>CM061535.1:103696038-103790247 GCA_030545055.2 Neoaliturus tenellus
CGTTACTTGTTGTCAGATCCTTATAAACTTGGTACCATTGGTTAGATAATTTAATTTGTCAACTTTTTTGTGTCAGTAGTGGGGTTTGCCCACTCCTGGTCCAGGTCAAGGTCAGCGGTTGTAACTGTTGTAGGGGTAGTAGCGGCTGGGGGTTTTCTTTGACAGTGATGGGTGGGTTTTGGAAGTGGGTCAAGGTCATCCAGAGGGGGTTTTTAAAATATATTTATTTAATAAAAACTCATCAGTGATTGAAGAATTGCTTTGTCATTATTTGTAGCAGTAATAGTTATTTTATTACTCTGTATGGGTGAATCCCGCTGTGTGTCCATAATTGCAAAAAAGGAGAGGTCCTAGGTGGTTACAGTGCAAGTTGATAGAGCAGAACAAGACATGTGTCTGAGGAAGAATGATCATATAAACCTGGTAATATAGTGAATAAGAATAATTGGATAGGATTGTCAATAGGTGTAACAAGATTGAAATTTTGATATTTCAGCATTTCAGTTAAGACAGAGTGTAAAATAGGATCAGTAGAACAAGTATTACAAAGGTTAGATTTTACAAAGTACAACGGGTGAAAACTGAAGTATTTTTTAAGCTTACTCAAAGTAGTATGCGGTTTTGAAATTGTGGAGTTAGATTGTTTCTGTAAAATGTGTTTTGTACGCAAAAGTTTTAAATGTAAAGTGTGCGAATCCATAATAATATTCAAAGGGGAGATGTGTACTCTCCAAAATTCAGCGAGTATATGATTAGTGCCCGCGAGTGTGTCTGAATATATAGAGACTAATTAGCATAATAAGCGCAAACATATGTTAGAGTAATAAGAGTAAGTTAAAAAATGTTTGATAGTCTTTAGAGACTTATGGATAGATGTTTACTGTCGCCCTATTGCCATTATAATGGCGCACGCGCAAGGTACCGATGCCGCTTATATAGGGTTGTGGGAACCCCCCTAACCCCCTCCCCTAAGAGAATGAGATAAAAGGGAAGAACTTTGGAGATTTCAGTTCTTTGTCGGGGTGGCAGTGTAGCGAAAGGTTCTAGTAGGGGGAAAAATAGTTAATAAATTTTTGTAAAATTTTTAAAAATTACCGCTAGTGGTAGAAGTTAGTCAATTATTTTATAAGGGTTTAAGAACTGCGTTGTAGACGATTAATCGCAATTACATCTAGCATTTGTACAGGTAAAACTTGCAGTATAATAATTATATATTAATATATGGGTGTTAACTGTTTATAGTCTAAGTAGTTTAGTCTAGCAGCAGAAGTTAGTTAATTATTCTGTAGGGGTTAACTTGTATAATAAGTATAAACTAAAATAAAAATAGTAACGTGAGATTATTTGATATATTATATATAAAATAAAAGTGTATTTTATATGTTAAGAAATAGTTGAAAAAATAAATTACATAAAAAATAGCAAGCTTAACAGGTGTAAGTTAAAACAAAGCATATGTAACATTACTAGGTGGTAGAGACTTACAGATTAGTTGTTTCAGCTGCGGTACCTGGGGAGTGAATGGCAGACGCGCGACCGCATTGCGGCTTATATAAGCACAGATAGCAATTATGTTGAACTTGACCCCCCCCCCCAAGAAAAAAAGTGTTGACCCCCCCCCCGTCACTTTCACTTATCAAAATGAATTAGGTTGATAGTGGTTACATTTATATAACACCAATTTAGCTTTGATGTTGCCAATAGTTTAATAACTATAGTTAAGTGGCAAAAGAGGACAGATAATTTTCTGCCATTACTCAGATAATAACAGGCAACAATTATGGTGTTACGCGATGGGGTAAGCCTCAGTGAAGCTCAACGGCGGATTAAACCAGGTGTTGCCTAACGTTAATTGCAAGGTACAACGCTCCACCTGCATTAGCGGCGACCTACATGTGACGAATAGATCATTGGAAATTTCCACTGACGTTGGACGTTCTATCCCCCTTAAACCCCTACGGCTCTCCCCACCACTTTGTGAGCCGAGAACCTTTTTGGCGACTATCGCTGAGTTAGTTCGGAACAAATCATCGGACGCGATGGTTGTTCCGAACTCAGAGGGTACCTCAAATATATAAGCGGCCGATATATATTTGAGTTACTCTTGCTGTTAGGGTTTTAATATTAATATTTTTTGTGTGTGACTGTGTGTGTAAAATGTTATTTATTTTTTAGTTTTAAGTTGCGTTATTTTTAAGTTTTAATTTGCGCATTGCGATGTTAGCATTAAGGTGTGTTATATTATTGCTAATGTTTAAAAAATGTGTTTATGCATTTAATGTTGAGTGTTGATGTAATTATTCTGTATTTGTGTGTGTGTGTGTGTACTAATAACCTTTCACAGCTAGCTGTTAGGAGGGTAGATTAAATTTAAATTTAAATTATAGAAGTTCTGTTGAACTTCATTAAATATGGGTGGGACATGCGCGTTGTGCCGTAGGTAGCGTATATTTTTTATTGCTTTAAAATGTTTAATTTTGTTAGGAAATAATCATATTTGGGTGGGTTTAGATTAAGGGTGGGAGGTTAGAGTTGCGTCTTGCATTAATTGTTCCAGACTCCCTATTATAATTGGATGGTCAAGCCCAGTGCCTTCGGGCCCGAGACTGAACCGCCCGTATCACAGCTCACCAAACTGGATCGCCACGTGCGTGCGGGCCAAAAATTGGGATCCCTTGTAAGACGTAACTATAGTGGGTTGGGATTTGGGGAAGTGTTAGGCAAACAGAGTGGTGGAGACGGCCGTGGCCGCCTCCATCACTTTGGATCATTATTATTTTTTGGTGACCTTGACCTAAATTAAGGTAATTAACCCCCCCCCCCCCAAATAACAATTAGTCCCCCCCCCAAATAACAATTAGTCCCCCCCCCCCCGACAGTGAACTTGGCCTTGGTGACCTTGACCTTGAACTTGACGAGCCCCCCCCCCCAACAGTGAACTTGGCCTTGGTGACCTTGACCTTGAACTTGAACTTGATGAGCCCCCCCCCCCCCCGGACAATAATTCGGATTAGAAAATGGCTAATAATTCAAGAATGGTTTGCCGGAATAGGGCAAGTCATACATCAATGAAAAGCTCTAATTAAGAGCAATATTGTGGTCAAGACAGAATTGTATTATTTTCTTTTACTAAAATTGTACCATAAAAAAACACCCCCACCCCACTCAATAACATGGTGATATAAGAGTGGTGTGGTTTGTGTTGAGAACATTCTTCACCTATAATAGCTAGAGTGAACATGTCTCCCCAAGATGCTTCAATATTTTATAACAAATGTACAAAAGTTGAAGGAGTATTGGAGGTGGATGAAGAAAATGATGAAGAAATTGAAGAAATTGAAGTGCCTTTGTTAAGTGAAAATGTTGTAACAAGAATATTTGTGGATCCAAATTCACCAATGGATATTATAGGAAGGTTTTTAATTGAAGTTGTGACATGGATAGAAAATGGAAGATTAGTAAACATAGGATCTCCAATTTTGGTAGATGATAGACACACCTTTGGTGTATATTGGAGAAACATAGATCTGTTATGGCTGTGGGCGGAGGCATATGTGGAGTATTTGCAATTGGAAGAAAATATAGGCTTTAATCATTACTTTTCAGCTTTAGTGTTAAACTACTAATTCTAACATTTCACTAAAAAAAAACCTTACAAATGTGGTGGGGGAAGCATTATATAAAGGGAATAGAAGGGAGAAGCATTTCATTTCCGTGCTAAATTTCAAAGAGTAAACATCAACACGATGCATCAATGTGAAATTTGCTCAGAAACTTTTCATGATAATATTCTACTAGAAATACATAAAGAATTATTTCATAATAATAATGAAGATGTAACAGAAACAGAACATGAAGATTTAAAACTATATGAAGAAGAAGAACCAAAAGAAGAACAACAAGAAGAAGAACCATTAGCAGGACCATCTAATGAAATATTGCATCAATGTGAAATTTGCTCAGAAACTTTTCATGATAATATTCTACTAGAAATACATAAAGAATTATTCCATAATAATAATGAAGATGTAACAGAAACAGAATATAAAGATTTAAAACTATATGAAGAAGAAGAACCAAAAGAAGAACAACAAGAAGAAGAACCATTAGCAGGACCATCTAATGAAATACCGTGTTTAAAAGTATTTGCTTTAGAAGGTAGAGTAGTAATGCACCACAAAATTCAAAATGAAAATTTGGAATTGGATCAGTTTTTTAAAGAAGTAAGAACAATTGTAAGTAAAACACTCACAGAAGAATTAGGAAGACTAAACTTTATTAAATTTGGCATATTATTAAATGCTATGTTTACTAATGTAGAAGGAGAAATGTCACCAAGAGGATTCATGACAAAAAACCAGACCATCATGGCAAGTTCAGATATTAATTCAATAGTTGAAGATTGTTTGGAAGAAATATTAACAAAAATTCAAGAACATGAAGGAAGAGGATCTGGTTGGAGTTTGGTTAGTATTGAGGGTATGGATATTAGAGTTCATAAACACGGCTATGGATTAAGGGGTAGCAGTTATATTCCACTCCCAAAGAAAATTTCAGACACCAAATCATGTATAAATGTTCAAAATGAAGATATGGAATGTTTTAGATATGCAATGACGGCAAAATTTGTACCACCTAACCATGCAGTTAGACCCAGTGAAGAATATGAAACACACAGATATAGATATAATTTCCAAGGATTGACTTACCCAGTGGCTTTGAAGGACATCCCAAAGTTCGAAAAACAAAACCCTGGAACATCTGTTAATGTTTTTGGTTTAGACGGTTCGAATAAAGTGTACCCATTGCGTGTGGTGAAGAATGAACTCCCAGATCATACAGACTTATTACTACTTACAACAGGTGATGTTTCCCACTATGTATGGATTAAAAAATTTGAAACTCTTGTAAGTAATCAACTATGTAAAACTAGACATAAGAAGATAGTTTGCAAAAGATGCTTTAATTTTCATGAAGAAAGAAGAGAAGGAAATGAATGGTTACAAGAGCATAAAAAACTATGTAACAACAATTATGAAGCAAAAATTATCTTACCATGTTCAAGTAAAGCAGAGTTAAAATTTGAGAAAATCTCCCATCAATATCGGATTCCCATTGTTGTCTATGCTGATTTTGAATCGACACTAGTGCCTATTGAAAATAATGATGGTGATGTAGCAAGGAAAAGTGTTAAGTATCAGATACATGATCCAAACAGTTTTTGTTTAATGGTTAAATCTACTCTTTCTGAAGAACATCTAAATAGATTTAATTTAACTTCAAAACCTATTGTCTATCGTGGTGTTAATGCTTCTAAAATATTCCTTGATCAGTTGTATATAATAGCGGAAAGTGTTGAAAGATTGTACAGTGATATTATACCGATGATACCTTTGGATGAAGAAGAAGAGATTCAACATGAAAATGCAACTCATTGTTATCTATGTAGAAATGAATTTACTGTGGAAAATCACAAGGTTCATGATCATGACCATCTAACAGGGTATTATAGAGGTGCTGCATGTAACAGCTGTAATATCAATTACAAGATCCCTACAAATATACCTGTAATATGACATAACCTTAGTGGTTATGATGCGCATTTTATCATTCCGGAATTAGGAAGAGATAATGGAGAAATTGATGTCATAGCTGAAACCACGGAGAAGTTTATAAGTTTTACTAAAAAAGTTGGAAATATAAAGCTTCGGTTTTTAGATTCTTACCGTTTTATGCCATCTAGTTTAATGAAGCTTTCTGAAAACCTGAGAACAGAAGATTTAATAGAAACCAAGAAGATTGTAAGTAATGACAAGGTTAATTTAGTTCTTCGCAAAGGTGTTTTCCCGTATGATTATATAGATAGCTTAGAAAGATTTAATGAAACATCCCTTCCACCAAAAGAAGAATTTAAAAGTAAACTATATGACACAGATATATCCCATGAAGATTATGAACATGCGTGTAGAGTATGGAATGAATTAGGATTTAAAACACTTGGAGAATATTCGGACTTTTATGTAAAACTAGATGTAACTTTACTTTGTGATATAATGGAAGAGTTTAGAAATACATGTTTTAAGGCATATGGATTAGACCCTCTGCATTCTTGTACATCACCTGGACTAGCTTGGCAAGCAATGTTAAAGGAAACAAAATGTAAACTCCAACTTCTTACAGATATAGACATGGTGCTGATGTTGGAATCAGGTGTTCGAGGGGGACTAACTCAAAGCGTAACACGACATGTAAAAGCAAATAACAAATATTTGCCCAATTTTGATGCATCAAAACCAAGTACATATTTAGGTTATTTTGATGCAAATAACCTTTATGGATGGGCCATGTCGAATCCTCTCCCATATGGCAACTTCAAATGGGTAGACCCTGATTCTATTGGAAACATCATGAATATAGCGAAACATGGAGACACTGGTTATATTTTGGATGTAGACATTGAGTACCCTGAACATTTGCATGACCACCATTATGATTTACCTCTACTGGCTAAGACGGAAATATCACCAACCGGCAGATGGCCTAAATTAATGATGACTTTAACCAACAAATCAAGATATGTTGCTCATTATTGGGTAATACAACAAGCCCTAGAATTAGGATTGAGAATAACAAAAATTAATAGAGCTTTACAATTTTCTCAATCCTGTTGGTTAAAGTCATACATTGACAACAACACAAAAAGAAGAACTGCAGCTACATCTAATTTTCAAAAGGACTTTTTTAAATTGATGAATAATGCGATATTTGGCAAGACACTGGAAAACAAAAGAAAGCATAAGAATGTGAAACTAGTTAGTGATCCGGTGAAACTACAAAAGCTGGTACAAAAACCTAACTTCGGATCATCCATAATAATCAACGAAAATCTTGTAGCTGTTTCCATGAACAAAATTTCAATTACAATGGATCGTCCTTTATATGTGGGGATGTCTATTCTAGATATATCAAAGACCCACATGTATGACTTCCATTACAACAAGATGGTTAAATTTTATGGAAGAGAAAACATCGGCATTGTATACATGGATACGGACGCTTTTATTTATTGGATAAGAACTGAAGATATGTATGAAGACCTACGCTGTTTTATCTACAATAACGACTTTGACTTTTCTGATTATCCACAAGACCATCCCAACTACGACAATGGTAAAAATAAAAAGGTATTGGGAAAGTTCAAAGACGAAACAAATAGCGTGCCAATGGAAGAGGTTGTTGCTTTAATGTCTAAATTGTATTCATTTAAATTGTACAAAAATGAAAAAAGAGAACATGAAATCGTGAAGAAGGCCAAAGGTATAAAAACCTCATACCTGAAGAAGAATGTACAGTTTGAAGAATACAAGAGATGCTTATTTGAAAATGTTGAGACAACAGCAACATTTAACACCATAAGAAGCTTCAACCATCGTCTCTTCAGTGTAAAGCAAACCAAATGGGCTTTGAGTTGTAAGGATGATAAGAGGTACATCCTGGAAGATAATATAAAAACTTTACCATTTGGACATTACTCCTTATACCCTATCGACCAATAAACCTATTCTTCGTCCTTTACCTTCTTCCTTTCCGTAAAGAAGAGGGGACATGACAAGCTCAATGTCATGTTCCCTCTTTTTTACACCAATGTAATATGGCCTTGACCTATAATCTAACCATATAAAAGAGGATAAACCATTTTAGAGATCAGTATTTTTACAAGCGGTGTGGAAGACACAACTGAAGATGGAAGATTTAAGGAACAAGATTGTAAATGAACTTCATAAGCCGGCAAGAAGAAAATTTCCTAGAAGAAATACAATTATAAAAGGAATGAATGATCTTTTCCAAGCCGATCTTATTGAAATGATACCACATAGTAAATTAAATAAAGGATTCAAATACATTTTAGCGATTATAGACTGTTTTACTAAAGTGGCTGATGCTTTACCGCTAAAGGACAAGACTGGTAAAGTGTTACAAAAGCTATGGAAATGGCTATACTAAGAAATAATTTCAACATCAAACATCTACAAACTGATGATGGAAAAGAATATTTTAACAAAGACTTTGCAGCTTTAATGAAGAAGTATAAAATAAATCATTATTCTACAAATTCTGAAGTTAAAGCTTCAATAATAGAAAGATTTAACAGAACGTTAAAAGGAGCAATGTATAAAACATTTTCCAAACGAGGATCATATATTTGGTATGATATATTACCACAACTTATAAAAGAATATAACAATAAGTATCATCGAACCATTGGTATGAAGCCTAATGAAGTAAATAGTGCCAATGCTAAAATGGTATTAAAACGTATTAAAAATAATACTACTCCTAAACGTGAAAAAATGCAGCCCAAAACATTTAAAGTTGATGATAAAGTTCGTATAAGTAAGTACAAAGGAGTATTTAGCAAAAGGTATCTGCCAAACTGGACTAATGAAGTATTTACAATCTATAAAGTGCAACCAACAATACCTGAAACCTACATTTTAAAGGACAACAAGGGTGAATTGCTTGAAGGTGGATTCTACGGACATGAATTGCTAAAATCATCAGTTGGCGATGTATATCTTGTTGAAAAAATTTTACAAAGAAAAAAGGATAAGGTGAAAGTACGTTGGTTGGGATTTGATAAAAGTGAAGACTCTTGGATCCCTACAAAAGACTTAGTGTAGCAATTTATGAAGTCATTACATGTTTAACCTTTACACAAGATGGAGATTGTGCAGCAAAAGGATCGATTTTTTATTGATAATATTGATGAGTTAACAGTTGACAACGACAAGTTAAATCATGGAAAACATGGTGAATTACTGCCAAACACAATAAGATGTTTAATAACTGGACCATCAAATTGTGGAAAGACAAATGTGGTTTTTAATTTAATAACAAATCCTAAGGGATTACGTTTCAACAACATTTATATCTTTTCCAAATCTTTGCAACAACCCAAATACCAATTATTGGATAAGGTACTCGCAAGTGTGCCTGAAGTTAATTTTTACAAGTTTAATGCTAGTGAAACTATAATGGAGCCAAACGAGGCTAAACCATTTTCTATATTTATATTTGATGATGTATCTTGTGAAAATCACGACACTATTAGAAGTTATTTTGCCATGGGAAGACATTACAATATTGATAGCATTTATATTGGTCAAACTTACAGTAAAATTCCAAAACAACTAATAAGAGATAATGCAAATCTACTAATTATCTTTAAGCAAGATGAAACAAATTTAAAGCACATATATTATGATCATGTGAATGCAGACATGTCATTTGATAAATTTAAAGAAATGTGTGGCAAAGCATGGGCTGAAAAATATGGATTTCTTGTTATTATGAAAGAAGAAGCTATAAAAAATGGAAGATATCGTATAGGATTGGATAAATTTGTATTAATTCATTGAACGATTGATGATACGTTTAGTAATAGATTGGACCTCGCTGCGTAAACATGGTGAACCAAGAAAAACTATTAAAAGAAATAAAATCACTGAGTGACTCGATTAGACTTAAAAATCGAGCATTAAGAATGGGTTTGAATGAAAGAGAAGAATTTCTGGAGACTACATTTAAGCCTATTACAGAACCTTTAAAACAGATAACAGAAACAATTGGTAAACCTCATTTTGAAGGAGATGTTTTACTACCTGTTTCTAAATTTGAAGTAAAGACTTTAAAAAAGGAAGAAGATGATGATTCTTACACAAGTGATAGTGAAGTTTCTCAAAAAGGAGAAGAAACAAGACAAGAAGAACCAGAAATAAATGTTCAAAAAGAAGAAGAAGAAGAACAACATATACCTGAAGCAGAACAATCAATTCCAAATCTAACAAAATTAAGTAGTGATATATTGCAACAAGGACCTCTTGGAAGAAAGTATATCATGAAGATGTTACATGAAATAAAAGCTAACCCAAAACTACACAAGTCACATGTATATGGAGCGAGAATTGATGGAAATGAATTAAAAATAGGAGATTCAAAAGTACATTTGACTGAAGATGATGACATTGTTATTGGTGAGCATAAATATAAAGGAACAAAAGGATTATTTGAACTGATTTTTAAAAATATACCTATAAAATATACACTACAAGATTTAAATACTTTTAAAGAAATTTTGCAAAATACTAATGCTCATAAGAAGAATTACTCCAAAGATTCAATGATAAATAGAACACGCGCAACTAAATATACTGTTGTAATAAAAAGATTGTTTCCCCTAAGAAAACTACCAACATTACGGACTGCGCCCGCTTTGAAGAAACCGCTAAAGAGGAAGTCTTTATCACTTATGGACTTATCACTTATGGATGAATATGGTAAAAAGAAAAAAGGAGAATCTTCAACGTCTGGTAAAGGTTTAATGAAAAACCTATATAATACAAATGTGATTTACTATAATGATATAAACAAATTGGTTGATAGAATGAGACTATTACATGAAGCTATAGAAGCTGGTCATACAGGTTTAAATAATGAATGGGTGGCTTTAGTTGACGAACTTCGAAATCGCGGAATAGTTGTATAAATTATCACAGATATATAAGAGAGCTGTGACCATACAATGGATCAGTTCAATCATGAGCGTCGACAAGTTTGGACGGTATTCAGGGCTAGGAGTACAAGGAGGAGAAAACAGAAAAAGAAGTGGATTGCCGCAAACACCTGAAGGTGACTATGATATGAGTAACAAACGTTTAAAATTTATTAAAGACTCAGAAGAAGATACTGATGGAGCGAATTTAAAGACAGTAAAAGAAGCAACTTCAACATCATTGAAATTAGACAAAAATACTTACGATGTCAAATCACATAGAATAATTAATGTTGGTAAACCAACTGACAGTTCTGATGCAATTAATAAAGAGTATTTATCATCTGAACTTTTAAATACTTTAAAATTGCAGTGGGGTAATAATTTAAAAGATGGACAGACATTTGATGCTGGGAATCATAGAATAACCAACGTGGCAAATCCGAAAAATGATAAAGATCCAGTTAATAAAGAATATTTACATTCTATAATACCGGAAAAGACTCAACGCGGATTTTCTTTTTATAAATTTATTATAAATGACATTGGATACCCAAAGGAAGACGGTGATGCTGTAAACCTGAAATACATCAAGGACAACTGTATTTTACAAGATAATGATGAAATCGATTGTCATGGGAAAGTGTTGTCAAATGTAAAGTTCGGTTCTCAACCAAAAGATGCTGTTACTATGGAACAACTATCTAAAGAATTAAAAAGGGGGACATCAAATTTTGTAAAACATGAAGATGCCGTGCTAAAGCGAGGAGATACATTTATACATGGAAATAAAAAGTTTGATTTAATGCAAGGAAAAAATGATGAATGGGATGCGGGACATAAAACAATAACAAATGGAAGATTTGGTATAAAAGATTCGGATGTACCTTTAATGATACAAACATTAATTGCAAGTGGTGGTAGATTAGGTACATATGATGGTCGTAATAGAAGAATAAAAAATATTTATCCTGGTTATGAAGATGATGATTGTGTTACATTGAGACAAACAATAACTTGGGATAAACACTTTGGGACCAAATATGATGCAAAGATGAAGAAAATAATTAATATTTTACCAGGAGAAGATTTAAATGATGCTGGTACTATTGGACAAGTCATAACAACATCGAAAAGTGATTCGACCGCTTACACGTGTAATGATAAACGTATTATGCAGTTACATGATCCTCAACATCCGAAAGATGCTGTAACTTTAGATTGTTTAATAAGAATAGTGGGCAATTTACTTATCGATACCCACAATCATATAGCTAGTACAACGAGTCATGTGATGATTCAACCCGATGAACGAGAAGCTTGGATTAAAAATAGAATCATAAATCAGTATATAATTAATTTGAATAATTAAATATTTAAATATAAAACATTGTGCACGAGTTATCCATTTATGTAAAGCAGCTCGTGGAGTAAACACGCTGGTTATATAAGACGACATAATGAAGACCGCACCGCTCAGTCGTCGTCAAGACAGCGTTAAGAAAGGACGTGGTATAACATCAGCTGCGTTTTCCCTGCTCAGACGGATTCCTGTTGGTGCTGTTCTAAATCGAGCAATAGACGCTTTACCATACGAATTTCATCTGCCCGGAGGCTATCAATATTGTGGACCCGGAACTAAGTTGGCAAAACGTTTAGCAAGAGGAGATCCTGGAATTAATAAATTAGATCAAGCTTGCAAAGAACACGATATAGCGTATTCCAAGTTTGCAGATTCAACAAATAGATCAATAGCGGATAGAGCGCTAGCGGAAAAAGCTTGGCAAAGGGTTAAATCAAGTGACGCCAGTATTGCGGAAAAAGCAGCAGCTTGGGCAGTGACAACAGCCATGAAGACGAAAGCTAAGTTTGGTGGTGGAAGACGACGCGGGAAAAAACCTAGTAAAAAAGAAGCTGCAAAAAGAGGCGGGAACATCAAAAGAAGACGTCGCACTAACCCTAAAAGGAAAGTCAAGAAAACATCCATATGGTCAATGGTAAAAAATGGATCGGGTCTTTACTTAAGACCGTACCGTGTGTATTAAATGAGAAAAATAAATTGATAATTCCAAATGAAGCATTAACAAACTATCAATTGTCAAAATATGTGAAATGTTTAAGAATACCATTCTTCAGAGGAGTTTTTATGAAAGATACATTACCAAATAGAGTGTGGAAAAATGAAACTGGAATAGTAAATTTAGACTCTAATTATGGACCAGGTACTCATTGGGTATGTTATAAAAAACTTGGAGAAAATGTTTACTACTTTGATAGTTTTGGAAATTTACCGCCACCAAAAGAACTTCAACATTATTTTCGGGACTCCAAGAATATATTCTACAACTACAAAAGAGAGCAACCTAGCAATACGGAAATATGCGGACATTTATGTTTAGAGTTCCTAGCGAAGAGCGTCAGTCAGCTTTAAGATGTCATCGTATACAGTATCGCTGAGTGGAAATTCGTCAACATTGATAAGTACACTTTTCCCAGCGTTACGTTTATCTACGGATAAACTATGGGAAGCAGCATTATTGGATTTGACTACATACAATTCAATTCCCAATGTTACAGAAGGAAAAAATAATTTACTACATTATTATGAGAGTAAAGATGAAAAAGGAAATTATTCACAATTAAAAATAATTCCATTATCTACAGGAGCATATGAAATAGACGATATAAACCAAGTATTACAAAAGAAACTTGGAGAAGAAAATATTTCTATAAAAGGTAATAATAATACATTAAAAGCAGAAATAACTTCAAAGTATTATATAGATTTTAGCTTAGACCACTCAATCGGCAATTTGCTCGGATTTTCAAAGAAGAAAGGAATTTTAGCTCCTGGAAATGATTATACTGGCGATACAACAGTAACAATATTAAAGGTGAACAGTATTGATGTAACGTGTAATATTATACACGGATCATATAGAGATGGAGTAAATCAACATATATTACACACATTTTACCCGACAGTAGCTCCTGGTTTTAAAATAGTTGAGAAGCCACAAAACCTGATATACCTACCGTTAAACACCAGTTTCATTTCAGACATCGTACTGAACATATTGGATCAAGACGGTATTAGTGTTGACTTTAGAGGAGAAACAATAACTATACGGTTACATATCAGAGCGGCAACATAAAGTCAACATGGGATTATCATTTAAACCACAACGGAAGAGTCGGGAGCTCAGTAGCTCCTCAACATTCGACGGGTTAACACCGGACAACATACGCTTCCTACAAAAGATCGGACTAAAACTTGCCAACCATGGATATACTGGATATAGCGCAAGGACCGACATTCGACGAAACCCTATGGGAGAAGGAATATCACACTCACAACCCTTACACTTCATCAAAATTAAATAATAATGATGAAATAAGAATTCCCATTCAACAACAAGATATCTACACATTACCATGTGAAAGTTATTTATATATCGAAGGAAGAGTAACAACATTGGATGGAAAATCTGGTTCAACTGTTCCTTTTATAAATAACCCTATGGCATATCTGTTTGATGAAATTAGATATGAGATATCTGGAGTAACAATAGATTCAACAAAAAAAGTTGGTATATCAACAACTTTAAAAGGATTGACTTCAATAACACCCCATGAAAAAAATTCTTTAATCTCGGCTGGATGGGTGACTCCTGATAAAGACACTATTACTCCTAATTCAAAAGGTTACTTTGATTTTAATGTACCTTTACGATTGCTTTTGGGATTCGCAGAAGATTACAAGAGAATAATAATAAATGTAAAGCAAGAACTGGTACTGCTCAGATCTTCAACAAATAAGGATGTAATACAAGCGCCAAGTGTAACTAAAGATGCCGATTTGGAATGGCAACTTCAATTGGATAAAGTTGTATGGAGAATACCTCATGTCAGATTGGCAGATGAACATCGAGTAATATTATTGAAAAAATTAAAATCTGACCGTGATATTGTAATACCATTTAGGAGTTGGGAATTTCATGAATACCCCATATTGCCTCAAACAGAAAGACAAACATGGACTGTTAAAACCTCTACTTATTTAGAACGGGCAAGGTACATAATAGTCGGTTTTCAGACTAAACGAAAAGATGTTATAACCGCGCACGCTGGTCAATTTGACCATTGCAAGATAAAGAATTGCAAAGTTTTTTTAAACTCTCAGTTCTTTCCATATGACAGTTTAAATGTTTCATTTGACAAGAAACGTTATTCCATTCTATATGACATGTATGCAAGATTTCAATCATCATATTATGGTAAGACGAATACACCACTTTTATCACCAGAACAATTTTATTCAAAAGCTCCAATTGTTGTAATCGATTGTTCAAAACAAAATGAATCTGTAAAATCTTCAAGTGTAGATATAAAAGTTGAAATGGAATTTGAAGATAAAATACCAGATGGAACTTCAGCATACTGTTTAATTCTACATGACAAAATAGTTACTTACACACCGCTGACAGGAATTGTGAAGAATGTACTTTAAAAAAGATTAATACAACATCTGCACAATTTGTAAGGTTTTTACAAAAAATCAACAATATCTAGGTCATCTGCGAGTATAAAAGCGAGAAAAAAGAGCTGGAAATTCATTTCATCTTTGATTGTCGTATGGGTAACATCGTCCGCAAGATGAGTTCTACTACATCAACTGCTAATGAAGAAACTACACCTTTTATGGCTGACAATAGTTTGGATATAGAAAGACAAGTTGAACAGGAAATGGATGAGTTCCTCAAGTTTAAACATAAGAAGACAGAAGAAGAAGAAGTTGAAAAAGAAACAAAGAAAAGAAAAATTGAAGATAACATTTCCACCAACATCTTAACGGAAGTATTTCTTCGAATATTTTATCCTATTTCTTCTTGTATGACAAAGACTGTATCTGCTGGAGTGATGAAATCATTGGATTACTCTCCTACTGTTATTTTAAATCATGGATCTAAAATGGTAACCTTCACTGAAACTTCTTGGGAATCTTTTATGAAACATATACATCTTTTGGAATGTTATCTGAGTAACAATACATTTGGAAGAAAAACAAAACTAGGTTTGTTGGAATCAAATATTGAAATCGATATTGTTAAACAACGTGGTCAACAACTAGTTCGATTTAGAGATTTAACTAAATATAATATAAAAATACATTTGACTAAAGAAGAGTTTTACACTTTAACTTGTGCTACTGGTCCTATAACAAGATATTTAAAACAGCTAATATTCTCAAGTGCAATTATCAAAGACTATTTAATTGATGCATTGGATAAACAACCATATGTTCCAATCCTATATGGTCCAGTAGATACTTCAATCTTCAATAGGATACCACATGAAGTAGATATGTGGAGACAGTTACACCACTATCAAACCAACTTTAATTTAGATGAAGAAAAGCAAGAAACCAAGGAAAACGAATCAAGTTTCAACAATCAACAATCGGCAACAAATTGAACAAATAAAGAATATTGTAAGTAAAAAGAAGAATATTGGGGGTATAAAAGGTTGTCAATCTGGATTAACATACCAGTTGCCTACTGAACGTCATCATGGATAAACAAGTTTCATTCTCTAAGAAGATAGAATTAATGGAAGTAAAGCAAGGTATCATAGAGTTTCAAGCATTCCGTGGTAATGATGGAAATTTTATAATTAAAGAGTTAGTGGTACTAGATATGATAACATCTGTTGTTTATCACTTTTTATTTATGCCTCCTTTACCATTCAACAGATTAACAACCAAAGCTAAAGTAACAAACAAATGGTTGATGAAACATTTTCATAATCTAAGATGGGATGAAGGTTTTATAACCTACAATATGATGCCACACATTATGAATCATGTCTGCAAAAAGTTCAAAACTATTTATACAAGAGGATTGGAAAAAGCAAATTGGATACAAACATATACAAACCATGAAGTAATAAATGTGCAAATGGAGAAAGATTTTTATTGCTACTTTGATAACATCTGTATTTCATCTAAAAACTTTAAACATCAACAGTCTCAATGTGCTTTAAAAAACGCATATCGTTTGAATGTCTATCTACAGCAAAGTGGTGGGGGAAACGAAGGGTATAAAAGCGAGAGCGGCACTATGACAATGCATCAATATTACTCGAACCTCCGGGGAGTCAACACCTCTAACACGCAAACACAAGAAGAAGAAGACGAACAATAGCAAGAAGAAGATAATGGCGTCACAAAATTTTCTACAATCGCTTGTTGATCAATTCAACAAACATTCTAAATCTACTATACTACCGACAAAAAAATGTTCAGAATTGAAGGAAGAGAAACATTATATTATTCACACTATTAAGAAAATGGAAACATCAATTGGAGACGCTATCAATTGTACATTAAGTGAAGCACCCTACACACCTGGTGATGAACCAAAATTTCAAGTATTTCTTCCCAAACGCTTCGTTCAACTGCTGCAGAATGAAGATTTACGACTGATTCACCCCGGCGCACTCTACTTAGCAGCTCACGGTCCTAGTGGAAGCAACTCTACTGAACTTACACTTCATGTTATGCCTACTAGCAACTAATCTGTAGTTTATATATACTGTTGTACATGTATGTAACTGATTATAAATAAATAAAAAATAAAAATGAAAAAAAAAAAAAATAAAAAAGGCAACATATCGATAGTGTTTCTGCACTATCGATATGTTGCTTTTTTAAAAACACGTTTGGGTGACCTTGACCTAGTTTTGAGGGTATATAAAGGCCGTAATTTTCTTGAGGATCTCATCAGTCTACGACTACCTTTCGTGCCGTACACATCTCTGTTGGCTCTCTAGTTATTACAAATAACAACATGTCTCTTAAGGTTAAGTGTGCATCATATGATACTACCACCATCACAACTTTTGAAGAACTCGACGATTTTACTAATGAATTGCGAGTGTTACTTGCCGGTGGTTATCGTTTAAATATTGATGTTTACGCTAACAACATGAGGATGTTTCCTAAACAAAAATTCTGCAATGAAGAAGTATTTGTTTCCACACAACCTTCAACTACAACACCATCTACTCAAAGTAATGTTAAGTTCCAGAAATATTACTGATGTTGAATAATATTGAGTGGTCGCTGTGGCATCTATAAAAGGAACGCGTAACCTAAACAGAATCATCATTTGCTTCCCAACTGACGCAGCGAAAACAACTACCACTACCATGTTGTACAGAATGATGATTGAATTCAATGGAAAAATCTACGGAAAAGACTATCAAAGTGTAGAACAAATGACGTCCGATCTTCAAGTATTGACTAAAGAAGGATTCCAACCAAAATTAATTCTAAAATTTCCTGAAGTACATCCACTATCCACTGAAGATCTCATTGCTATGGCTAAAGAAGAAAAAGAAAAATACAAACAAGATATAAAGAAAGAAAAAGAGAATGAAAACTCACTATCTTAAATAAATACATCTTACACTTGTAAGATGTTCTTTTTTAAAACTCCATTTGGATGACCTTGAGATTACCCCCACCACTTTTTCTAGTCTATAAAACACACTATCCTACACTATACACCTTCATTTCTTAGCTAAACTTAGAAGCGTCAACATGGAAAACAAGAAAGACAAATACAAACCACGCTATTGTTGTGAACAAAAATGTACCGATATAGGAAGATGGATGGTAGACGGATTAGCTTGTAGAAAATGTGAATTCTTCGGATCTTGTTACTGCAAATGCAAGACAAAACAACTACCACCACCAGAATTGCGAACCTTCAAGATTTATAAATCAAGATACTTCCACACTTGCTGTCCCCAGAGATGTATCAAATTTCATCCAGAAAAAATTGTTAATTGCCGAGAGTGTAATGCATGTTATAAAGACGACTTTTGTACATGCATCATAAATGCGTGCAAGTACAGATCTGATTGGTCTACTGATCCTGTTGAAGCTTCAGATGTATAGCTGTAGTCACTGACTGCAGCCCTTTTTTAAAATTCCATTTGATTGACCTTGAGATTACCCCCACCACTTATTTTTTACAACATATATTCTACGGATCATTCGATACGCTTCTCATTCTTATTTCATTACTCGCACTGACAACAACATGGATGATAAATTCATTTCCTTTCAACATTTAGTTACCGACAGAGAAGAGATGGAAGCCCTATTCCAAAACTTACTCACACTCATTGATAACTATCCTTTAAGATGGATCAACATCACAGTGCAATACATCAATCCTACCAAAATATTTTCATCCTCATCATCTTCTTCTGCCACCTCCATGTCTTCATCGTCGCAAAGTGCAGAGGAAGAGGAACAGACAACTAATAGTGTTAAAATTGTTGAATTAAACGACGAGGAACAAGAAATGCAAGCTCTAGTTAAATATAAATTTAATATTTAATTTATAAAAATTATTAGTGTTTCTAATTTATATTACAGCTAATACTTATTTCTACACACCACCCATAACCTACCCAAATGGGATTTTGCGGCAAAATGCTCTGGCCGCCGGTTCGCATATGATTATATCATCCTTCCCCCACCACTCTACCACCCCCACCCCTCTACTTCCCCCTCCACCACCTTTGCCCACATATAAGCGACCCTCTGACCATCGCTCACCATTTGTTTGCCAACTTCCAAACAATGAGCTCCTCTCCTTTAACAACAAGTAAATGTACTTTTCTTATTCAATCACAGGAAGACTTACAAAATATTTTTCAAATTTTAAGTGATCTAATAAACACTCCAAATAACACCATTACTATCACTGTGGAAGTTTCCTACAATTCTTCTGATTACGAAAACATGGAAAGCGAAGACATCGAAGTTTTACAGCTGCCAGATAATAGTCTTCCATCTTCCAAAGCTGCAACACCCGACACAGCTAATAATGATGTTTAGTCGACTACAATTATTTTCTTTACCCCCCACTATTTTTACAGTAATATATAACCTGTCCCTATCTCTGTTTCTCATTTCATCGCCAACTTTCTCACCATCAACACCGCTCCAATTTTTACCTGCATACATTTAATACATGAAGATGATGGATGATTTTTCATTTACGTCACAATTGGAAGAGGATAAACTCAAACTCGAAATCAACAGACTACAATTAGAAACAAAGAATCAACAAGAAATGATTCAGCTTTTACGACTATTCAAATGCGTACTGTGGATAGTATGTTTTTATCTTCTCATCGCTATCACCTTTGGCATCTACCACTCCATCGCCAGTAAACAACACTCCAACGCTTCCTCAAATAAAACCACTACTTTTCTTTGATTAAATAAATTTTTACCCACCTTCAATCTAACCCCTCGGGGCTCACCTTTTTAAAAACCCCTCCAGATGACCTTGACCCACTTCCCAAACCCACCCATCGCTGTCAAAGAAAAACCCCAGCCGCTACTACCCCTACAACAGTTACAACCGCTGACCTTGACCTGGACCAGGAGTGGGCAAACCCCACTACTTGTGTCTAGTAAAATTTTTATAAAATTTACCGATTTTGAGATATCTTAGTTTGAAAATTTAAAATGGCCGAAAATGATTTGAGAATTTTAATTTAAATGCCACTTTTTCTGGAACGGAGTTTTGTGACTTATGCCGCACGTTTAACGATGCCGTTATATGTAGTTTGTGACTCCCGCCATCGTAAGGTGGAAAGGTGGTCGTTTTTGCGGCCGTGATGACCGGGAGGTCGTTAACGGGCAGTGTTACACGGTGCGGCCGTGATGACCGGGGGTCGTTAACGGGCAGTGCTACACGGTGCGCGGTGGCCAGGGGTGCAAATATTCAGCATTCCACTGCATCCCTCTCACTAGATATTACTTTTACGAGTATTTTCCCCACCGAAAATAGGTAAGGAATTTTAATATTTGGTACGTGGTTCTGCTGTTTACCCTGATTGCGATATAATTCATGTATGTGTATCAAAACTTAATTATGTAATTGTAATATAAGGTAATAGTAACACGTAGTAATTATGATGTAATAAAACTAAATATTCAACGTAACTCCGTCTTCGGTGTCGTTTGATTCAATAATTATTTGTAGTATTTTTTTGTTGTTTCGTTTAATTTTGTGTGTATTTTCTCTCATCGTCTTCTATTTTATTTACATGTATTTTAGGGATGTTGTAGTCCTATAACAAATTAATTGCTTTTAAATGTTAGTGATGAATGAAAAGTGCTTTATTTGTTATTTTTATTTATTTATTTATTTTTTTGCTTGTGTCTACGCTTAAGGCATTTTATTTGAAGGAATGTACAAAGTACCAGAAACGCTTTTAAGGGAAAGCGGTCCAAACCCATCAGTGTGGTGGACATCCCGGGAATTAAACCCGTGACCTCTGGGTCCAAGACGCTAACCGTTAAGCTAGCAAGATGCCTGATATTGTGTATGAAAGAAGTAATAGTAAGTTTTAACTTAAGAAAAAAAATTACATAATTAAAAAAAATACATTATGTAGTTTTATTTTAATTTTCTTAAATAAATATATTTTAATACCTACAACATAAATATAGAAATTGTCATACGTGAATTCCTTTATGACTATTTTCAATAGTTATAAACTAAGGTTTTACATGTAATATGTTATAAATGCATGTATTATATAGATTTAAAATATAAATAAATAAAAAGTTTATATTATTTATTTAGTCTATTTAGTTGTAGTTTATCCCGTATTTAGGCCTAAATCAGTACAATTTTAATATTAATTTAGTTATTTAATGGTCAGGGGTTAATTTTTGTGTTAACCCCATACTATCTGAGATAGTTGGAAGCTTTTCTTAGCAGTCAAAACAGTAGTAATACAAAACCACCTATTGAAATAGAAGTTTTCGTGACTTTTTTTTGCTTACTACAGAAATGGTGTTTCCTCCTAAAAACTCAAAATTTTCAAAATGTTTTTCATCATTTTTGTTTTTGCCTGAAAAATTGATATGTAGAGAACAATTTGTTTTTTCACTTTGTCTAGATCACTTACCACCACCTAATCCATCGTTGACTAAATCCAAAAACTAACTTGGATCATTAAAATTTTAAATACTCTTATCTTACATTTTTATGATACAATGTGTATTTTCATTTATCAGAGAATGTTTTCTAAAATATTTGGCGTTGTTTTAAGAGAAGAGGATGTGGTAAAAACTGAGACGAATTGAAACTAATTATCGGAGAGAGTTTTTGCTTTGCCCGGTTGAACCGAACGGAAAACTAAATTTTTACTGAGAGTGTATTGATAGCTTTATTTAGTTTATCAATCATAAGGACATAATTATGTTTATGAACAATCACCGTAGGGAATATTTTTAATTTATTAATACGAAACATCATTGGCAAGATTGTTGACAACACCTGAGTTATGTTTTTTGTGTATCGATATTGATTTGGCATAGACTTAATTTAACATTACATTGTAAACAACAAAGTCCCGAAATACTGAGAAATATACAACTATCACCAACCCAAATATACACAAAAAATAAAAAATCTTTTTTTCCTGTTAAAAAGAAATATAGATATGAAAGTATATTCATGTATCACATTTGAATTATATAATGTCGACAGCGAATTTTCCGTTTTTATAATTTAGGCAAAACAAATAGTATAACCCCGATGTGGTATCCAAGTGCAATACACAAAGTACCCCTTTTCATTTTGTTCTGACGATAAACGTGTTTTCGTCCAAATTATTTAATAACGGAATAATTATACAAGTATGCTGGAATTTTGGTGTTACTACAACATTTGACTTTCTACAATAAAGCAAAGAATGTAAAGGCCACCAAGAATGCTTGAGCCAAAGACCCCGGAGTGGTTAAAATTAAAATCCCGGTTATTTATGACGGGGATGTTCTCTGGTGAGGGAGTGTTGGGGGGGGGGGGGGGGAGCTGTGCGAAGCGTCCGGCGGAAATGGCATTTCATGGATAATGTTTGCATTAATGGTCTTTGGCACTGAGCAGTTACATACTCCCTTCCCGCAGGAGTAAGTTGGGCGGGAAATCGACAATTCCGGTTATCAGAATATTCTTTTGAAAGCTTATGAAAACAGTTTACCGTTTTGTGTTTGGCCCTAAAGGTACCTTAGGTTCTGGAACATTTGAATAAAAAGCAGGAACTTTTGGTTAACCTTCTTTTAAGTATATTTTTTCGAGTTTGAAAGTGCGTCTCTTAAGATAACTGCATGAAATGATATATTTTTTGAACATTGTCAAGAGAAAATTGCAATAGAATGTTGACTTGTGATATTTGAAATAATAAATTGCTATCATAGGTTTGTGCTATGAAGGTTCTGTGAAAAGAATTGTTATGTTAAAAAAATACAGAAATAAACAAACGTTTATACCTTATTGCGTTAAGTAATAAAATGGTAGCGTGGCTTAGCGAGCACACATCGATCTCGTGGCGGCCCAGTATGGTGAGCCCCACGATAGTGGCGTGGCGAAGTGGCGGGACGAACCTCCACATCGCCTCGTGGCGGCCCAGTATGGCGAGCCCCGCGATAGTGGCGTGGCGAAGTGGCGGGACGACCCTCCACATCCCCTCGTGGCGGCCCAGTATGGCGAGCCCCGCGATAGTGGCGTGGCGAAGTGGCGGGACGAACCTCCACATCGCCTCGTGGCGGCCCAGTATGGCGAGCCCCGCGATAGTGGCGTGGCGAAGTGGCGGGACGAACCTCCACATCGCCTCGTGGCGGCCCAGTATGGTGAGCCCCACGATAGTGGCGTGGCGAAGTGGCGGGACGAACCTCCACATCGCCTCGTGGCGGCCCAGTATGGCGAGCCCCGCGATAGTGGCGCGGCGTTTTTCCTGGACGACCCTCCACATCGCCTCGTGGCGGATCAGTATGGCGAGCCCCGCGATAGTGGCGTGGCGAAGTGGCGGGACGAACCTCCACATCGCCTCGTGGCGGCCCAGTATGGTGAGCCCCACGATAGTGGCGTGGCGAAGTGGCGGGACGAACCTCCACATCGCCTCGTGGCGGCCCAGTATGGCGAGCCCCGCGATAGTGGCGTGGCGTTGTGGCGGGACGAACCTCCACATCGCCTCGCGGCGGCCCATTATGGCGAGCCCCGCGATAGTGGCGTGGCGAAGTGGCGGGACGAACCTCCACATCGCCTCGTGGCGGCCCAGTATGGCGAGCCCCGCGATAGTGGCGCGGCGTGGTAACGGGACAACGCTTCACATCCCTCTCGATAAATCATTCCCTCGTTTTATTTACTGCCCAGGTGATCACATGTATCATTGTGTAATCTAGCCGCCGTGTTCCCCCAGTAGCGCATTTTTTAGCAGACATTGTTATTTTTCACCCATCATTTCCTTGAAATATATAAAAAAACTTTGCTGAACATCTAAAAGTTTTTACTATGCAGCTCGCTGAATGGAGTTGAATAGTTGAAAAATTTAGCATATTACGTTTCCTGTTCCATTTAAACCGTTTTTTGTAACCAACAAAAATAATGTCTTATAATTAAAGTACAATATATGATTAAGTTATTTTTAGAAAATTTAAAGTCTATAAATTAATTAAATATTGAAAGACCAAATTTGCATATTTTGTGAAGGTATTTCAAGTATTAATTATTACCTAAATTTTCAACAGATCAGGTTTCATGTATCTTTTGACAACTAAATCAAAATGTTGTTCTCTTCAGGTCAATCAGTAACAAAAATTGAATTCAATTTTGAATATACTTTTTCTACGCTTACAAATGTTGCAATACATAATATTATTGATTGTTTTGAATTTTAATTTAAAATGAATTAAGGCATAGGCGGTTTACTATTTAACATATTAAGTTTTATTTCAGAATATTGTTTTTAATATTTCAATAATTAAAATACTAACAACAGCGGCTCCTTTTGGTCTCAGTTTAACACATACAAGATCTAAAGATTATAATGCAATTCTCATGGAAATATAAGAGGTTTGAAGTACTGGGAAGGTGGCGTCGTCCTGTAATCCAGCTACTTGGAGGTCACGAATTGTGGATAGTTATAAGCTATGGCTTGTGGATGCGACATTCTCTAGTGGGGATTAACGCCCGCACTAGTGAATACTAGTTCATCTATAAAGACAATCCTCATAATTAGCCCAATTCGTATATGAGGTCGAAATTTTGGTTCGGATCCCACGTTGAACTGTAGTTCCCTAGATACCATTGGCTGTTGGGCTATTAATTAAATGTCCTGTCTAAGGAGAATGTCGGCCTTAGTCAGTAACAATACTACAAGATCGCGCCACAATCATCCTACACTCATCTCTCATTCATACTTGGCCTTACTATCTATTTAGTAAAGGTATTAAAGGTATTGTTGATGTACTTCAGTAACCGGAGGTAAAATAACATTCTATGATTTTTATTAGTTTACCAACTGTCGAGTATTGGACTACAAGCGAATTTCCGGGGGTTATTGATATTTATCCTACAATTTGTATGGAGCTACACGTCTAATGTGCAAAAATATTTGTATTTAAAATGTAGTTATTTACAAAACTTAGGAACTATGCAATGCGATATTGCTAACTTAAAAGAATGGAAAATAAAAAATCTTCGTGGAGTCATTCAATGATAAGATGAATGTACATTCAGAAATAATTTATGTTATATGTTTAATATTTTATGATACTAACCATATATCGAATCACCGAATTTACCAAGCTCCCATCTACTGTAATTCATTTCATCAGTATGCAAACAAACATTATATTTACAGATTAAAATATTTATTTTTTCCCATTTGGTACTTGGAGCCCTCGTCCTTCCCCCAGCAGGATTTATAGGTACGGAAGCGTCGGCGTCGCTCGCCCTGCGGTATACATCACATATTATCTGGTGGGTCCGAATTGGCTCTCGTCCACCTAACCAGCAACCGCATATATTAAGGATTTTACTGTATTTAAATGTAGCATATATTTTTCAATAGTCTTTTAGTTACAGGAGAACTTGTTTCCTGTTCTGTAGTGTTACTAGGCCACTAATAAATTCCTTGATCAGAGAATGGTATCGTTTATAACCAGTTTAATAACTTGTATAATTTACTTTATTTTTTTTATTTATTTTTAATTGGGCGAAGAAGTTTTGCCTATTTTGGGCCTAATTTGTATAATGATCTCCCCTGGGACCTCAAAGAGCTGGGAGTCCATGCCTTTAAAAAAAAGATTAAAGGACTTGTTTTTATGAGTGAAAATGTAAATCTTATGTATAGCCTTATTGTAAATATTGTTTGTACATATTAGTCTAATTTTAGTTGATTTTATATGACAAGAGTTATTCTGTAAAACAGTATATGTACTGAGAACCGCTCACAAATAAAAGGCATTTTTATTTATTTACATGCAGAAACCCCTTTTAACTGTAACACTTTTGTAAAAGTAAACATTGATGGGTTTTGACAGCTTTCGCAGCTAAGAACGTATTCTGAACTTAGATTAAACTCTCAGTGGGAAAAATTCTTTTTCCTCCGCCTACTATCTAAAGCCGTATTTTACTCCTTGGAATAGAGTAGTAAAGTACTAATTTCTATCCCATGTGACTTGAATACTTAATCTTTCTACCTAGGGAAAACTCGAGTTTTTTCGTACCACGGGGCTAAATTTAGTTACATAAGAATAACATTAAAAGAGAGATTAAAAAGAACATGAGCCACAGTCAGCTGTTACTTGTATTTGTTTCGTTACTCATTGTTGACTAATAGCAGCTGTAGCTGCTGCTCACCCACTGCTGACCATTCAGTCAGCAGTGGGTGAGCAGCATCTCTAGTATTAGAGATGGCCGTGGCAGTGTAGGTGTTTGTTTACTTTTGCTTGGGTAGGCTATTAACCTAAAAGTCCAAAACATAAGTGTAAAACTTTTGACTAGGCTTAAATTATATTTTGTTTTTTTCGTGTTCTTCAATATTGATATGGCCTACCTTGTGTGTTTTTTATGTTGATGTGACAGATCCAGCTTGACGGAGCAAGGGATCATACGAAGGTAAAGTTAAATTATCTACGGTAGGCCTATTAGACCTAAATTTTATTCGTGTAGGTGGAGGAAAAATGTTGTGTGCATCAAGGGACTAAAGTATTTTTCTCCCTCAGGGAAATTGTCGCCCTCGGCTTCGCCTTCGGGCGACAACACTTTCCCTTCAGGGAGAAAACATTGTACTTTAGTCCCTAGAAGCACAAATAACTATTTAGCTAGAAATTGTCAAAATAGTAAATTAACAGTTTTTTTCAAGCGACGAGTACCCGACAAATATTTATGGATCAGATTAACCACTGATCCCTTCCAACCTTCCTATCTTGTCTTAACACTCGCATTGTCATGACCTTTCTCCATTATTCAGGATTTTAAATTAATTATTTTTTCATGTAACGTAACCTTTAATAATCTCTTTTTAGTTTCATTTTGTGGCCAAAATGGAATTCTGAATTCATAAGATTTTTTAAATACTCATTTTCTGTTGAAGTTACATCATTTCCGTTACACGATGGAATGGGTTTCGGACCTACTTGGACCATGATCATATCCATTACGTCATAAATGGTGATTAACATATTATCTTCATGTCGTCAGATTTCACAAAGCACCAAACAAGTACGGACATGCTCGGATGGCATAACAGACATTGAAACGACACGCACGTACCAGGTCTTAGTCACGTTCGCTTTCACGTCTAAGCCTCGTAAAGATACAGTTAAACACGTGAATAAATCCACCTGATTGTACATCTGATCTATTCATCTATCCTAGAAAAAGTTCTGTTTTTAAAATGTTTGTATAACATATAAAATCTAATAAAAAGATCGATTTCGGAACTTTTTTGACAGCTAAAGGACAAAGAGTATTTCTTCTGATGTAAATAGGCGTACACATTTATCAAACAGAATATCAAAGTCGTAAGAATTAAAAAAAACAAGGAAGTGAATATTGAGTTGATGGTCCTATAAAACAAAGTTTGTGACCCGCGCTTGAATTAATGACCTATGGCCGGTAATTCCATAGAGCTTAAACTCATTTTCCCCAAGTTGAATGGATATTGATCCCACCGAGCTTCATCGGCATCGGCTTATTTAAATACATCGACTGTCTCGTTGAAACGGAAGAGCTGACATCTTGCAGACTTACTCTTCCTCCTGAATATCTCTTTAAAGCTTAATTTATTTGTAAGATGATGTAATCAACTATTTGTGTTAAAAGCATTAAATATATAATGTTTAGCTATCTCTGAATAAAAAGTCGAATTAAAAACGTTGTTTTGATCATGAATGAATAATGAACGCCATTTAGAAAAATAATTCTGAGCACATATTATAAACATGCTTTTCATCTTGGGGCTAAATTAAACTTGAATGTTTAAGAAGCCGAATAAAGGTGAATCGTTGTCAAGAGAGACAAGGATATGTTAATTTTCTCCCTCCGGGCCTTTCTGGAGTTCTTTGTTGCTTCCCTTTAATAACTCCGTAATTGTTGTAATCGGGGCTCCGTTCGCGCTGAAGTTGCTCTGAATACCTTTGTTAATTTATTTAGCAAGTATATTTCCAGCACTTTCATGTTGCTGTTATTTAAGTCGTTATTAAGTCGTGGCAGATGTTATTTTTCATTAACGCTCTTCCCCAACATCGCCGTGGCGTGTGGATGACAAGGCCACAATACCGTTGTGGTGCATATCAGTTATTCGCTCAGTAAAAATCAATATGCAGTTAAAAAAAAAACAAGTTTATTGAAGATTTTTTTTTTATTTATCCTCCTTTTGGGTTGAAATTAACTCAGTGTAACAGTAGCTTTCAAAAATTCCGAAATTAAATTTAGATATAGTTACAATTTGGCTTTAGTAAGGTTTAACTTCCATCGAAGTGTATAAATTATGTCATGTCCTGTCTACAGAACTACATGCTATACAGGTACAGTTACTGCTGTATAGGTACCCGCAGTAGGTTCCGGGGTCAGTATAGGCGAGTTACCGCTTATTTACCTTGTAGTAAATATAAGCGAAAGTTTGTATGCAAAAGGATGAGAATGATAATAAGTGACAGATTCAGTGGTACAAACAATGCAGTCTTGGTCATTGTTGGTGGTCTGGTGGCTACTTTATCAAGGGAGTGGCTAGTGAATACCTATCAAATGGAAATGCAGTCTCTTATTAGCATTACACTTAGCAGGTCAATTCAGTTTTGTTACCTCAATTGACTTCTTTTTCACAACATTTAGCACAACGTAAAAACACATAGTATGCCACAAAATGTCTATTTGGAAAATGCAAATAAAACCTAACAGCAAATAACACATCATAATACAAAAAATATACATGTTTGTCCGCCTACTTACTATGAATTATTTCTTTGTAACTAAGTTGATATCGGCGACCCAACCTTTTAATTTTAACAAAACCAGACAAAAAGGACGCACGTTTGATCTACATTCGTAACATTTATTTTTCAACTTGTTAACTGCAAGGCTCCTCAAAGTTAAATTCGGGAGAATCGGTTGATGCAGGTTTATTTTCTTCTACCAGATTTTTATTTTAAAGTTGTTTTGTTTTAGGGTTTTTTTTTTGCTGGATTGAATTAAACCCTTTTCTAAGAGAATATTTTATCTTTTGCAGATTGATCGACAAACTGTTGGTTAAGTGTCCACCAAGCGCTGACTGCGGACAAACCGTCCAACGGGGCGACCTAGAGGATCACCTTAAGTTCAGGTAAGACTTTTTTGTAATTTTTCTTTCCCTATTTTTATTAAAATATTTTTATCTGAACGATTGAAAACGTATCATCGAGAAATATGTCCTTCAATCGCTGATTAACGAGTACAGAGACACCTTTCAAATAATTTCCTAATTTTCTAATTACCAGCCTCTTCTATAACGTTTGGCTCCTCTTGTTAATCCAACTAAGGAATATGAATCGCTTACCCAGATGGCAATCAGGAAAAGCTTCAGTTATTAGCCCCATGCTGTGGAATTGGTCCTACACACGGTTAATCGTACCGACTAGTAAAAACCCCTTGCCTTGCCACCACGTCACTGCGACATCCCAATGTGTGTGGACCTCTGTCGCTTTTGGGATTGTTCTTTGTGCTCATTCGTTGCTCGTAGACAACCATCACTCCTTTTATGCAGTAGTATGGACATTATTAAATCTGCCACTGCCTTCCAATCGTCATCAACCTCAACATCTTCCCCACGATGTATATTTAGAGGAGAGATTGGCTATAAATAGAGCAGCGTGGGCGATTCTTTCTTCTAAAAGAAAAGACGGCACACAAAGAAAGTGTGATGCACGTCGCCATCGTGATCGTACTAGCCTACGTACATCTGGGTGACTTGACTACTCATTCGATGGAGGTACATTCGGAAGTATCCATGTCCCGTCAAAAATTGTGTAAGGTAAAAGCTGATCTCTCCGTGGTTTGGGAAAGCCACGATGCCACATTCCTTATGAAGCCCATGTCCACTTTCCGCTTGTCCTTTCATTCATCGACGCTGCCAAGAGGCCAGCTTGGCGCACAAGCCCTGATGGATTTTCTTTCTTGGGCTATCAGGGCAATAGGGATAACTCCAGCAATGACCAGCGTAGCCATTAAGAAACCGTTCTGTACGATGAAGCGACTCACAGAGCGCCACGCTGCTACACAGCGAGCATGTTATTTCTCTGCCTTCATCGCATCTATAACGTAATCGCATCGTGCTCCGCTCCGTGGAGCATGATGTCAACAGCCTCCGCGTCCCCTGCCTCGGTTGGCCACGATGGACATCAGCCTTCCGAGTTTTGAGGTCACTTCGCATTGTCGCAATCACACCTGATGTGATCCCAGCAGGTGTACTGTGCTCCCGATGAAATAAGGACTCTGGTGCAAACGAACTGATTTTGGTCGAGTGAGGCAGAAAACAAGTCGTCGAATAACAACTGTTCCTCAGGCTGTGTAATTTAACGCTTCCACAGCTCTTGTTATTATTGATTAGAAGCTTAAAATAAACTGCTTTAGGAAACTTTAAACCATAAAACATAAGGTTTCCTGCAGTATAAGCGTACTTTTAACGGATTTATGTAGCATAACAACTGTAAAGAAAGCAGGTGTCAAATTTATAGGTATTCGGATACAGTAAGAAAGTTCAGTTGGTCATAAAATCAATCTTTAGGCTTCTAAAACTATGGAGGAATATTAACTTGAAAACTAAACAATTTATGAGTCCATTAATGTTAAGAAAGTTCCATATAAAAGTTTGTAACACTGAAAGCCTTGTTTACTGGATTTAATGCTGTGCCCATAAACAAGCGCTATGGTATAATTTTTAGGATAAAAAAATATCAATGGGACCGATAATGTTTCATGTTACAGTATTAACTTATGAAAATACAGGTTTCTTAGGTATATTTTTAACGATTATGGCAGATAAAATAAAATACTCTACTTTGTTTCGTAAATTATGTTTCGACCGGGGTCTTCCTAATACATATATTTTTTCAAAATAATTTTAAATAATTCACGTTAATTTAAGGTTAAAAACGGTAGTCCAGTATAAACGTTGACTTGAACTAACGATTTCCAATATTATGCTAGTTTTTTACACATTTATGTTATACTTCGCTTTCCAAGCTGAATCCATTTATCCTCGTACACATTCTCGATTTTCAGTCTAACCTTTTTTATATTAACCTTTATAGTATTTATATTTATATATAGACGGATAAAATGTGTGGTTCGTTGATGTTTTTTTGTATTTAAACCAACAGGAAAGTAACCAACAAAAACTACATATCAATGACAAACGGACTTACACTACCACTTATTAAATTTAACAATATATATATTCATATTGCCAAACATTTAAACTATGATAACAAAACCACAAAATAATTTGAAAAAAAACTGATTTAATTCTTAATTAATTTTGCTAACTAAAGAATGATTTTTTAATCACCCGATGCAAGTTACGCACGCAAAGAGAGTGTTGAATGAAAGATATTGAATGGGATGTTTGTAAACAGCCGAGGGTGAGGTTCCCTCATTTTGCTTGGAAAGGGAGATATTTTTAAACCAGGACGAGTAGCGCAGAGACTAATTTTGACCAAGTCCACTCCGCAGTAAACATAAACCGTGACTTATGTGGTTGTTTTCTCTCTAAACTCCTACTGGTGGCGTCTGGCATTTTAGAACTAAACGATTTTCACAGTTAAAACAGTATTACCAAGTTTTATCGTAAACCTTTTTTCGTCACTGTCACGTCGATTTCTGTTTCAATCATATTTTAAATATATTCGTTACTCATTTAGATCACACTGATGGAACAAAGGTAACTTAAACATGCTATTGTTGTTGTTTTTTTTTTGTTGGTGTTTATCGTAGAATCGATTTTTGAAATCGTCTTTCATGTTTGGATATCAGTCACCAACGATTCGGTTGCAAATCATTTGACTTATAAACATATTTACTTCAATTGAAGTATCGTAATATGGATAGTTATTAGAGACCACTGCAAGATTTTTTATGTAGCCAAAAAATTCTGGTAAAGTCCATAATCTTTAGTAACATTTACAAGAATATAACCGTGTGATCGGTTCACACGTCTTGTCCTGTCTTCCGCTAAGGCGACAATCCCAAGAGGTTTTTAGAAAAGAATACATACCAGGATGGAGCAGAGAGTGCGAAGATCTTTACAGTGAGTTTACAGACACTGCTGACAGAGATGTAGCTGACCAACTACTTAACTCTCTCGACAACTCCAGGAGAGAGAAGTGGGTGAAAACTGTCGAGAACCTGAACTTCACCAAAAGTAGTCGGAAAGCTTGGTCTCTACTCAGGAAACTCTCCACTGGTAAATCAAGTGAAAAACACGATGCCTCACAGCCTAGCCCTCGTGAAATTGCAAAACGCCTCTCCGTACTTTCAAAACCTGTGCGTACGTCTGCAGACAGAAAAATTAATTTCAAGCTTAATGAGATAAAGGAGAGTCGGCAAGCACCCTTGGAAGTCTCTAGACCCTTCACTTACGACGAGCTGGAAGTGGCGATTGATGCGATGCCAATTGGCAAAGCAGCAGGTCTGGATGACATTTTTCCGGAGTTTATAAAACACTCGGGTAACAAGGCTAGACAGTGGCTTCTGGAAGTTTTTAACACCACTCTGAAAACCGGCGACATGCCTGGGATATTTAGAAAATCCAAGATCATAGCTATCCTGAAGCCCGGAAAGGATCCAAAACTGCCTGAAAGTTATCGGCCTATAGCTCTTTTAAGTGTTTGTTATAAGCTGCTAGAGAGGTTGATTTATAACAGAATCCTCCCTATTCTCAATGCCAGCATCCCTGTCGAACAAGCTGGATTTAGGCCTGGTCGCAACTGTTGTGACCAGGTTTTAGCTCTGACTTCTTTCATTGAGGATGGGTTTGAGCGAAGACTGAAAACCTCCGTGGCTTTTTTAGATCTGACTGCAGCATATGACACTGTCTGGAGAAAAGGCCTCCTAGTTAAATTTTACGACCTTATTCCTTGCCCTTTCTTGTTGCGTCTCCTCAACTCAATGCTCTCCAATAGGATGATAAAAGTATATCTGGGACGCAGAGAAAGTACGTTTAGGCAACTAAAGGATGGCCTGCCACAAGGGTCAGTGCTCGCCCCACTGCTCTTTAATGTGTATACTGCCGACATTCCTGTAACTCGGTCCTTAAAGTTTATATATGCAGATGATATTGCATTGGCATACCAACACCAGCATTTTCGACAAGCTGAGGAAACACTAACAAATGACCTCACGACCCTCGGTGAATATTTTGAAGCCTGGAAGCTAAATCCAAACCCAACAAAAACTGAGGTTGCTTGCTTCCACTTGAATAATAGACTGGCCAACCAAAAGCTGAAAATCGTATTCAACGGTGTTGAGTTGAAACATAATGACCACCCACAGTATCTGGGAGTCACTTTAGATCGGTCTCTCACGTTTAAAAGCCACTTACAAAAAACGGCAGCTAAGGTGAGAACCAGGACTAACATTGTCCATCACCTTGCTGGCTCCACATGGGGAGCTAACGCACAAGTTCTGCGAACAACTGCTCTATCATTGGTATATTCAACTGCTGAGTACTGTGCTCCCGTGTGGTTAAATAGTGTGCACGTTAGAGAGATCGACGTCCAGCTAAACAGAACGATGAGAGCCATTAGTGGTACACTCATGGCAACTCCTGTACCCTGGCTCCCGGTGCTGTGTAATATCGCTCCTCCTGAAATAAGACGAAGGGATGCACTCATTAGGGAATACACAAAGATCTTATCTGCTCCACAGCTGCCCATCCATGATTGCCTACCCCAGAATGCGGGCCGATTGAGGTCCCGAAAACCACCTCTACGAACAGCCTCCCAGTTGATGGACTCGAACTTCACCATCCATACAAACTGGACTTCCTCCTGGGACGCTTTTCAAGGTCGGAACCATTTCCTGATAGATGACCCGACCGTAGCGGTAGGTGGTATGAATCTTCCTCGGAAGCAGTGGACTATACTCAATCGTTTCCGCACTGGAGTGGGAAGATGTAATTATTGGAAGCACAAATGGGGAATGACACAAGACCAGTCATGCGACTGCGGAGCAGAGTATCAAACTATGGAACACATAGTCGAAGAGTGCCCACTGAGTGCCTTCCCCGAAGGATTGGCCGGTCTGCATAGCTCAAGTGAAGCTGGGCTGCAATGGCTTAGCGCCCTGGATTTAGCTCTATAAAGAGAGATCTAATTTTTATTTTTTATTTTAGTGTTTAGATTTTTACTTATACTGACTCAGGTGCTCTGCATCGCAGAATTTATTTTATTATTCTTAAACCATGGTGGCTGGCTGAATGAGCCATACGATATATATATATATATATATATATATATATATATATATATATATATATATATATATACATATATATATATATACAAGAATATAAAGCCATTTTGATAAGAAGTATTTCTTCAAATATAGATTAATTATTATATTTTCGATAGTACACTATGATTATACGTATTGTACTGATCTGTACCTATAACAGAATAAAGTTATTTTGATTTGATTTCCAGCAGTACATTATATTATATTTCCAACAATACATTTTATTATTTAAAACAACAAATTATTGACAATAACCAGATTGGAGCCACAACCAGAACTTATTGCTGGGACCATATTATCAATCATTTATTACTGGATTTGTCAGATTATTATAAACAGCAATAATTTTTTTCGGTGTGAGATATAAATTGATAAAATACTTTGGATCTGGAAACAAAGTCCTAAAATAAATCAAATACTAAATTGCGCCCATGTAAGGTGCAGAACACCTATTACACGGTTTTGGGTCAGCACAATGCGAGGGCTCGAATCAAATAGCCAATTGAATCACAAGTGGCAGTCGCTCAACGTTTGTCATATTTTATAGTAGGATACGTTTCTGCCTTATTATTCTCCAATATTCACCTTCGGAATGAGTCTGTAACTAATAGTCGCTATGGATTAATCGTATTATTTATTAACTTTATATTATATTTGGTGAGAATAAATTTAATGACCTCCTTCTCTATATTAATGGCGAGTGGCTAACGGTATATTCCATATTTGTGTGACCTATCCTTTTTGCCCCACACCTTCAATGTGAACACCGAATATGTGGTTAAATTGATAAGACAATGCTCAGAAAGAGAGGCCGGCATTATTATTATTATTACTTTTTTAATTTCCTCCGTTTTAAAAGACGGAAAGGTGGGTGATAACGGGGGTAGAAGAACTGCAGCATGATGGTTAACATTGCCGTTGCGCATCCAACCAGTACCATTATATGAAATAACTAAGGATTCTCTTTTCGTGGGGATTTCCCTGTTCCGGATGAATTTTATTTTGAATCGCCAAAAGTAATTAACTATAGAGAAGTTTAAAATTAGTATTTTACCAGACCGTTCACACACATTTGATATTTGAATTCAACATATGCACTGATTTCCAAACCAGAAATTTTAGTACATGTGTTGAGGTCAAATTGATTTATTTAGTCATTATTTCTTCATAATAAACGATCATTGTGTATAGTAACTACCGACATTGGTGAAAGTAATAAATTATTCATTATTTATCACTTTATCCTTCCATTATACATAATTACCTCTCGAGTTTGGTGAATGTGATTATTTGAATTTTATTTATCACTATTACCAGCATTTATATACAGGGAGCTCGGAGAAAACTTTGTTTAAAACTGAAAAAACTGAGGTTATTTTAAGCATTAAAATAAGCAAAACGGTTCCTGTAAACATATGTCCTAAAACGCATCGTCACGCCACTATCCGCCATTTTGTTTTTATACGCCTCATAATTTTTAATTCCATAGCAGATGGTAATTTTAATTTCATATTTGGCATGAACTTTTATCTCATTGATATACTTTTTCAGGAAAATATTTTTTTTCTGCTATATATTTAAAGTATGGTGCAATTTTAATTTTTTAAACTCAAATTTCTCAAAAACAGTGTTTCATGATATTTTTCAAGAGAAAAAAGTTGATAAATTAAATTATATAAACATTAATGCCAAGATTGTAAAGATCCAAAACAAACCACAGAGTTATTGCGATCTTTCTTCGAAAATAACCTGTATTTGCATTCATTATAAAGCATTATAACGCAAAATCAATGTTTTCTGCAGGAAAATCTCAATAACTCCGTTATTCGTTGTTGGATCTTTTAAGTATTGGTATCAGTTTTTAGACAATTAAATGTCAACTTTTTTTTATTTACCGTTTTTGAGAAATTTGAATTTAAAAATTCCAAATTGCTGACATTTTGAAAATACAAATCGGAAAAACAAATTTTCCTGAAAATGAACATTGTTGTGACAAAGGTTTTTGCCAAATATAAACGTAATATAACCGTTACGTAAATAAAAATTATTAAGTGTAAACAAAAATGGCGACTGGGTTCTTTATGAAGCGTTGTAGGACATATATTTAGGAAATTTTGTGTGTATTTTGATGTGTAGAATTGCCTCCAGAATTATTTTAACGTATTTTCCGAACACCCTGTATAGTATCCATCCGACTTTGGTCAATATGATTAAAGGAGAAATATTTTAGGTTTACGAACCTCGTTTGTTATTTGACCTAAAGTAATGGGACATTTGAGGAAATAACCCAACCTAACCTAACTTAACTTTCCCGCCCTTTCCTTCACCTGCCTATTGTTAACTGAGTGAAAATTATTGCATATGCCTACAGGTGGTTGGCTATTCTTCATTATGTCCTTGGTTAGATGTTGCTATTATGTATAATAACGGTTAAAAGTGTTTAAAATTAAAACAAATTTATTACTTTAACCAATATGCGCTAGGTATTATGAGTAGTGACGGGTCAAAGTGATTTGTTAATCACTTTCAAGAGCAAACTTGGTTATTATGTTTAATAACAGAATATTGTGTATAATGCCCTATTAAGTATTTTGACCGTAACACTTCATTAATGGAAAAAGTGAAATTAATTCAAACATGCGGGTCACCGAACAAACAAAAGAAAACGTGAGCACGAATCCGTAAGTGTAAATTTATTTTAAACTAGAATTGAATGTTCCAAAATAAGTTTATTATTATGAGGAAAAATGTTCTTGCTATGAGTGTAGAATTTAAACCTTTTTTTTAATAAGGGTATACAGTAAACGGATCAATTTTCATGTCGGGATTCCCCAGTTTCATAGTTATATTGACACGTCATCCTGGTTGAGGGTTATCTCCCAGCGGGCCCGGGTTCAACTCCCGGCGTGTGGACAAAAAGATCGTTCGGCCGCTCCCGTAGTTCGGAAGTTTCGTTACTCCGTTGCTCATCCCCATAGAAAAAAGAGCAGGCCTTTCAGGCAAGGACTGTCAGTTAATTGCTGATGTCCCTCCACTAAAAGCCATACATATGATTATCATGTGTATAATGATTGAAATTAAAAAATTCAGTGAACATTGAGAAAATTTTGTAGATACAATAAATAAACATTAAATGCTTTGAAACATCAATCTTAATCTCATTAGAGATTTTCACAACTTTTTATTTACAAAATAAGCAATGAAATCACGAGGGATGTAAATTGCCTTCTTTATATGCATTAAAAAATTTGTTCACTTTAATTTAATCACTTTTAAGGAATTACTGCAGTCATTTCAGATGTAAAGTAAAAGGAAGCTGTAAAAAGAGTCGAATTGGCTGTTTTAAGGCTGGAAATGGCTGACGAGTTTTACTCCGTTGATTTCTGTAGAAATTTTTCATTTTTAAATTTGCTTAAAAAATAAGAATACTATGAATATAAATGTACTTTGTTTAATTTAATTTACTGTGAAACGTAAACGTTAAACTAATAAACGTTAACTTAAAACATTTAGTGGCGTAACCTTTATAGATATTATTTCATCAAAGACGTTAAATATAATTTTCTCGAATCAGTGGGTTTTAGTCATATTAGAAGCATGTTTGATTGCATGATTGATAGATTGATTGATGCAATGATTTATTTAAGTGATTTATTTGTTTTAATAAGTTGACACTTTCTTCCTTTTATGTTTTACAATACCGTTTGAGATATCAATTGTACTGTATTATTTTGATTATTTTCACCTGAGTACGGTATTCAGAGTCAAATAATAAATTACATCCTATTAAAATGTGTTATTTGGTTTGTCAGGGTATTATCAAGGGAGAAATATTATTAGGTTTACCAACTGGTTTGTTAGGTAACCGAAATATGGAACATTTTTGAGGAAATAACCTAACCTAACTTAACTTTTCCCTCGCTTTAATTCGCCTGTCTACAAACACTGAACGAAAATTATTAAATTTACTTACGTGTGGTCGGCTATTATTAATAATTTTCCCATTTAGCTATTATGTATAATAACGGTTAAAAGTGTTTACAATTAAAACACGTTTATAACTTTAAATAATATGCACTAGGTATTATGAGTAGTGACGGGTTAAAGTGATTAGATAATCACTTTCAAGAGAAAACTTGGTTATTATGTATAATAACAGGATTATTGTGTATAATGTCCGATTAAGTATTTTGACCGTAACACTTTATTATTCATAATGTCCTATGCCGGGTTAGCTATCATGTATAATAACCGGTCAAAGTATTAATATTGAAACGAATTTATTACTTAAATTGATTTATTATTATTTTAATGTTTTATTTTTACCGTCGTCGAAATTTTTTAGCGAATTTCCCATAGGGAATAAGCTATTACCGTAGGTCTCATGGTAAGACCTAAGCCCGGGACCATGTTACTTTTTCGTTTTTAGGTGCCCAGAGAACAAAAATAATAGTCATTAAAAATTTTATATATGTATATATTTATATATGTATATATATATGTATGTGTCCCTAGGCACGATAACTCTCGTAAAAACGGTCCGATCGACACCAAATTTGGTAGAGATGTGTAATCCTACGTTTATTCGGATGAGTTCGTAAACCAGACATGTCGACCTACCGGAAGGGGTAGTTTTGGGGGGTTTTGTACCCCAAAATTGGGTTTTTTGCATTTTTCATATGTAAATTTAAAAAATTTTAAATTTTTATTTTGATTATTGGATTTAGCTCAAAAAACACACAATTTAGTATTTTGAAGCTTTGCTCTATCTCCATTGGTTACCGAGATATTACAAAGTCTAAAGACAGTACATTGTATTTTGGAGCTCCAATGTTAATCTTATGGAGAAACAGGACGTGTTAATATTTCACTTATTAACCAATATTTTTCGATGAAACTTGGTATTCAGCTTCATTTGGTTGAGATTCATCCATTTATGGTAAAAAATCTTGGTTTTTGCGCTTATCATGGCAGCAAACCTGCATACTCTTTTCCCATGTTAATTATATGGAGAATAGGAAAACTCCTTTAGCAATGGACAGATATTGATAAAACTTAGTACATGGCTTCATATGGTCGAAATAAATTTTTTTATGATAAAAACCTACTTTTAGTGTTCCCCATGGCAGCATACCTGCATACTCTTCCTATATTTATCATAAGGAGAATAGCCATTTATTTCCCTATTTATGAGCATGTGATCTTATTTGGTGTACAGTTTTATGTGGTCAAAACTAATATTATTAATTTGGAAATTCGCTGAGTACGCAGGTCTGCTGCGATGGGGGTATTATCTTCCTTTCTTTATCTGCATTCTGTGTCTGCATTCCCTTTGACAAACGCCATCCAATTTTATTCTTGTATTTAAAGTAGCCTATATTTGCATTAAAAGCCTACTGTTCATTATGCTTTATATAAAACAATGCGAAGGTTCCCTTGATTTCAAACATAAATTGTGGGTTGGGATGGTTTGTTTGGTTGAGAATCAACTGTGTGTATTGACGATAACAAACGCCTTTGGTTTGTGGTTGAACAAACAAAACCGATCGGACTGGCTGATTCCATCACAACCGAACCGGCGTAAAGAGATTAACAGTTTATAACTGACCTACTGGATCAAAGAACTTCCGTTGTGACCACTCTTCTCCAACATTCCAACATTAAGCGATCATTGTACTTCCGCTCTGGATTTATGTATAACAGTGACAAATATCCGGGTGAAATTCGGGATTGGGAAGTGTAAGGCATATAATGGTTATCAACCGGGTTTTCAAATATTTGGTATTTCATACATCAAGTAATTGATTTAAACCAAGAGTTTAATATCTGGCGAATCTAAAACGACAATGACTTTTCCTTTACAAGATGTTTATTTGTAGCTCATCTAATTGAAATCATTGTTCAAATTTAGTTTAGGTTCGGAGTAAAAGTAACTGACATAAGAAAAAACTTATCATTAGACATAATGTGAGCTTAAAAAATACCCCCTTCGCAGGAGACCTGCGTACTCAGCAAATTTTCAAAGGAATTTGAGATTTTGTATTTTCCCCATAGACACCATAGGAATATGTAATGGTTGGGTAAGGTAAAAATCAAATTGTATAAATATACGTAACTTTTTAATATTCTCCATAAACCCCATGGGCATGAGTTTTTAGGTTTTCCGCCAATTGGTTGTTGTAAGCAAATATCAGTTAAACTATATCTAGCGTGTCTACACACCAAATTTTACCAACTCATATCAAGGATATGTCAATTTTACCAAGAGAGATACAAGGTTTTATTGATTTCCCATATAAGATTAATATGAGAAACCTAATATTATTTTTTCTCTGGAATATGTTAAGCTAAGTTAAAAAAATCCAAATACTAAATAAATGTTAGTTTTTTTAAAGTTCTTTTAAATGGTTCAGGTAAAATTTCTGAATTTTAAAAATTGATATCCAAAAATGTCAAAAAAAAAACATTTTTGACCCCTTTGAAACCCCATAAAACCTCGTTCCCATAATCTGTCAATTCTGGTTCGCGAACTCATGAAAATAGATCTGGTCTTACACCTTCATACCAAATTTCATAAAAATCGGAGATCCCCTTCAAAAGTTGTCAGTATTACGGACTCATATAGGCCTATATAAAAATGAACTAATGGTGTTTTTGGCTTCAAGTGACCTCAAAATGAAAAAGTAAAGTGGTCCCGGGCTTATTAGGTCTACCGTCATAGCGTATATTCCCACAGGGAAATTCGTAAAAAAACATTAAATATGAATTTGATAGAATCTAACTTATACTGTCAATTTCATCAGTGTGAAATGAAATTGAAATAAATGTGCTGTAAAGTGACCAAAAGCTGACATTCAAAATTGTTTGACACTATAAAAATTTATTAGAGTGGGATAATGAACATTGTATGCTAACTTGTTTGGTGTTCTATTGTAGGTAGGCTCCAAGTGTTTAACCAAGTGGCACGTAAAAGTCTTACAATGACTACTTATTAATCACGACTACTTAGTCATTTATGAATTATGGTTCTCCAGCTATCTACAACTATCTTATGAGAAACCAATATGGACATTTGTACCCTGGTTAAGTTACGAAGATGTAAAAATATAAAAATGCTATGCAAATAATGCTATTCATACGAAAGCTTCAATTTTTACTGCCAAAAAGACATACGTTGGTGTCAAACCATAGGAACACAGCAACTCCATTTCAAGTGTTGTTTTAGTGTTCGTGTCACCCATATGTTGTTGACAGCTGCGTTGGTGCATTGTTTTGTTTAACGTGTTACAGTATCGTTACATCATGACGTTTTTATGCTTTACATAGCAATATATTCACGATATAATAATTTATATATAAACTTTATATCTTTTATGTCTAGCTTGTTGGAACAATTAGTTTACTGTATTGTTAACGGTTATTAAAATTAAAATTCATACATTTCCTCGAACTGTAATTCAGATAACTTATGTTTCAACGTAATTTGGTGTTCTACAAGACACATACACTGCTCTTGAGTTTTTAATTGTTTTATTTTACTTTTCATTTAATTAATTTCAGTGCAGTAATAATAAATATTTCACAGACATCACACGACCAAGTTTCTGTTATTGTTTAGTAAATTATTGCGGACATTTTCAATCGCTGATTAGTAAAAGGAGATTCACGACGTTTCGGGATCTGAAATCTGATCCCGTCTTCAGGTGAAAAAAATGCCTAAAATGTAAGGAAGTTAGTAAAAACACGCCAGGCAAACCTGGATAAGTCCATAGTCCATACACAAGGAAAAGGCAAAAGTCCTGAAGAAATTCTACGATTTGAAACTGAGATCTCTTAGGAAAAACCCAAGTACCAATTATATCCCTGAGTCATGCAACAAGAGTAAGGCGGTCTGGGAGGTTATTGACAGAGAAAGCGAAAAAGGTGAAAGCAAAAGTAAAAAAACGAAGCCCCTTAAATAAACTTCATCTTATCATTGTAGGAAATTATTTGATGAATATATTGTCATCTCAAAAGAGTTCAATACTTATTTTACCTCGATTGACATTTTATTACAATGAAAATGACATTTAATTTTAATACCCAAAGGCCTAAGTTTAGCATTTAAGTTAGCCTAACTTGCTTTCAAACATTTTGAAACGTATGCCTTGGTTTTGATACTTGTTTTGAGAGGGATTGGAGACTAAATTAGAAAGATAGGTTCTTTTAATATCGAAAGAGTCAGGGAAGTCTACTATTGTTCTTTTGCTTCTGTTCAAAAAATAAGATGTAAGCCAGCGAAATACAGTGCCAGAAAACCTAGAGCAGAGAGATTATGAAAAAGTAGAGAATGATTAATGCCTTTGAGAGGTCGATGAAGCAGCCAATGGCTACCTCACCACCCTCCAAGGCATCGGTGCTTCTACTAATGACCTAAGTAAGGCTTGCTTGGTCGATTTTTTATATCCAAACTGATCAGAGAAGAGAAGGTTATGCCCACAAAAACGTCTGTTAATCACAAACAACCTTCTCTAAGATTTTGGAGACAGCAGGAAGAAGAACGATTGGAAGGTAACTCGCTGGGTTACAAGGATCGTCCTTTTTAAAGAGAGGTCTGAGGAGTACTTGTTTACAACCAGTGGACTAAAAACCTTTTTGAAGAGAAGTATTGATTGGATTGATCAAAGTTTCTTAAATAACAGGGAAATAATGTCCGTCCTGTAGACCATGAAATCATGGGACCCGTCCTTAACTAATAAACCGGCCATCAATTATCGACGCTGTCCAGTCGGGTTAGGGTAAAGTTAGGGTTGGGGTGGTAAGAGTTGAATGAATAAACTAAGAAAAAATTACGGGAAAGTTGGTAAATCATGGAGGTACTGCCTGAGTGTCTTCTTAAAACTGCTCAAATCTTCAATACACTTGATTTTATATGGCAATTGTGAATATTTAACACCTAAATAACTGGGTTTTGTTTCAAAAATCTTTAAGGTGACCTGTACCGACGGGTTATTTTTACGGTTTCTAGTAAAATAAGAATTACTATGTACCTCAAGCAAATTTATTTCCTTTTACATGATTAATTACTCCGAACAGGGAAAGTGAAAGGGGTGTCATGATCCGCAGCTCTTTAAATTTATCTTTGCAAGAGCTCGTAGACCAAAGTCTACAGGCTCTGAAAGCTTTTTTATGAAAAATTCCTTTTTAAATTTATTTTACTCGAAGAACCCCAAAGCACCCACTGAATATAGCAAGTAAGCTTTCTATGAGCCTATAATAAATTAACTTACAAAGATAATCATTGTTAAAAATGGCCAGATTACTTATAACGAAAACATTTATTTGAGGTCAACGCTGAAGCGATCCATGTGTTTTGACTACCGGAAACAATCGTCCAATCTCACCCCTGAGTAAACTACAAAAGGAGAACTTTCAAGCATCTTATCGTCTAGCATAGCAAGTGGAATTTGTAAGTCAGCCCTTTGAAGTAATCTTTTTCTGAAAAGTAGAAACAAATATGAAGTTGGTTTTCTTTGGATTGATGTTCAAGTTTTTCTTTGAATTATTCTGAGAGAGAGCTTCGAACTGACCTTGTTTGCATTATACCTGCCTGGAAATAAAATGGAAAGACTTAATTTTACTCTTTCAGAATACATAAATATTTAAGTAGTTATTTTAATTGTTATTAAACAACATTCAAAATCGGATAGTCCTTAAGTTCTTGTGTAAACACCCTGATTGTCGGATTAAAGACTTTTAGATAAGGATTGTATATGTCTAAATCCCTTTCTCTACTATGTTCTTCATAGTGTGATTTAATGCAAAATTTAAATAGGTTAAGGAGATAATGCTACAATTATTTGGTATATGCATTACCAAGATCTTGGTGTACGAGTAACCTAATCGTGAGAAAACTAAAAAAGCGAATAGCCTATAATTTTTTACCGCACAACCTCCAAGATACCGTCAGTCACCTTTAGGCCACCTTTTAAGACATGTAATAATTCGTCCTTTGGCATGAAGAACATCTGTGGCGACTTTTAATTCAGTGAGATCCTACTCCTACTAAATATTGATATTCCTCAACGAAAAAGACACTATACAGGGTGAAAAACTTAACTTGCCACCATTGGCATATCCTAAACTATGAGATTTAGAGAAAACTTTAAATGGGGAACCTCACCTATTTTTTAAGTCAATAAAAAATATGAATTCCATTTTCTTCTAAATGGCCGCCATTTTCCAATATGGCGGCCAACTTTAAAATTTCTTATGTGACACCCTATATTTTATAGTGGTCTTGAAATGTACATGTAATTTTAAAACATTTTCATTCTTCGACATTTTTCTTTAAACCTAACCGTTAGGGAGCTACAGGTAATTAAAGTTCATTTTTAGTGCCATAAGAATAAGATGGGACAAACTTTATCTGTCCATAACTCCGAAACCATTCAGTAAAATTAAAAATACTCATGAATAAAAATGTCTTAAAATTATGTTTCAAGAACATTTCACACATAAAAATTATCATTTAGGCATAAATTGACTTATTTCCAATATGGCGGTCAAAAAATAAAAGTTAATAAAATTGATATTTTATGAAAAAATGGCATTAAAACACAATTTTAAGACATTTTTATTCCTTAGCATTTTTTATTTTACTGAATGGTTTCGGAGTTATGGACAGATAAAGTTTGCTCCATGTTATTCTTATGGAACTAAAAATGAACTTTAATTACCCGTAGCTCCCTAGCCGTTAGGTTTAGAGAATACCCCCCGTCGCAGCAGACCTGCGTACTCAGCGAATTTCCAAATCAGTAATATTAATTTTGACCAGATAAACCTGTAAACCAAATATGATCACATGCTCATAAATAAGGAAATAAATGTCTATTCTCCTTATGATAAATATAGGGAATGAGTATGCAGGTATGCTGCCATGGGGAACACCAAAAGTAGGTTTTTAGCGTAAAAAATTTTATTTCGACCATATGAAGCCATATACTAAGTTTCATCAATATCTGTCCATAAATAAAGAAGTTTGCCTATTCTCCATATGATTAACATGGGAAAAGAGTATGCAGGTTTGCTGCCATGATAAGCACAAAACCAAGATTTTTTACTATAAATGGATAAATCTCAACCAAATGAAGCTGATTACCAAGTTTCATCCAAAAATATTAGTTAATAAGTGAAATATTAACACATTCTTATTCTCCATAAGATTAACATTGGAGCCCCAAAATACAATGTACTGTCTTTAGACTTTATAATATCTCGGTAACCAATGGAGATAGAGCAAAGCTTCAAAATACTAAATTGTGTGTTTTTTTGAGCTAAAACCAATGGTTAAAATTAAAATTTAAAAACTTTAATAATTACATATGAAAAATGCAAAAAACCCATTTTTTGGGTACACAACCCCCCAAAACTACCCCTTCCGGTAGGTCGATATGTCTGGTTTACGAACTCATCCAAATAAACGTAAGATTACACATCTCTACCAAATTTGGTGTCGATCGGACCATTTTTATCGGACCATGTATATCGTGTCAAGGGACACATATATACATATATACATATATATATAAAAATTTTAATGACTATTATTTTTGGTCTCTGGGCACCTCAAAACGAAAAAGTAACATGGTCCCGGGCTTAGGTCTTACCATGAGACCTACGGTAATAGCTTATTCCCTATGGGAAATTCGCTAAAAATATCAAAGAATAAAAATGTTTTAAAATTACATGTACATTTAAAAACACCCTAAAATGTAGGGTGTCCCATAAGAAGTTTTAAAGTTGGCCGCCATATTGGAACATGTCGGCCATTTAGAAGAAAATGGAATTCATATTTTTTATTGCCTTAAAAAAATAGGCGAGGTTCCCCATTTAAAGTTTTCTCTAAATCTCATAGTTTAGGATATACCAATGGAGGCACAGTTAAGTTGTTCACCCTGTATACTAACAAATATTTTACCAAAACTTTATTGCTATTAATTATATCCATAAATCCCTCTCATATCTAATTTGAGGTAAAGAAAGAAATTATTCTTATCCCAATATGATTAATTCCTCTAAAGGAATGCGTTATAATATAAAGTTAATCGAATATCTTGAATTTTAGATAAAAATGGATTTGTGAAGTTTTTTCCTAATTAATTCATGCCTTTTATAAAATACAGATGAGGCTAATTAAACTATCTCTCCAGAACCCAGCTGTAATAGAGCTCATAAATGTCCACAACGATATAAAACTGTAAATTATCCTCATTAAGATATTGCCATGGACATGAGCACGGGCTCTCCCCTCCTCCCTTCCTTTGTTGTCCAGCGACTAAGGCATTCAATTTCAGAATGGGCTCTTAATACATAACCACTCACACTCTTGACTCAATTTAATTTTGTTAATAGACTCGAATTCAATCTTGTTAAACGATACCCTGAGTATTAAGAATATGGGATGAAATGTACTCGTATATATTGAATATCCCTCACTGTTCTTATATCATGTCCATTGTTATCTAAAAAGTTTCCTTGTTTTAAGAGACAAATCGACAAAAATATAAGGATTCAAAATAAACTATCATTTTACATTCATTATTTACATTTTTTATATTTCAGTTTTCTGTTTCGGTTTTTGTCGATTTAAGTTATAATATTATTATTTTCCAAAACTGTGCAATTTAAAACTTAATAGTGGTACATTTACTATATTTCAAGATAGAAACCTAATAGTTCTTTGAAATTATTAGAAATGAAAAACAAACGTCTACAACACTCAAAAACTCCTCCTGTTTGAGTGTTGTAGACGTTTGTTTTTCATTTCTGATTATAAACAACACGTATCATGCTAATAAAAAAAGTGAAATTATTAATCCAAAAACGAAAGTTAAATAATGACAAAAGAATGCTACCAGAACATAGAAAAAGTGATTCTTTCTTTTTTCTCGGGGGGACAGAAGGCGTTGAGAGAACTAAAATGGGGAGATAAATTAAGTTTGACTCTTTTAATTTATTTCTATGCAAAACAATGACTATTATTCCATATGGCTGGAGAAATGAAAATAAAAATGTATTATAAAACAACTAATAGTTAAATAAGGATTTACCTTTCGTCAAAACAGCCAAAAATTTGTAACTTGGTTACGGCCGATTCGCCATTTTGGATACAATGCCATTTTTTAGATCCTGACAAAACTCAGCTGTTCAAGAGTATATACGTGATCAATCTAAGGCATGGTGACGTATAACGAATCATCAGTAAAGACAAATACTTCGATTTTACTTGCTTTTTACAGGACGTAGTGTTATATCTCACCTAGATTTCTTTTTAATTTTGCTCCTGAAATGTAAAAATACATAATAAACATTTATATGGAAATCTCTAGGCCTTGGTAGGCAGGTGTTCCGTTTTTTAAGATAATTAAAAAAACGCAGTCACTAAGTTTTGACAATACAGAAATATTACCGTAGAGTAAGACCCAATTCACTCATGTGGCGGGGAACACAGAGCAGTGCCAAACGCGAATGAGGACGTGTCACCGCGGCGGCAATGCCGACGTCACAGTTCTGTGGTCGACAGCTATTTGTTATGTGCTGTTACACTTTAACAACACTACCTTCGTTTCATATTTTTGCAGTGTGGTTTGATGTTTTTATATAGTATTTTTTTGTTAAAGTATCGGGATTTTACCCGTGTTTATTGAGGATGTAGACAAACCATTTCTTTGAAATAGATCAAAATATCGGTTATGCAAGTTTTTAAAGTAAAATTAGATTTAGAAACGATTGATGACCAAGTGTCCTTTTTGTAATATGGGCGAAAAATGAAACTTGTGTTTCCGTTAACTCTTAAGTTAAGTCAAAACTCCAATGTAATTAAATTAAAATTAAAATTTTCCTTAAATCATCTGTAGTTGACATTTTCAAACATAAGAGAAGTGGGTGTTTTATTTGAAATTTTCAAGTTGGCCGCTATATTGGAAAATGTCAAACGAACTTCAAATATCCAAATCCATAGTTGTTAATTGTTTCCAAAATGTACGTAAAGTAAAGGTCCCTCTACAAATATAAGGTCCTTTTTTAAAGGTTTTCTTTAAATATTTTAGTTTAGGATTTACCAATGATGGCACTGTTGAGATAATACCTAGTCTTCAGTTATCCAGTAGGCTGATGGCCGCTCCTTGAAAGATTGGGATTACAGAAGATGGATGAGCATTGATTCAAAATAGTACATTTTCAGTCCAAAGTAAGCAAATGATCCTAAATCGAGCATTACGTAAATTTGATTTTACAGTTTTTTATTTATTTATTTATTTTTATTATTATTCTTGTCAGAATATTTGTTCATCTTCTATAGTGGAAAATCAATTTTCAAATGATTATATCTCAATGAAAATTAATCTGTATGCAAACTGTTGCACACTGCAAAATTTCGAATTAAGAAGGTTCGTACTTATATTTAATCAATTATATTTTTCAGAAAAATCAAGGGTTTAGGGGTACTGTAGTGGTTAAAATATATTACTATGCAATTTTTTAATGCACTTAGTCTAAAATGTATAAAAACAAAGACCAAGAAATGTCAATCGTAAAGAAACTGATTAATAGCACACTAGAACCAGCTCTAGAAGGGTCTTTATTATTTATCACAATACTAAACAACATTTTATACTCGTTATGAAAGAGACACTGGAGATAATGAAGTTTTAAACGGAAGCCGGTAAAACAAAGAACATGTCAGCGTCAAAAATGATATATGAGTTGCTCCCTGCAGACTACTTTGTTGTCGCCTGGGACAAACAAACAATACCCCGTTATGAGTGGAGAGAAGTGGCTGAATTACTGAAGAAGAATTACACTCTCACGCTTTTGTTTACGCTGCCTTTGGTTATCACTTGAAGGGGAAAGTCACAGCACTTTGGACTAAATAGGGGGAATGACACATGAGGGCGGTGCTAGGAAAGGGTTGGCTCTTTATAAATTAAAAGTGAAATTGAAACAGTTATCGGTGGATGCATGACTAAGTTACTTTGGAGTAACAAAATTTATAGAGTATTTTTTCTGTCATTTTTTTCTTGATACAACAAATAAAAAAAATCTCTGAAATCATTCATAAACAAGTTGTAATTGGAAAATAGCAAAATAATATCCAATATTTTTGGATTAGAGGAGTTGTTTGGTCTTAAGTAATAGTGACATACTTGCAACAATGTTTTAAGGACGTTTAGCTTAAGTGGTTGTAGCATCATACACCCTCCTCCACAAGCAACATATCCTATTAAAGACGCTCAGAACTAGATATTTACTAACGGCACCAGGAGGATTTCTTGTCTTAGTAACTTTATTGTTAGGGCAGGGTGCCTAGTAAATTTCAGATAACTTTGTCCTTTTCTTAATACACTCGTTAAATTAATTTATTTTGCCGTACAATTACTAAGTAAAAACTATTTTGAAATTTCTAGGTTAAAAATTAATTTGTTAGATTCATAACCGTCAAATTTCAATTTGGTGTTACCCAATAAATACACTAATAAATTAATTCACATGTTAAGTAGCCAAAATATAGTTTCCTTCTTCTTTATTTGACTGTACTAGTAAGTATTAGTTTGTGATGATTTTTTTTCTGTGACATTTATTCAATAATTGCACTAATTTAGTTCTATAATCATATGTAAACATTTTAAGCAATTTGCTCATCTATGTTATTGTTAGTCTGTCGAAATGGCAAAATAATGATTGTTTCTCCTCATAACTATAACATTTGTGTTATCTAACTCGTGTAGTAAAGCGTCACTAAACATTTCCTGTCGGCTTGTCATGGAAATAATAGGCTATTTATTTTCATTTTAGTTTTATTATCGAAATTTCATGAAAATTTTATATCAAAAGTCAAGATCCACAACGTCAATTCCATTCCTGAGAGAGCAATACAAATCGAATAACGTAGCCATAAATTCGTGTTTTTATATTCAATCCATACCTTACAATACCTACCCTCCATTATGATATTATTTAAACCAAAACTAGGTTCGCATGTTTTTCATTGTACTGTTTGGAAAACACGGTTTTCTTTTCTGTCATCTCTTTCAGAATATTATTATTTTTATAGTTTTTTAGAACTGCCAGGATTAAACCAGACTAAAATTGTAACCTTTCACAATTCTTCATATATAGTTCATAAATCAAATCTGTTGATAGATCCTGACAAAACTCAGCTGTTCAAGAGTATATACGTGATCAATCTAAGGCATGGTGACGTATAATGAATCATCAGTAAAGACAAATACTTAGATTTTACTTCCTTTTTACAGGACGTAGTGTAAAGCGTCACTCAGGAACTCAGTTTATATCTCACCTAAATTTCTTTTTAATTTTGCTCCTGAAATGTAAAAATAACATTCATATGGAGATCTCTAGGCCTTGGTAGGCAGGTGTTCCGTTTTTTAAGATAATTAAAAAAACGCAGTCACTAAGTTTTGACAATACAGAAATATTACCGTAGAGTAAGACCCAATTCACTCATGTGGCGGGGAACACAGAGCAGTGCCAAACGCGAATGAGGACGTGTCACCGCGGCGGCAATGCCGACGTCACAGTTCTGTGGCCGACAGCTATTTGTTATGTGCTGTTACACTTTAACAACACTACCTTCGTTTCATATTTTTGCAGTGCGGTTTGATGTTTTTAAATAGTATTTTTTTGTTAAAGTATCGGGATTTTACCCGTGTTTATTGAGGATGTAGACAAACCATTTCTTTGAAATAGATCAAAATATCGGTTATGCAAGTTTTTAAAGTAAAATTAGATTTAGAAACGATTGATGACCAAGTGTCCTTTTTGTAATATGGGCGAAAAATGAAACTTGTGTTTCCGTTAACTCTTAAGTTAAGTCAAAACTCCAATGTAATTAAATTAAAATTAAAATTTTCCTTAAATCATCTGTAGTTGACATTTTCAAACATAAGGGAAGTGGGTGTTTTATTTGAAATTTTCAAGTTGGCCGCTATATTGGAAAATGTCAAACGAACTTCAAATATCCAAATCCATAGTTGTTAATTGTTTCCAAAATGTACGTAAAGTAAAGGTCCCTCTACAAATATAAGGTCCTTTTTTAAAGGTTTTCTTTAAATATTTTAGTTTAGGATTTACCAATGATGGCACTGTTGAGATAATACCTAGTCTTCAGTTATCCAGTAGGCTGATGGCCGCTCCTTGAAAGATTGGGATTACAGAAGATGGATGAGCATTGATTCAAAATAGTACATTTTCAGTCCAAAAAAAGCAAATGATCCTAAATCGAGCATTACGTAAATTTGATTTTACAGTTTTTTATTTATTTATTTATTTATTTTTATTATTATTCTTGTCAGAATATTTGTTCATCTTCTATAGTGGAAAATCAATTTTCAAATGATTATATCTCAATGAAAATTAATCTGTATGCAAACTGTTGCACACTGCAAAATTTCGAATTAAGAAGGTTCGTACTTATATTTAATCAATTATATTTTTCAGAAAAATCAAGGGTTTAGGGGTACTGTAGTGGTTAAAATATATTACTATGCAATTTTTTAATGCACTTAGTCTAAAATGTATAAAAACAAAGACCAAGAAATGTCAATCGTAAAGAAACTGATTAATAGCACACTAGAACCAGCTCTAGAAGGGTCTTTATTATTTATCACAATACTAAACAACATTTTATACTCGTTATGAAAGAGACACTGGAGATAATGAAGTTTTAAACGGAAGCCGGTAAAACAAAGAACATGTCAGCGTCAAAAATGATATATGAGTTGCTCCCTGCAGACTACTTTGTTGTCGCCTGGGACAAACAAACAATACCCCGTTATGAGTGGAGAGAAGTGGCTGAATTACTGAAGAAGAATTACACTCTCACGCTTTTGTTTACGCTGCCTTTGGTTATCACTTGAAGGGGAAAGTCACAGCACTTTGGACTAAATAGGGGGCGGACTAAAATGACACATGAGGGCGGTGCTAGGAAAGGGTTGGCTCTTTATAAATTAAAAGTGAAATTGAAACAGTTATCGGTGGATGCATGACTAAGTTACTTTGGAGTAACAAAATTTATAGAGTATTTTTTCTGTCATTTTTCTCTTGATACAACAAATAAAAAAAATCTCTGAAATCATTCATAAACAAGTTGTAATTGGAAAATAGCAAAATAATATCCAATATTTTTGGATTAGAGGAGTTGTTTGGTCTTAAGTAATAGTGACATACTTGCAACAATGTTTTAAGGACGTTTAGCTTAAGTGGTTGTAGCATCATACACCCTCCTCCACAAGCAACATATCCTATTAAAGACGCTCAGAACTAGATATTTACTAACGTCACCAGGAGGATTTCTTGTCTTAGTAACTTTATTGTTAGGGCAGGGTGCCTAGTAAATTTCAGATAACTTTGTCCATTTCTCAATACACACGTTAAATTAATTTATTTTGCCGTACAATTACTAAGTAAAAACTATTTTGAAATTTCTAGGTTAAAAATCAATTTGTTAGGTTCATAACCGTCAAATTTCAATTTGGTGTTACCCAATAAATACACTAATAAATTAATTCACATGTTAAGTAGCCAAAATATAGTTTCCTTCTTCTTTATTTGACTGTACTAGTAAGTATTAGTTTGTGATGATTTTTTTTCTGTGACATTTATTCAATAATTTCACTAATTTAGTTCTATAATCATATGTAAACATTTTAAGCAATTTGCTCATCTATGTTATTGTTAGTCTGTCGAAATGGCAAAATAATGATTGTTTCTCCTCATAACTATAACATTTGTGTTATCTAACTCGTGTAGTAAAGCGTCATTAAACATTTCCTGTCGGCTTGTCATGGAAATAATAGGCTATTTATTTTCATTTTAGTTTTATTATCGAAATTTCATGAAGTCAAGGTCCACAACGTCAATTCCATTCCTGAGAGAGCAATACAAATCGAATAACGTAGCCATAAATTCGTGTTTTAATATTCAATCCATACCTTACAATACCTACCCTCCATTATGATATTATTTAAACCAAAACTAGGTTCGCATGTTTTTCATTGTACTGTTTGGAAAACACGGTTTTCTTTTCTTTCATCTCTTTCAGAATATTATTATTTTTATAGTTTTTTAGAACTGCCAGGATTAAACCAGACTAAAATTGTAACCTTTCACAATTCTTCATATATAGTTCATAAATCAAATCTGTTGATAGATTTCTCTTAAACGCTTGAAATACAAAACGCTCGGGATCAAAATGCTGTCCCAGCTCAAACGAGAGAATCAACGGTGGAGTTGGAGCCTCCACAGGCGACAGTCGTGCGAGATACGAAGTAGGGTCTCTGCTCGAGGGTCCTTTGTCAGTCCTTCTCACCGCCCTGCCCTTGTGTTGCACCGCCCTGCATTGTAAATAAACATAATTTTTTACATAAGTCTTATTCTATTTTAGTAGCTTTGGATTAATAATCGTAAATTGTATCCTCCCCTTTCAAGTAACATTAGTTTTAAGTAGCCTACAAGTGTTTAAACGCCGGTATTATGTGAGCAAAGAACAAAAAGTTTAAGGGCTAAAAGATTGTTTTTCCAAACCATGAGAATAGTTTTATGGGATAACAAGTGATCGTAGTTGGTAATTGATTCGCGTACTGAGGTGTTTCTTTGATATCTTAGATGTTGCCACATAGAATCATGAATTTCTTCGTTGTGTGTAAATGCTCCAACCAATACTTGACTATTAGTTATAATTGTTGTATATTATTTACTGGGTCGATTTAAAATAGTTTTATATGTTTTGGGAAAAAACTATTTACTGAAAAACAAACTATTACTGTAAAAATTTTAAACCATAAAATAAAAAGCTAAAGATAACATAACCAATAATTAATTTGAATGTTGAAAATGTAGTGTAATTCCATTAAAAAAGTTATGCTTTCAACGTTCTCATTGCCTATCAATTTAATTGAACTTTTAATTCCCTGGATGCGCTGTATTTAAAGCTGTTTTCAGAACTATCGGGTGCAGCATTATCCTGGAGCTAAAAGCTATTGGAGATTGGATAGGTCTTATCGCCTGAAAACCTAATATAAAGGGTCATCGAAAATGGATTTCCTTATTAAAATTTTCATTCTAATTTAAAAATTTACCTACTTCAACAATATGTGTGTTTAATAGTATATTTAAACTGAGACTTGCAGTTTTATACGTTTTTAATGAGACTTCATCCCATTACGTCGACATAAAAAAAATACACACACACAAAAACACAAAATAAAATTCTATAGTAAAATCCTGCAATGATAATGTCCAACAAAAATCTCACAATTGATTTGTACTGTTCACCATGTCCCATGTGAATCAGGATTTCCAATAATTTTCTGGCACAAATTGTACATGTCAAATTATATTATCTTCATTTATTTTTTTTTAGATCTTTATTGTCATGAAAAGCTTCGGTATGTTTCTCTCGTACACATGTTTTGTTATATCGTTTGTTTAGGACTGTTATTTTATAGTTCGTGTGCTATTGTTAAATCATGCACTGTAGCCCATCCCTACCCTAAAAAAAAAAAAAAAAAAAAAAAAATATTAATATTACAGAAATATATTACAAAGAAATATTACAGAAATCATGTTACTTACTTAGTAGTCTCTGGTAGTTTGTAATCTATGATCTGTTGGGCATTTCCCGTTGAAAAATATATAAATTTAAAAAATCAGTTACTTTATGTTTACTAAAATATTATAATGAATGTATTTCTATAGGTAGTTAAATATATTTTATATCGAGTAAAGCTTACTCCGTGTAATGAGGGGAGACAAAATAGTTCTTTCTCTCCCTAGGGAAAGAAAGTAAACATTTTAGAATACTACACTGTGTAGTGAAAACTGGCAAAACTGTCGCTATATCCGGAGCGGAAGTGAAAATCTATCAGATGTTACGCTAGCAACAATTAATTGAAGTTCCGAGATTTGGGGCTAGTTAACCAACGAAATAGTGATATTGGATACTTAACACTGCCATTGGTACCGAGGGAGATTTTGTGGTGTGGGAAAATGTGTGTATTTCTGAGTAAAGTCAATTGTCTCCCTCAGTTGTCGTAACTAGAAATGGTAACTAGAAATTGTCACCCTCACCTATGGTTTGAGATTCAACGATTTCCTTCAGTTATACATTGTTGCACGTAACTCCCTTAATACACAAATAGCTACATATTACTCCACACATATTTCGTAAAGCTAGTTTGTCATTCATTGTAATTTTTTTGTATTTTTCCCAGATGCCCGGCTCTCAAGTCGCCGTTACGTGTCAGACCCTCCTCGCCGCCCACCGCCCTGTCCGTGTCGCAGAACTCGTCTCCAAAAATCGGTGAGTGCATGACTTGTGTGAAATAGTAGAACAATCTGAAATTTGCGGAATGCCAATAGTGCTAAGTACGATAACATCGTAATACCTCACAGAAAAACGCCGTCCTCTGATGTAAATTCAACTTTACATACATATCGAGTTAATTAAACAAAAAAAAGTCTGATTGACTTCTAATATTATATAATAGATGTATGGTTCCGAGTAAAAATATGTTTCCACCGATTAGTAAAATTGGTTTGATACAATGGGGTAGTCCAGATACCCAGTTTGTTTTCTATTGTCTTGCCTTCAAAGAACAATCTTAATTTATTTTCAACGGTATTCCATATCTTCAAAGCAAAATCAAAGTGTACAACTTCTCTGAAAAAAACCCAAAGGAAAAAAACGCTAAGAGTAATTTTTAAGATAATTTCTCTTATCATAGTATAGAAAACAACTAGGAATTTAGTTACTAAATATTCTAAACTCTTAATACTCTCATTATCTTGTCCATTGGATAAATAAACAAAAGAAACAGAACAGATCTTTTATAATTCTTCTCGAAATAGATCTTTTTCTCTAAAAAGTACGCGAAACGAAACATTTTGTGTCCTAGGACCTAAAAAATCAGCTGTTAAGCCCTAGGACGTAAGAGGCCTGCTGTTTGGTGAGTATTATTAATCTATGTATGATATAAAAGTGTTCCTTACCACACATTATTAAAAGTATTGTTTGTAAATAGTAGAAATGTAATCACTGTATAATACTTACTTCGTTCACATAACCTCAAAATTACAACTTTACTGTTAATTGTTTTTAATGATCAGAAGTCTAATCCCGCAAAACGTTGTTCATCATTTAGTGTAAAAATGTATGTCTCTTTGGTGCTTAACCGTTTTTATCATGATTGTGCACCAAAAAATAGCCACTTTTGCTCGTTGTAATAATTGAAAACTAAAAATTCGTAATTGTATTAATAAAATATTTATTTATATATCAAATTGGTCTATACAATTTTCTTTATTTGAAAAGTTTAATGATATTAAAGTTTTTATGAGCAACAAATGAATTATTATATTTAAATATATTAACAGAATATGACTACGTCAAAATATTTATTAAAGCAATACAACTTTCATTCGAGCTGATAGAGCGTTCATTACACGTACAAAATTCTCTGGAGGTGATTATCACTATTTTTTAAAATTTCTGTTCAAACTTTTATCCATTACGGTGCCCCGGGTAATGAGACTTGAGCCCTGGACTACCATAAACATTAACATATGATTTATATATTTAAAGATGGTTCTGGGGGACACCTTTAAATCATACACTCTTATTTAAAAGAATATCACTAACTCAATATCTAAGCTTGCCTCTAAAAAGTAAATAGAATCACATCACATAAAATTTTGGTACTGTTAATTTGATATTCTTTTCAGGCCAAACAGACGAGTTCTTAAAATGTACTGAATACTTTTATGTGGTTAACTCTTTTTATTTTTATATTTTTAATTTGTTGAAGGTATCTGTGGAGAATTTTGGAAAGGGTTTTCTTGCTTCATTCAATAATAAATATGTCTATGGTATAAAAAAAACTTGGTCAGTTAACATATCTTTTGTTTTTCTTCATATATTTATGTTGATTGTTTTTCATTTTGTTGGAATCTCATGAGATGTGAGTTTAATATAATTTTTACCCTAAATCTTTAATTTTAAAGCTTAATAAAATAAACAAATACAAGTGTTTAATTTTTTAAACATTAAAAATACCCATGAATTTCAACAACAGAAAAATTCAGGTCATAAAATCTCTAAAAGCGAATACCCATATGTAAGCGTAGACCTACTGTTTACACTATTGACGTTTTAACATTGATGGTTGGAGTGAATGCTATAGTAGATGTGTGACATATTAACGCACACACTGTACACTCATAAAATACATAAAACAATTGCAGCGTATTAAATCGAGTTCAAAGTGCAATCAGTTGATAAGTTCTGAAATTCAATTCAGAGGTGTTGTTAGAGTTCACTTTATTCAATAGGCCTAGTTAAGTATTTTTCTTTACAACACTTCATTATAAACTTTGTTCAATAGAAAGTTTGACGTTACTGTACTTTGGTTATTATACTTGCCTTCCGATATTTTCGCTATCACTTTGAAATTAATTAGTTTTAATTCAAAACAACTTCAAAATTAAATTGCACTGTGCAAACTCGCAGAAATTTCATCAACCGATTTAAACTGTTAAGTACGATGGTTAAGTCATGGTCGTTATATATTTCCTAATGAAATTTCACTTTCAGGGAAATGAGGTAGGGATCTCAAACTATATTTTACTCGTTTACCAAAACACCTTCAGATTGCCCATTATATTTGGATTTTCCTTTTAGATTTACTGCAAAAAATTACAATCAAACTCAACACACACATAACTTACCTGGTTCTTATCAACTAATTCGTTACAAGAATGATTTAAAATGCCGTAGTTATGTTTTTAAACACCCTTCAATGTGTGACACAAATCATATCCCTGGATTAAAATGTTGTTTTAAATACTCAATTTAACATCCATAATGTATGTATGACATTAAATCGAACCGCGATATTTCTGTGGCATGACCCAGTTGGAAAGATATCAGCGGTTAAAGACCCGAGTGATATATGGCACCGGGTAAGATACGGTATCTGTAATTCATGCGAACGACGTTTCGGTTAATGTGTGCAATATGGCAGACTGCGGGACTGCGTTCAATATATCAATGTACACTTTTTATGAATTAAAATGAGAACTAAATAAAACAAATGCTTGGATTTTTCATTGGCACTGGTAATTGTATTCCGTCGGTCAACTTAGTATTCTAGCTCGGCTTATGCCTTCATTAACGCGAGTTCTATTCCCTAACTACACTTGACCAGCAAAATTTTTTGTGTTTTTGGGTTTTAAGTTCATTTTTCCGCTGTTTGTCATTAATATCATAAAGTCATGGTGGCTTTAGTCAATATTAGGTTGTATAAATATACATACCAACCGAACTATACTTTTTATAGAAATGAAGATAAGTAGCAAAACTATCGTACCATAAGTCCATATCTTTGTGAATACGTTACCAAATATTGAATTACTTGTATCATTACTCCAGTTAAATAACTCCATTCTATTTAAACTCGCCGAGGATAATTTGTTTAGGATAAATAAAATTTCTCTAACGATATTGATATTGTATTTGTCCCCTTTTAAAAACATGTATATTGACTTTAGTCTACACTTTGTAACGTGTAGTTAATGCACTAGTGCTGTTAAGAACATTTTAAGTAACGTCAAGTTTTATGGATTAAAACTGATCCTTCTCTATTTGTTCGCAAGGGAGGATGTGAGGGAAGAATAGTTTGTGGATATTTGCATCTAAAACGACCACGTCGCCCAAACGTCTAAAGTTTAAAACAACTTCATCTCAGCTCTGCTATTTTTACCATGCAAATATCGCTCCATAATGCCAAAAAGTAGATGCATCACTGCTAATCTTCTTCATGGACAATTTTAATCCACGCAACCCCATCTTTAATTTATTACTCCTAAGCTCCATTGATTTTTATACCCCGAAGTCATATAATTTTAATATATTACCTAAAAACTATTGTTTTCATTAATTTGCTGTAAAAACGTTATTTAACGATGACAGATCGTCACTCACTTCAACTAAAAATCACGCACTCGAAGCTTAGCAGAGTCTTGGCAAGTTGTGGTCTACCGATGACGCTACAAATTCAATACTATATAAAAATTCACGTTTTGTAGAACGAAATTTGAATTTTACTTTTCCAATACACCTCATTATTTGTTTGTATTGATTTTTAGACACACCAACAAAAACAAAGTGTTTATCTGTATACTGTACACAAATGGAAGTTGGGTTTTGAATGTTGTTTGAAGGTTGTTTATGCATTCCCAGAAGTCAAAAACCCTACAACCATATACTTGATTTTTTTGTGAGAGTGTATCTACGCCAGGTTCATTTTTTACGTTTTGACGGGGAAAGGTTCAAACCCCAGTCTTGTCACTACCTAACATCAACCAGTTGTTAGAACCATCATTAATTAATAGCCCAAAGAGAAATGGCATTTGGGTCCGGAATTGAGCCTTTTAAAAACTACTAACTTTTCTCAGGATTGAACTGGCAACTTTGGATTCAAAGCGAGCACTATAACCACTCAGCTACCCTGCCAGTTAAAGTAATAAATATCACTTGTAGGATTACACTAGCTGAGAGAACTTAGTATTGAACGTTCTTGACGCGAAAACTCCAGAAAATTAACGATAGATTGTTTTCCTTCCTCCCAACCTCCAAGTATTTCTTCCTGAAAATGAGTATTTGTGTAATGAAGGCGCTTGCCAAATATGAACTCAATCCAACTACAAGTTACCAAAATTATAATGTTAAAAAAAAAAAAAAAAAATGGTGGCGGGCGGCTGAACGAAGCATTTTAGGACATATGTTATATATGAACTTTTTGTCTATTTTGTCTTGCTAAATAATCTGGTTTGTAAAGAATCAAGCTGGACATCTTGTATTTAACGTTACTTCAAATGAATATCATTAATTTCACCTGGATTTACGTGTCCGTGATGTGGTATGCTTTGACTAAATCAAATCTCGAAATTGATTTACTAACGTGATGGTAGTAAATCACAACGATGTGTTCCTGACCTTGCGGTTTATCCTAAGTGCTTTGGGAACACAAATTTTTAATACGCCTTCAAGCATATGGTACAATTTGGTCGATTTAGTTTTTTATTCAACAAAACACAAAGCCATACTGGGAATTTTTAACCGCTTTACATGGCTGAGCGATAGTGTTTTAGTGCAACAACTAGTGTTCCCATGAAAGTAATCTCAGTAATTCTAGGTACATTGTGGGCAGTAAAGCGAACATTAACGGCCGCCAGATAACGTGTCGTCCGGCCTCGGAGCTGCCAACTGTAAACCCACTCCAATGTAATCTCATAGTGATTTTCGCCGTAAGAAGCTTTTGTAACAGTTATTTTACTGACCGGAACATTTTTTTCAATTATCAAATTAAATACTCTCGCGTTTAATAGAAACATGTTTAAGGATATCCCATCAGTTGAGCGCCCAAGTCCAGAAAAAGTTTATGGGCCAAAAAAGAGAAAATTAAGAGTACTTTTTCCAAAAAAACGCATTTTCACCATCATATATCCGCCATGTATATTTTTTAAAGATTTTATCTTTTATTTTCAACCTCCCTGAGTCTTTATTAAACTTGGAATGTATCTTTTTTTGGTAAGGCAAAAGAGGCTTATTGTGGGAATCAAATTTATCTGAATTAAATGTAAAGAAATATCCTAAATTTGAAATTTTTAAAATCGGATTATTATGGGTGTTACTGCATTTTGAAAGTTTTTTTCTATCAAAGTTGAGATTGGTTCATACCGACCAAGTTAACCTCACAACTTCGCCATTGTATATCCTTAGTAACCTTCTAGATTAAGGTTTTCGGGTTAAAAATACGAAAAATATTCAGAATGGTTTGTGTTGTTTATACTGAAACAGAAAAAAGCAACAAATGTTACGGGATGATTCATGAGAGTGACTTCGCTCCCTTGGGAAATATAAGTTGGACCTAGTGATAACCAACTAGTCATCAGCTCAGCAAACTTTTACTGCCGTGAGTTCTCTGCATTTATACGTCCCTGAAGGCTGCAACTACCCATCCTGAAACACACGCCACGCTGTCTTTCCTCGCTCAATAGCCTTGAAAAAGTTAACATGACAGCATACATTTAAGCGAATTTTCTTATATGTCTCGCCACATAAGTTGACGAATCCGAATGGCAAAAAACGGCTGGGATGGGTGAGGGGGAGTAGGGCGTTTTTCCAAAAACATAGAACTTACGTTACATGTTAATTTTCATAGAACAGCTGATTATCCAATAACTGAATAGCAGTACAAATTCATTCGTCAAGCAACGTGGCGAGGCTTATACCTACAGGGAATACGCTGTTACGGTAATAGGGACGGTAAGACCTATAACTCCGTGACCATGATTCTTTTTCGTTTTGAACTCCCTAGAAGCTATAACAACATTCGCTCAAAAAATAGGCCTAGTGTGAAAAAAAGACCTTCCAACCATTTCAATTTGCTTGTGTTAAAACAAATTAATACATTTTGGAGAACGATACTATCTTAACACAAAGTTCATTCTGACGTTGTCAAACTTGTCGAGTCCTGTCAGGGACGGCCCACCAGGAGATAAAAAATATAGTAAATGTAAGCATAAGGTGATATGTTCATCAAATTAAAGGTCTTCTTTAGCAGTACAATGGCGCAAACTAGACTTAAAATGTATGACCGTGATGGAAGTGTCAGGCAAACAAACTTTTAATTAAAACATATTTTTAAAACTTAAAAACTTTGTTACAGACTTGAGATTGTAAATTATAAAATTTCCATTGAACATCCCCGTTTTAGTATATACATTTTTCTATGTTTTTCAATAACGCAGGGTTAATTTTGTTAAGATTGGTAACTGAAATTCTATGGTATAATAAATAAATACTTCAAGAAAAGTAAATAACAAAATACTTTATCTTTTGGATTCTTAAGAAAATTAACACTGAAGAGAATAACGGTAAAAGTACCTCTTTGAACGTGTTAGTAAGATTAAATTAAATCGAATTACATTCCGTTCGTTTTACCTTTCAAAGCATTTGCAGTGATCGCACCCTTTTCCGTTTGAAACTTTTTGCTTTGAGAGTGAAAATTATTTTGCGAGGTCAAAGTCAACAATTTTTCAAATACTAACTTAAATTAAGGAGTTTCTAATTTGTCGTCTTTGTCAAACATTATTAGTATAGAATTATTTTTAATGCAACCTGATCACGGTTGCATTAAAATTCTGTTATCTATTGAATATTTCCAAAGATTGCTTTGTTTTAGAAATGAAATATTGCTTTATTTTTCCATATTATGCCTTTAGAGAAAAGAAAATGGAAACACTTTTTTGAGTTATGTGATTTGATTGAATCTCATTTTAGACTGTTCTTAAATTTATATGATTTTTACGCATTATGAGTTCCGAGGTATATTATTGATTCAACACTTGATAGAATTAAGTTTTAGATTTGTTGTGTTGCTATAGTGTTAATTTTCTTTTTGGAAACAAAGAAACTATTTGTAAGCTTAATTCTCTTACTAAATAAGGTCCGCTTCGGTAGTAAAATTTCGTTCCATTTATTCCGGCAATAATTGAAATTGTTAATTTATATTACATTTGAAATTAAGACTCGTATTTACAGTACTACTTTTAAGTTTTTATTATAAATATGGCCCAGTTATAACCATATTATTGTGAAACCGTGCTAGAGAAATGCCTATAGCCGTATCTAAAAAGCTTTTATTAAGAAATTAATACTTAAAGCATTGGTGTAGACTTGAATTTGAATTTATATGATATTATATATTTTCAATATTGGGTTTCCACAGCTTTTTAACTGTTTATTTCAGCCGAAATTCTTGAAGAGGATTATAAAAAAAACATTAAAAGCCTGAAACTGGTAATCTATTATTGATGCCTTAAAAGCGTAGTCAGGTCAGGCTTAATATCAGAATCGAGTCTTCATGCCATTTGACAACATTAAAGTAATAAATGTGCAATTAGAGAGAGCGCACGTGGACACGTGGTAGACACACGAGTGGACACGTGGCCATGACATATCAACGTAAAAAAATTTGTCTTGAGATTTAGTGGTAGAGGTAGAATGATCTTTTTATAAGATAACACATACATCGTTACTGTTCCCACTAAGACAGGCATAACTCAGTGTCTAGCAATCTAGAAAATATTTTGTTTGATCACTACACGATCTTGAAAAGTCTTGAATTCGGGATTAGTCATAATAGTTCCATAATCGCAAGTAATACTGATCGAACCCTGTAAATAACAATGAAATGTGTCAATGCATGAAAATGCTGTCCAGGCCACGACACAAAACCATCACCGATAAATCAATAGAACATATTGAACCAAATAAACCCAAAACAACTAATAAACCTGGAAAACTTTATTATTTATTTACTACCTTAGTTGCAAAGTAAGTGTAAAATGAATCGAGTTCCAAAAGGCAAACAACATTTTCAGCTAAAACGTTCTCTGACTTAAGTTCTAAACATTACAACTCACACAACAGATAACTTTGTTTCATGGATTTAACGATTTAACCATGAATGCAAGTATCCTTGAAATAATGCATAATAGATAGTCTGGTTTTTTTTGTAATGACTGATGAGCAATTTAAACGGGGGCTTTATAAGATGTATAGTCTTCATTTAATGTGATTACTGTTTGTGTGTTATGTTAGTTTCTTAAAAAAATCCTGTTTTCTTGTAAGCATAAGTTATGTATAAACGGTTTTGAATTGTGTTATCAGGATACATATTGAAAGTTGTATTATGTATATGCCCATATATTTTCTTGTTATTATTTTTGGTGTAGTATAATTTATTAGTGTACAGAATGTCAAATAAGATAACTATATTTATTGCTCTGGTTTGGTTTCGTTATAACTGTTAAGCTATCTTGATCTGTACCTCAAAAATTAAAAATTCATTTGTAAAATGGTGTATGCCGTATATGTCAAATAAATGAATAAATACATTTCTAAGCAATAAAACTTCAAATTATATTACAGTCTAACAATTTAACTGTTTAAGTCTGACCAGTTTTCCAAGACTTTTACCACGACGTTAACTGACCAGTCTACAGTTTAACATATAATATAAAAATTTTACGTTCCGTAAGTAAATTTCTTCAGTTTTCGTGAGAAAGTCTTTGAAAACAGTAAAAGGTCAAATTGAACAAGTCTTTTCAACAACTTTTCTTTAATTTTAGAAAACAAACTAATCATCCACTCCGATAACTTTTTTCGTTAAAAATGAAGTGTTGATATTGTCTTAAGAAAGTTTATTATATACAGGCAGTTTCAAATAAGATTCAAAACTCGTCAAAATTGAGGCGTCTCAACAATGAGCGAACAATCGCGAGAATGTTTGCGAGGCTTTCAAAGCAAACATCCGTCGCCGAGTTTGCTTTTGCTCACTTCACTTGTTTTGATCTTCTTTCAGAACTATTACTCTGAATACTCTGCAAAGAGCTCGCCCTATAGTTCTGTTATGGCTATAAAAGCCATAACACTGGCTGAAAGATTTTCCAAAGACTGAAAATTACTCCTGCATCGAATCTTGCAGTCACTGATGGCGTCGTTATATCATGTCGTTATATTATGTTGCGGCTAACGTGAATATACTAACTATATTGCGTATCGTTCTCAATGTAAGAAAATAATTTGAAAATGATATATTAATCCCTTCAAAACCTTCGGGATGGCCATAAAGACATCTTTATGTATATACTTTTACGTCAAATTTTATTACGATTTTTATTGTTTAATGGATCTATAGTTTTAAGTATAGTAATTTTAAAATAATTTCTTTTACAGGCCAGAGTTTTTACAGTTACTCGACTATAATGTTTGCTTATACTCGACCATTTAAGCCTACGTACGATGAAAGGTATACAGCACGTTTCTTTGGCTGATGTATTTCTTTCAAACCCAGAAAGAGCTTTCTGACTAGTATCAATCATCCACTTTTTACAGAATCTTGAAGAGAGGAATGACTCATTTAGTAGATATAGGTAAACGGTCTGTAAGACGTTTTATTTCCCCAAAATGTAGTACACAGAGGCTATAACACTGCGCCTTTACGTTTAGTCACAGTGCAAAGCAAGGTGAATTAAAAACGAATATGTGATATGCAATAAATTTCAAAGCTATGAAATTTATACATATGTCCTACGCGACACGGCTTTTCGCATTTAGCTCCTCCTACATTTTTAACCATTTTTTATGATTTCAGTGTCATTGGATTTCTACCAATTACATTATCTTCTAATGACACTATCTCGGCAATCATCTCTATCCTCGGCGTGAAGTTAGGCGGCGAGGTTTTTGCTCGAACCTCATCACCATCCTGAATGTAAAAATTGTTTAACCCACCGTAGCAGCAGCACTGCCCAGAAAAAACCCACGTGGTCCCGAAATGCATTATACTATTGAGCAGTGCTGTGCAATGCTTCAGATTTCTAGCTCAGATAATGGCTTAAAAATAAATCATATTGTAAAGCAGTGCAGCTTGGGAGCGATCGCACCCATCAGGATGGCATTAGGGTTCGGCGTGGGAGCGATCGCTCCCATGCCGCCGCTAACGTGTTAAAAAAACTTTAAAATCCATCCAAACTCAAGTGCCTTCCAAACCCTTAAAACTCGTTATTTCCAGCTTTGATTAACACGAGTAAGGAACATAATTGATTTCCAAGTCAAAAAGCTGCAGGGAGAAAACACAGTAGACCAGCGAGAGTCAATAAAGGTTTGGTTAAACCTTGGGGATAATGAACTGCATAAAAGAGCATGAACAGTAAAAAGTATATTATGGATGAAATATAATTTTTATCGACATCCAAACTAAATTGCTTGGTTGTGAGCAACGGATACACTAGTGTAAAAAATAATATTCGTTGCTATATACTATGTAAAAATGGAAGGACACTGTCACTGTATGCTTATACTTTGTCAGCTCACTGGACAGATTGTTATTTTGAGCTTCTGTAAGTAGTCAGGGTTTCCCAAAAGCCGCAAAATGAAAGGCACGTCTTGCAAAGCTAACATGAAAGCGTCATTGATGTTGCGGGTTCAAAGAGAATACGAAACTAGCAACAACACGGATGGTCTTTAGCTTATAATAAATAAACCACGGCAAACTCCCGGGAAAACATCATTTTTTGCGGACAACAATTTTTGATCTAGAATATTGTAAAATTAAAATTCGCTTGTCGATTTTGAATCAATCACTACTTTCCTGCATTCGTGAGTTGTCACCGGGGTGAACATTACTGTTTTAATACACATGATTTTGTTCTTATGGTAGTTGTATTAAATGAATTTAAAACAAATATAAGACATTGTAAAATATTATGTTGCCACCTAAAACACTTCATTCAATGGAGATTTTTTTTAGTACCTGGATTGTTGTAAAGTTTTTAATAAATTCAAGAAATCGTATGTTGGCGACGGATTTTTGTAGGAAGTTCATATTTGACATGGGCCTTAAGAATACCAACAAAAATATTTTCGATTTATACTTTCATATTTAAATATTTAAAATATTTAAAACGCTATTTCAATATTTAAAACTTATATATTTAAAACGGTTGAATTTAACAGAATTTTACAAGGCACAAAAAGTTTACAAATTTAATTATCTAGAAAAAAATTATAAGATTGTAAAGATCTAACGACAAAAGTTGTGTAAATGCAGCTAAATTTAATTTTCACTGCCTCATTAATTCAATTTTCACTGCCTACTTAAGTCAAATTTTAACATTCTTTTAAACTAAAATCGCATTTACTCCATTATTTGGTATTCAATGGTTACAATCTTGGCATCATTGTTTACATGGTAAAAACTTGTCAACTTGTATTTTTCATTTTAATTTAACCGTTTTTATATGCGGTTTTTAAAATTTTAAATGGCTTCCATCTTTAAATTTAAATCAGAAATTTTTTCGTGGAAATGGAAATTGGTACGATATTATAAAGGTCCATGTCAAATGTGAAATTTCTGCAACAATCCGTCAACGAAGTGAAAAAACAAAATTGGGAATATCTGGGTTAATGTACATTTTAGGACATACCTTCATATAAACTTGTATTCTTATTTTGACCCAATGAACCATTTTATGAAGTTTGGTGGTGTACTTTAGTAGAAGGGAATAGCCGGTCCTGGCGCAGGTCAAGGTCAGCGGTTGTAAGTGGCAGGTGTGTGTTGTTGATTTGGGGGTTTTTTGGGGGTTTGGGGAGGGGTTGGTAAGTGTGTCAAGGTCATTCGGAGGGGGTTTTAAAAAAGGTGGGGAGTGTGGGGACGAGTGGGGCGGGCGGGAGGGGATGGGGGGGTGCGGGGCTGTGGGAATTAATAATTTATTTTAGGAAAGCCAAGTAGAAGTTTTATTTGAAGTGGTGTCGAAGCGATGTTTGGCGGTGACGGTCTGGTAAATGCCGATGGTGATGGCGATGAGCAGATAGAGGCATACCAACCACAATACGCATTTGAAGAGCTTTAACAGCCGGATCATTTCTTCCTGATTCTGTGCTTCCAATTGTATTCTGTTAATTTCGAGTTTTAATTTATCGTCTTCCAATTGTGATGTGATTGAAAAGCCGTCCATCATGTTTGTGTACAGGTTAGAGAGGAGCGGTGTAGATGGTGTAAAAGTAGGCGATGGAATGAGGAGAGCAAATAAGGGGAGGATATATATATTTAATGTAAAGTGGTGGGGAATTGAAAAAGAATATTTGTGTAGGACTAGCTTTCATCATCTGGTGTCGAATCGTGGGCGGATGAAGGACTGTTGTTTGGCATTTCTAATTCTTCAACATTATCGCTTTCCATCCTTTCACACTCTGGACAATTGTAGGTAATTTCAACAGTAATAGTAACCGTGTTGTTTGGTGTGTTTACAACATTGGTTAAAGTTTGAAAAATATCCTGTAAATCTTGTTGCGATGTTACTGCAAAAGTAGTAGTATTTTTTGCTAATCGAGGCTGGCTCATCGTTCGGCGGTAGGCAAACAAATGGTGAGCGACGGTAAGGCGGTCGCTTATATGGAAACGGGGAATAGTGGTGGGGGGAAGAAAAGAAGTGGGGGTAATCCAAAACGAGAAGCGAGAGAACTTCGGTTACCGCAGTTCGCCGCGAAACGCCGTTCGGGTAGGTTGTGGGAAGTGTATAGAAATAAAATAATAATAGCATTAATATAGAATAGAAATACCAATCACTTTTGTAAACTAAATACTAAGTTTATTTATAATTTGAATTTGATTGTCTTGTTCCTCGCTGTTTAATTCAATAATTGTAATACCATAAGTTGGTTCTTCTTCTTCCCCTGCACTGTTGGAAGATGATGATGATGATGATGAAAATATTCTGGTAGGATCCACATATTTTACTTTGATGTTGATCCATTTCAAAGGATACCTATCCATAAGTGTGAGTAAGTTGTGAAATAGAGTTTCCATCTCATCTCTTTCGGTAATTAAATGTTCAAAAGAAATGAATCTGTCACCCATGTTGGTGTTAGTCCAAGCAATGTAGTGTAAATGAGAAGCGTGTTAAAGGGTATGTAGAATATATATTGTAAATCTCAAGGTCAACCAAATGAAATTTTAAAAAAGAGCTGCAGTCAGTGACTACAGCTATACATCTGAAGCTTGAATAGGATCAGAAGACCAATCTGATCTATATTTGCACAAATGTTTGATGCATGTACAAAAGTCGTCTTTATAATATGCATCACACTTTCGGCAATTAAAAAGTCTTTCTGGGTGAAATTTGAAACATCTCTGGGGACAGCAAGTGTGGAAGTATCTTGATTTATAAAGTTTGAAGGTTTGCAATTCTGGTGGTGGTAGTTGTTTTGTTTTGCATTTGCAGTAACAGGATCCGAAGAATTCACATTTTCTACAAGCTAATCCGTCTACCATCCATCTTCCTATATCGGTACATTTTTGTTCACAACAGTAGCGTGGTTTGTAGTCTTCTTTTTTCTTTTCCATGTTGACGGTTCTAAGTGGAGTTGGGAAATGAAGGTGTATAGTATAGAATAGAGAGTTTTATTAAAAGAAAAAAGTGGTGGGGGTAATTTCAAGGTCAACCAAATGGAGTTTTAAAAAAGAATGGGGTACAAATATTAAATAGTTGCACACTTAAGATATAGGTTCGTCTTTTTTTTCTTCTTTCTCCTTTTTAATATTTACTTTATGTTCTTGTTTTTTCGCTCTAGCCATTGCGATGAGATCTTCAGTGGATAGTGGATGTACTTCTGGAAATTTTAGAATTAACTTTGGTTGGAAGCCTTCTTTAGTTAATACATCAAGATCGGAGCTCATCTCTTCTACCGTTTGATAGTCCTTTCCAAATATTTTACCATTAAATTCAATCATCATTCGGTACAGCATAGTAGTTTTAGTTGTTATCGCTGCGGTTGTTAAAAAGCAAATGATGATTTAGTCTGGGTTGAATAGCCTTTTTATAGCGAAGCCTCAAGTTGATGGAGTATTGTTATTGTAATTTAGCATTAGTAGTATTTGTGGAATTTAACATTATTTTGAGTAGAAGGGCTGGATGTTGTTGCCGTTTGTGTGGAAAAGAACACTTCATCATTGCAGTAGTTTTGTTTTGAAAACATCTTATTATTTGTAACATAAACATCGGCATTTAAGTGATAACCGCCTGCGAGAAGTACTCGCAATTCATTAGCGAAATTGTCGAGTTGTTCAAAAGTTGTGATGGTGGAGGTATCGTATGATGCGCATTTGATTTTGAGAGACATGTTGTTGTTTATAATAATTGGACAACCAAGGGAGATGTGTACAGCATGGAAGTCAATTGTAGACTGAGGAAATCCCCTTGAAAATTACTCTATTTATATAGTTTTTGTAACTAGGTCAAGGTCATCCAAAATTATTTTTTTAAAAAGCAATATATCACCATGTGCAAAAACACATAGTGATATATTGCTTTTTATTTTTTTATTTTTTTTTTATTTTTATTTATTTTCAAAATAATTTACAAAGGTGTACAAAAGTATTACAAATAATGAATTAGTTGTTGGCAGTAGGCATGACGTGAAGTGTAAGCTCTGTAGAATTGCTTCCGCTTGGACCGTGGGATGCCAAGTACAGAGAGCCGGGATGGATGAGGCGTAGATCTTCGTTTTGCAGGAGGTGCACGAAGCGCTTGGGAAGAAACGTTTGAAATTTTGGTTCATCACCGGGTGTGTAGGGTGCTTCACTCAGTGTAACGTTGATGGCGTCCCCAACACTAGTTTCCATCTTCTTAATGGTGTGGATAACATAATGTTTTTCTTCTTTAATTTCATCTTTTAGTTGGTAAGACGGTAGATTTTGAATGTTTGTTAAATTGATCGACAAGAGATTGTAAAAATGTTTGTGACGTCATCTTTACTTTTTCTTCTTCTTATTTATTGTTGATATTATTCTTAGTCTTGCGAATCTGTGTGGGAGGTGTTGACTGCTCGGAGGCTAGAGTAATACTCATGCTGGGTCATGGTTGTGTTGTCGCTTTTATATCCTTCCCACCCCCCACCATTCTGTTGTAGATATGCATTCAAACGATAAGCGTTCTTTAAGGCGCATTGGGACTGCCGATGTTTAAAGTTTTTGGTAGAAATACAAATGTTGGCAAAGTGACACTGAAAATCTCTATCCACTTGCACATTTATCACTTCATGGTTTGTAAATGCTTGTATCCAAGCGGTTTTTTCCAATCCCTTCGTGTAGATAATTTTAAATTCCTTACAGTAATGATTCATTATGTGTGGCACCATACTGTAGTGGATAAAACCTTCATCCCATCTCAAGTTGTGAAAATGTTTCATCAACCATTTGTTTGTCACTCTTGCTTTAGTAGTTAATCTGTTGAACGGTATAGGGGGTTGGAATAAATAGTGATAAACTACAGATGTGTTCATGTCTAGAATAACTAACTCTTTAATGATAAAATGTCCGTCGTTACCGCGAAACGCTTGAAATTCAATTATACCTCGTTTCACCTCCATTATTTGGTATTGGTTTGAAAATGAAACTTGTTTATTCATGACAAAGTTTGGTAATGGACTGTTTGTAAAATTATGGAGGACGTCTTTTTATACTGCAAGTTGGTTGCTGCAAGATGCTTCTTCATTCATTTCTTGTGCTTCTTCATCTATACCGAAGTTAGTCTGATAGTTGTGCAACTGTCTCCACATATCAACTTCGTGAGGTATTCTATTGAAAATGGAAGTATCTACGGGACTGTATAGGATTGGTACATACGGTTGTCTATCCAATGTATCGGTTAAATATTCCTTTATGATTGCGCTTGAAAAAATTAGTTGTTTTAAATATCTCGTGATAGGACCTGTAGCACAGCTGAGGGTGTAGAATTCATCTTTTGTAAGGTGTATTTTTATGTCATGTTTAGTTAAATCTCTAAAACGAACAATTTGTCCTCCTCGATGTTTTACTATATCGATTTCAATATTTGATTCTAGCAAACTTAATTTTGTTCTTCTTCCATATGTATTGTTACTCAAATAACATTCTAAAAGATGTATATGCTTCATAAACGATTCCCAGGAAATTTCAGAGAAAAACACCATTTTAGATCCATGATTCAAAATAATAGTTGGTGAATACTCCAATGATTTTATTACTCCGGCAGATACGCTTTTTGTCATGCATGATGAGATGGGATAGTAGATTCTAAGAAATACCTCTGCTAAAATATTGGTGGAAATAATGTCATCGACTTTTCTTTTTTTAATTCCTTTTTCAACTTCCTCTTCTTTTTTCTTATGTTTAAACTTGAGGAACTCATCCATTTCTTGTTCAATTTGTTTTTCTATATCGGAACTGTTGTCGGCTATAAGCGGTGTAGTTTCTTCTTCGTTAGTATTTGCATTAAGTGAACTCATTTTGCTAACGATGTTTCCCATAGGATGGTCAAACAAATAATGAAATTTTTACTTCGTTTTCCTCCTTTTATAACAATGGCCCCCACCTAAAAACCGTTTTTTATAACACATTTTTAACTATTCCAGTTAGTGGAGTGTACGTTACTATTTTGTCATGTAAAATGAGACAATATGCCGAAGTACCTTCTGGTATTTTATCTTCAAATTCCATTTCAATTTTTATATCCACACTTGACGATTTTACTGATTCATTTTGCTTTGAGCAATCGATAACGATTATTGGGGCTTTTGAATAATACTGTTCAGGTGATAACAGTGGTGTATTAGTTTTTCCATAATATGACGATTGAAATCTTGCATACATATCATATAAGATGGAATAACGCTTTTTGCTAAACATGACATTTAAATTGTCATAAGGAAAGAATTGAGAGTTTAGAAACACTTTGCAATTCTTTATATTGCAATGGTCAAATTGACCTGCGTGTGCGGTTATAACATCTTTTCGATTGGTTTGAAAACCTAGTATTATGTACCTTGCTCGTTCCAAATAAGTAGATGTTTTAACAGTCCATGTTTGTCGTTCTGTTTGAGGTAATATGGGGTATTCATGGAATTCCCAACTTCTAAAAGGCATTACAATATCACGGTCAGATTTTAACTTTCTTAACAATACGATTCTATGTTCATCGGCTAATCTTACATGAGGTACTCTCCACACGATTTTATTTAATTGTAGCTGCCATTCTAGTTTACTTTCTTCAGTGCCACTTGCTGCTAATATCAAGTCCTTGTTAGTTGAAGATCTGAGTAATACCAATTCTTGTTTGACATTTATTATTATTCTCTTGTAATCTTCAGCGAATCCCAAAAGCAATCGTAAAGGTATGTGAAAATCAAAATGACCATTGGAATTTGGTGTTATGCTGTCTTTATCGGGGGTAACCCATCCGGCGGTGACTATTGAATTCTTTTCATGGGGTGTTAATGATGTTAATCCTTTTAGTGTTGTTGTTATACCAACCTTTTTTGTTGAATCAACTGTCACTCCTGATATTTCATATCTTATTTCGTCAAAAAGATATGCCATTGGGTTATTTATAAAAGGAACAGATGAACCGGTTTTTCCATCCAATTTTAATACTTGTCCCTCAATATATAAATAACTCTCACAGGGTAATGTGTAAATATCTTGTTGTTGAATGGGAATCCTTATTTCATCATTATTGTTTAATTTTGATGAAGTGTAAGGGTTGTGTGTGTGATATTCCTTCTCCCATAGGGTTTCGTCGAACGTCGGTCCTTGAGATATATCCAGAATGTCCATCGTAATTTAGTTTTAACCCAATTTTTTGTAGGAAATGTATGTTGTCCGGTGTTAACTCGTCCAATGTTGAAGAGCTACTGAGCTCCCGGCTTTTCCGTTGTGGTTTAAATGTTAATCCCATGTTATACTTAAGTTACCGCTTTTATGTGTAACCGTATTGTAATTGTTTCTTTTCTAAAGTCAATACTATTACCGTCCTGATCTGATATGTTCAGTACGATGTCTGAAATAAAACTGGTGTTTAATGGTAGGTATATAAGGTTTTGTGGCTTCTCAACTATTTTAAAACCAGGAGCAACTGTTGGATAAAATGTATGTAAAATATGTTGGTTTACCCCATCTCTATACGATCCGTGTATAATATTGCATGTTATATCAATACTATTAACCTTTAATATTGTTACTGTGGTATCACCGGTATGAGTAGTTCCGGGATCTAAGATTTTTCTTTTCTTATCTGAAAATCCGAGTAAACTACCGATTGAATTTTCTAAACTTAAATCTATATAATATTTTGAGGTAATTTCCGCTTTTAAAGTATTGTTGTTTCCTTTTATACAGATATTTTCTTCTCCTAGCTGCTTCTGTAATAGCTGGTTTATATCATCTATTTCATATGCTCCCGTAGACAAGGTTATTATTTTTAATTCTGAATAATTTCCTTTTTCATCTTTACTTTCATAATAATGTAGTAAATTGTTTTTACCCTCTGTAATGTTGGGAATCGAATTGTACGTAGTGAAATCTAATAATGCCGCTTCCCATAATCTATCTTTAGATAGACGCAATGCTGGGAAAAGAGTACTTTTTAATGTAGATGAATTTCCGCTCAGTGACACTGTGTACGATGACATCTTAAAGCTGACTGACACTTTTTGCTAAAAACTCCAAACATAAATGTCCGCATATTTCTGTATTGTTAGGTTGTTCTCTTTTATAATTGTAAAATATATTCTTAGAGTTTCTAAAATAGTGTTGAAGTTCTTTAGGTGGTGGTAGATTGCCAAAACTGTCAAAATAATAAACGCTTTGTCCGAGTTTTTTATAGCATACCCAATGAGTTCCTGGACCATAGGAGGAATCTAAATTTACTATTCCAGTTTCATTTTTCCATATGTTTTTTGGTAATGCGTCTTTCATAAAAACTCCCCTAAAAAATGGTATCTTCAAACATTTTACATAATTTGATAATTGATGATTTGTTAAGGCTTTATTTGGAATTATCAATTGATTTTTCTTATTTAGTACACACGGTACGGTCTTAGGTATAGACCTGCTCCGTTTTTTACCATTGACCAAACGGAAGTCTTCTTTGTCTTTGTTTTACGAGTTCTACGACGTCTCTTTTTAATGTTTCCACCTCTTTTAGGAGCTCTTTTCTTTGCAGGTCTTCCTCTTCGACGTTTTCCGCCACCAAATTTTGTTTTCGCCTTCATAGCTGTAGTTACTGCCCAAGCGGCTGCTTTTTCTGCAATACTTGCGTCACTTGATTTAACTCTTTGCCAAGCTTTTTCCGCTAGCACTCTATCTGCTATTGATCTATTTGTTGAATCAGCAAACTTGGAATATGCTATATCGTGTTCTTTGCAAGCTTGATCCAATTTATTAATTCCTGGATCCCCTCTTGCTAAACGTTTTGCCAATTTAGTTCCGGGTCCGCAATATTGATAACCTCCTGGCAGATGAAATTCGTATGGTAGAGCGTCTATTGCCCGATTTACAACAGCACCAACAGGAATTCGTTTGAGAAGGGATAACGCAGCTGATGTTATACCAAGTCCTTTCTTGCCGCTGACTTGACGACGACTGAGCGGTGCGATCTTCATTATGTTGTTTTATATATAACCGGTGTGTTTACTCAACGAGATGCTTTATATAAATGAATAACTTATGCACAATTTTTATATTTAAATAATTAATTATTCAAATTAATTATATACTGATTTATGATTCTATTTTTAATCCAAGCTTCTCGTTCATCGGGTTGAATTATCACATGACTTGTTGTACTAGCTATATGATTGTGGGTATCAATAAGTAAATTGCCCACTATTCTTATTAAACAATCTAAAGTTACAGCATCTTTCGGATGTTGAGGATCGTGTAACTGCATAATACGTTTATCATTACACGTGTAAGCGGTTGAATCATTTTTTGATGTTGTTATAACTTGTCCAATAGTAGCAGCATCATTAAAATCTTCACCTGGTGAAATATTAATTATTTTCTTCATTTTAGCATCAAATTTGGTTCCATTGCGTTTATCCCAAGTTATTGTTTGTTTCACTGTAACACAATCATTTTCTTCATAACCAGGTATTATATTTTTTATTCTTCTATTATGACCTTCATATGTGCCTAATAATGGACCGCCCGCAATTAATGTTTGTGCCATTAAAGGTACATCCGAACTTTTTTGACCAAATCTTCCATTTGTTATTCTTTTACCTCCCGCATCCCATTTATCATTACTTCCTTGCATTAAATCAAATTTTTCATTTCCATGTATAAATGTATTTCCTCGCCTTAGCACAGCATCTTCATGTTTTACAAAATTTGATGTTTCCCTTTTTAATTCTTTAGATAATTGTTCCATAGTAACAGCGTCTTTTGGTTGAGAACCAAATTTTACATTTGACAATGCTTTTCCATGACAATCTATTTCATCAGCATCTTGTAAAATACAGTTGTCCTTGATGTATTTCAGGTTTACAGCATCACCGTCTTCCTTTGGGTATCCAATGTCATTTATAATAAACTTATAAAAAGAAAATCCTCGTTGAGTCTTTTCCGGTATTATAGAATGTAAATATTCTTTATTAACTGAATCTTTATCATTTTTTGGATTTGCCACATTGGTTATCCTATGATTTCCAGCATCATATGTTTGTCCATCTTTTAAATTGTTACCCCACTGCAATTTTAAAGTGTTTGAAAGTTCAGATGATAAATACTCTTTAGTAATTGCATCAGAACTGTCAGTTGGTTTACCAACATTAATTATTCTATGTGATTTAACATCGTAAGTATCCTTAAGTAATTTTAATGATGTTGAAGTAGCTTCTTTTACCGTCTTTAAATTTGCTCCATCAGTATCTTCTTCTGGATCTTTAACTAGTTTTAAACGTTTATTACTTATGTTATAGTCACCTTCAGGTGTTTGCGGCAGTCCACTTCTTTTTCTGTCTTCTCCAACTTGCACTCCTAACGCGGAGTACCGTCCAAACTTGTCGACGCTCATGTTAAAAATGATACATTATATGCTTGCCATTCTTTTATATCTGCGGACAATTATACGACGACACCTCGACTTCTGAGTTCATCAACTAGAGCTACCCATTCATTATTTAAACCTGTATGACCGGCTTCCATAGCTTCATGTAATAGTCTCATTCTGTCAACTAATTTATTAATGTCTTTGTAATAAATTACATTGGTATTGTACAGATTTTTCATTAGTCCTTTGCCAGATGTTGAAGTATCTCCTTTAATCTTTTTACTATGTTGTTCAAGAAGTGATAAATCCATAAGTGATAAAGATTTTCTTTTTAGCGGTTGTTTTACTGCTGGTGCGGTACGTAATGTTGGTAGTTTTCGTGGGGGAAACAACTTTTTTATAACAATGTTATATTTTGTTGCGCGTGAACGATTAATTATTGCATCCTTTGAGTAATTCCTTTTATGTGCATTAGTATTTTGTAAAATTTCCTTAAAAGTATTTAAATCTTTGGTCGAATATCTCAATGGTATGTTTTTAAAAATTAATTCATATAATCCTTTTGTTCCCTTATATTTATGCTCACCAATAATGATATAATCGTCTTCAGTTATTTTAAGTTTTGAATCACCTATTTTCAATTCATTCCCATCAATTCTTGCTCCGTATACGTGTGATTTACTTAAATTAGGGTTTGATTTTATATCATGTAGCATTTTCAATATATATTTTCTTCCCAGAGGTCCGTGTTGTAATATATCGCTACTCAATTGTGTTAAATTTGGAATAGATTGTTCTGCTTCAGGTATTGGCTGTTCTTCTTCCTTTTCAACAATAGGTTCTTCTTCTTTTGTTTCTTCTTGGTCACTAGCGCTTGTATATGAATCATCATTGTCTTCCTTTTTTAATGCTTGTACTTCTTGTTTAGAAACTGGTAGTAAAACATCTCCTTCGTAACGAGGTTTACTAATGGTTTCTGATATTTGTTTTAAAGGTTCTGTAATAGGTTTAAATGTAGTCTCTAAAAATTCTTCTCTTTCGCTTATACCCATCCTTAATGCACGGTTTTTAATCCTAATAGAATCACTGAGTGATTTTATTTCTTTCAATAGTTTTTCTTGATTTACCATGTTTACACTATGAAGTCTCATTCATTACTAGACACACCGCTATTCATTTAATAGATTAATACAAATTTATCTAACCCTATTCGATACCTTCCATCTTTTATAGCTTCATCTTTCATAATAACAAGAAATCCATACTTTTCAGCCCATGCTTTGCCGCACATCTCTTTAAATTTATCAAATGTCATGTCGGCATTCACATGATCGTTATATATATGTTTCAAATTTGTTTCATCCTGCTTGAATATTATCAACAAATTTGCATTATCTCTTATAAGTTGTTTTGGAATTTTACTATAGGTTTGACCAATGTAAATACTGTCAATATTATGATGTCTCCCCATTGCGAAATAACTTCTTATTGTATCATGATTCTCACATGACACATCGTCAAATATAAATATAGAAAATGGTTTAGCTTCACTTGGTTGCATAATAGTTTCACTAGCATTAAACTTGTAGAAATTTACTTCTGGCACACTTGCTAATACCTTATCTAACAACTGGTATTTAGGTTGTTGCAAAGATTTTGAGAAAATGTATATGTTATTAAAACGTAGCCCTTTTGGATTAGTTATAAGGTTAAAAACAACATTTGTTTTTCCACAATTAGAAGGGCCAGTTATTAAACATCTTATAGAGTTTGGTAGTAATTCACCATGTTTACCATGGTTTAAATTGTTATTATCCACTGTCAATTCATCTATATTATTAATATTAAATCGTTCTTTTTGCTGTACAATATCCATCTTGTTTAAAGGTTAAACACATAATGAGTTATTAAAGTATTACACCAAGTCTTTTGTAGGAATCCAAGAATCTTCACTCCTATCAAATCCCAACCAACGGACTTTAACTTTATCCTTTTTTCTTTGTAAAATTTTTTCAACAAGATATACATCACCTACTGTCGATTTTAATAATTCATGACCATAGAATCCGCCTTGAAGTAGTTCACCTTTGTTATCCTTTAAAATGTAGGTTTCTGGTATTGTCGGCTGCACTTTGTAGATTGTAAATATTTCGTTAGTCCAATTTGGTAAATATCTTTTACTAAAAACTCCTTTATATTTACTTATACGTACTTTGTCGTTAATTTTAAACTTTTTAGGTCTTAATTTTTCAATTTTAGGAGAAGTATTTTTCTTAATACGCTCCAAAACAAGCTTAGCATTATTGATATTTACTTCAATAGGTTTCATACCGATAGTGCGATGAAACTTGTTATTGTATTCTTTTATAAGTTTCGGTAATATATCGTACCACACGTACGATCCTCGTTTAGAAAATGTTTTATACATTGCTCCTTTTAATGTTCTATTGAATCGTTCAATTATGGAAGCTTTTACTTCCGAATTTGTAGAATAATGATTTATGTTATATTTTTTCATTAATGCTGTAAATTCTTTGTTAAAATATTCTTTTCCATCATCAGTTTGTAAATGTTTTATGACAAATTTATTTTTCTTTATAGCTGCTTCCATAGCTTTTGTTACACTTTTCCCAGTCTTATCCTTGAGTGGTATAGCGTCAGCAAGCTTACTAAAACAATCTATAATTGCCAATATATATTTAAATCCCTTATTTAATTTACTATGCGGTATCATCTCAATGAGATCGGCTTGGTAAAGATCGTTCCTTCCTTTAATAATTGTATTTCTTCTTGGAAACTTTCTTCTTGGAAACTTTCTTCTTGCCGGCTTATGAAGTTCGTTTACAATTTTATCCTTTAATCCTTCCATCTTCAGATGTTGTTTGTACACCGCTTGAGAAAATACTAATCCTCAAAATGGCTTATCACCTTTTATATTATTAACAAATATGGGTCAAGGCCATATTATATTTGTGTAAAAAAGAGAGAACATGGCATTGAACTTGCCATGCTCCCTCTTTTTTACGGAAAGGAAAAGGAAACAGGTGAAAGGACGAAGAATAGGTTTTATTGGTCGATAGGAGTTAAAGAATAATGTCCAAAAGGTAGAGTGTGTATATTGTCTTCCCGGATATGTCTCTTGTCATCCTTGTAGCTGAGTCCCCACTTAGTTTGCTTGACACTGTAGACTTGATGATTAAAGCTTCTTATTGTATTAAAAGTTGCAGTTGTTTCCATGCTTTCAAATAAACATCTTTTAAAATGTTCAAACTGTACATTCTTCTTTAAATATGATGTTTTTATACCTTTTGCCTTCTTTACAACTTGATGTTCTTCTTTTTCACTAATGTACAATTGAAAAGAGTACAGTTTGGACATTAATGCCACAATTTCTTCCATAGGTGCACCATTTGTTTCATCTTTGAATTTTCCTAAAACCTTTTTGTTTATTCCATTGTCGTAATTGGGGTGATGTTGTGGGTAGTCAGAAAAATCAAAGTCATTTTTATAAACAAATGTGCGTAAATCTTTATACATATCATTGGTTATAATCCAATAGATGAATGCATCGGTATCCATGTATGCTATTCCAATATTATCTCTACCATAAAATTTCACCATTTTATTATAATGAAAATCATACATGTGAGTTTTTGATATGTCTAAAATGGACATTCCAACATATATGGGTCGATCCATCTTAATTGAAATTTTATTCATAGAAACGGCTACAAGGTTTTCATTAATAATTATAGAAGATGCAAAGTTTGGTTTTTGCACCAATTTCTGTAATTTTGTTGGATCAACAACCAATCTTAAGTCTTTGTGATTTCTTTTGTTTTCTAATGTTTTACCGAATATCGCATTGTTCATTAATTTAAAGAAATCTTTTTGAAAATTGGATGTTGCTGCAGTTCTTCTTCTTGTGTTGTTATCTATATAAGATTTTAACCAACAGGATTGTGAAAATTGCAGTACTTTATTAATTTTCGTAATTTTTAATCCCATCTCTAGCGCTTGCTGTACTGTCCAATAATGAGCTACATACCTAGTCTTATTGTTAAGTGTCATCATCAATTTTGGCCATCTACCAGTGGGAGATATTTCTGTTTTTGCTAATAGTGGTAGATCATAATGATGGTCGTGGAGATGTTCTGGGTATTCAAAATCAAAGTCAAAAATGTAGCCAATATCCCCATATTTAGGGATATCAGCGATGTTATTGATTGAATTTGGATCAACCCATTTAAAATTGTCATATGGAAGAGGGTTTGACATGGCCCATCCGTACAGATTATTTGCATCAAAATAACCTATAAATGTGCTAGGTTGTGATGCGTCGTAATTTGGAAGATATTTATTGTTTGCTTTTACATATCTAGTTACACTTTGGGTTAATCCTCCTCGAATACCGGATTCAATCATCAACACCATGTCTATGTCAGTTAATAGTTGAAGTTTGCATTTTGTTTCTTTTAACATAGCCTGCCATGCCAATCCGGGAGCTGTGTACGAATGAAGTGGGTCTAATCCATATGCTGTAAAACAGGTGTTTCTAAATTCTTCCATTATGTCGCAGAGTAAAGTCACATCTAATTTAACATAAAAATCTGAATATTCACCTAAGGTTCTTATTTCTAATTCATTCCATACTCTACAAGCGTGTTGATAATCCTCTTCACTGATGTCCTCTTCATGTAATTTATTCTTAAAAGCTTCTTTAGGTGGAAGTGACGTTTCTTCAAATTTTTCCAAATTGTCAATGTAATCATAAGGAAAAACGCCTTTACGAAGAACTAAATCTAATTTATCATTGTTTACAATTTTCTTTGTTTCTATTAAATCTTCTTTTCTAAGATTTTCAGAAAGTTTTGATAAGCTGCACGGCATAAACCGGTACGAATCTACAAATTGCAACTTCATATTTCCAATTTTTTTACTAAAGGTTATAAACTTTTCAGTTGTTTCTGCAAGAACATCAATTGCACCATCATCTCTCCCCAATTCTGGTATTATAAAATGACCATCATAACCGCTAAGGTTATGCAATATTACAGGAATTTTTCTGGTAATCTTATAGTTTATGTTGCATGCATTACATGCTGCACCCCTATAATATCCTGTAAGATGATCGTGATCTTTAACTTTATAGTTATTTAAAGTAAATTCATTTTTACATAGAAAACAGTAAGTAGCATTTTCATGTTGAATTTCCTCTTCTTCCTCCATTGGTATCATTGGTACTATATTATTATACAAATTTTCAACATGGCCAGCTATTTCATATAGATGATTTAAAAATGTTCTGGCAACATCTTCACCACGATACACCACGGGTTTTGATGACAATCCATATGCATTCAAATGTTCTTCAACCAATGTGGATTTAACCAATAAACAAAAACTGTTAGGCTTGTGCATTTGATATTTTATACTCTTCCTTGCTTCAATGTTTTCATCTTCAATTGGAACAAGTGTTGATTCAAAATCGGCATATATTACTATAGGAATGCGATACTGATGGAAAACTTTTTCAAACTGTAAATATGATTTATTTAATGGTGGTAGAATAATCTTAGCTTCAAAATTTTCATTACACAGTTGTTTGTGCTCCAGTAACCAATTTTGTTCTCCATTTCTAGGTTCTTTAAAACAAAAACATCTTTTACAAATTATTTTTTTATGTTCACTTCTTGATAATTGTTTATTGACAAGTTTTTCAAATGATTTTATCCATACATAGTGTGATACTTCATCCTTTGTAATTAATAACAAATCCGTATGGTCTGCAAGTTCGTTTTTTACCACTTTCAAAGGATACACCTTGTTAGAGCTGTCCAAACCAAATACATTTACAGATATTCCAGGGTTTTGTTTTTCAAATTTAGAAATATCCTTCAAGGCTACCGGATAAGACACACCTTGAAAGTTATATCTGTATTTATAGTTCTTATATTCTTCGCTGGGTCTTTGTGCATCGCGTGATATGAATTTTGATGTCATTGCATACCGGAAACATTCCGTATCATGATTTTGAACATTCACACATGATTTTGTATCTTGAATCCTTTTTGGAAGAGCTATATAACTGCTCCCCATTACCCCATACCCATGCTTGTGAACTCTAATATCCATACTTACTACACTAACTAAACTCCAACCTGATCCTCGTCCTTCATGTTCTTGGATTTTATTAATGATCTCATCAAAACATTCTTCTACTATTGAATTAATATCTGAACTACTCATGATGGTTCTGTTTTTAGTTATAAATCCTCTTGGTGACAATTCTTCTTCAACGTTTATAAACATAGCATCCAATAACAAGCCGAATTTAATAAAATTTAATCGTTTTAATTCTTCTTTTAATAGTTTAACTACAATGGTTTTTGCTTCGACAAGAAATTTGTCTAATTCTAAATTTTCATTTTGGATTTTGTGATGTGTTACTACTCTTCCAGGCAATGCATGAATACTTAAATTAGGTAGTGCATTAGATGGTCCCGCTGTTTCTTCTTCTTCTGCAGATGCATTTTTATTTTCATTTTGTGTTAAATTTTCATTTATATTATGATATAACTCCTTATGAATGTCTAGCAATATTTCATCTTCATAAGTTTCTAAACATATATCACAACGATGCATTTTAGTGATGTTTATCCTATGAAATTCGGCATATAAATGAAATGCATCTTTTTCATACCTCCTTTTTATGCTGTATTACCCCACCACTTTTTACCCCCACCACTATTTTTAATCTTCTTCTTCATCTTCTTCTTCTTCATATGGAAATAATTGTCTTGCACAAAAAATTAATCTTCCACGTATTGATTCCAAATCTGGATCGTGACTGGATGTTGGGGTTTCATTATGAATATTTTCAAATTCCAATAACGGTGTGTATTCATTATCTGTTAACTCTATTTCTACATCTTCACTCACTTCATCTATTGATTCTTCTTCCATACTGTTAACACTATCTGTTTCTGAACTGTCATTATCCACATCTTCTATGCCAAACTCCTCTTGTAGAATTTTACACAATATTTCTACAATAGGTTTACTTGGATAGTCGGTGTTATCTACAGGAGCCATGGCGATTAAATGAAAGAGCTCCTTTCTTGTAGCTGCTTTTATATAAATTATTTTAATAGGTCAAGGTCAATAACGCTTAAAGCGAGAATGGGGAATAGAGCACTAAGTGGTATGTTAGTCCATTACCACAAAGTGATCTATTCCCCACTCTCTAATGCAAGTCCAATTAATAACCAATTTATATTCAATATTTTTAGTAATTTTGCAGTTTCCTTTGTTTAACTTTTCTTTATTGATTGTCTTTAATCACACAGTTAATAGGTTCTTCTTTTTCTTGGTGAAACAATTGTTTACGTTCATATTCCAATTGACGTATTCTTTCATTTTTTATAGTCAACTCTATAAGTAGTTGGTTGATGTAGTCAGCAGCCATGTCGATTGTTCTGGTTCTTACTTCTCCCAATTTCACTCCTGGTATTAGCCTCTGTAGTTTATAATATTTTAGTTTTATTCTTGTTTCTCTTGCCTTTGCCATTTCTTTCATCTTCATTTTTCGAGAGTCCTCATATTGTTTTTTATTCTTTTCACTTAATGAAAGATCCAAAATGATGTTTTCACTATTCATGTTGTCTTTTCTTATTATGTTAGTAAACGCCAGTTTAGGATAAGAATGACTCCAACCGCGCGTTGGACTTCTTTTATCTAGTTTCCCCCACTTAATTACCTTTCCCCACCATGTTTATATAGGTCAAGGTCAAACATAATTAATGCGAGAACGGGGAATAGAGCACTAAGTGACATGTTATTCCATTGTCACAGAGTGATCTATTCCCCGCTCTCTATTCTACAACTAATTTTTTTTTACTTTTATATTTTATTATTTTTTTTTTGTATTTTTTTTTACCCATCATCTTTTACACAGCAGGAGGTTGGTACTTCACAGGAGAGTCTCCATTAATATCATTAAATGCATTCCATGCATAAGTAGCAGGAAGATCGTTTGGCTCCATCTGCAGAACAGGGAGTTCATTTGCCGGATTCCATACATTTAGAGTTTGTAACGCCTTTAGTTTATTTTCCAATACTTCAATTTTACCCAACAGTTCTATTATGTACTTGTTTGCAGTCCTCAATGTATGTGCTCTTGTACAGCCTACATCCAATGAAGGTACTAAAAGCTGCATTTGATACAATTCAGTTTTTTCTTTTATATGACGTTCCTTAGCTAAAGTGCTCAATTCTGGATGTGTTATAGGTTTACCTTTTCTTGACAAATTTACAGTCTTCTTCGACAAATTTAATGGTTTTCTTTCACTTATTGAAGGAATTGAATAGTCCCAAGATTCAGCCATTTTTCTATGATGTTTTTCTTTTAAATGGTAGTAAGCGAATAACTCCTGCTGCGTATAAATCTTGTTTTATACACCTTGTTCCCCCACCATTTTTATTCTCCCTCTACCAAGTTCTTTAAACATAAAACCAAACTTCTAATTCCGCGTTAACATTGTTGTCTTTTAAAAATTTAACAAAGTCCGAGCTAGAAGTTGACATATCTCTATTTCTTAAATAGTTTCTTACTATTTCTTCATCCCCTTCCTCTAAAATGTAACAAAATACCTTCATTAAAGTTCCATTATCTTGTTTTGAATGAATAAAATTTAAAACCGTTGTCCACTCCTCTTCAACTATTTTAAAGCTTGTCACTTCTAGTTCAAAATTCATTTTTTACCAAATTACAAGTTACTTTTTCAAACAATATTACAAGACTAAAGAAATCAATGTACATCGAGCAACATATATATAACCAATACCCCCACTTCTATTTTCCCCCACCATTCAATAATTTTCCCCACCATAGTGTAACATTAAACAGTTTTTTTAATATGATCTACACCTGATAAATCTAAATAACAGTTGTGCACAGATTGTACATTTTTCGTTCATGATTTCAAACCTTATTAGTGGTGCCTTAACACGATGGTCTACATATCCTCCTTCAAGATCAAATTCATCCCAATCATCTATAGCTGCTCGTGCACAATCTTGACAAAGAGTCGTCCCATCCACAAATTTATAAGCAACAATAATGCCAAACCCGTAATTTTGTCTTCGGTATTCATGAATAGCTTCTCTAATGCTGTTTGGAATAACACATTCTTCTGATCTTATTATATGGTTAAATAAAAAACCATCACATATAATTTTCCTCAAGCAAAGTTCAAATAGAGTATCCACCATGTTTTATAAAAGAGATTAATATTTCAACTGAAGTGTTTACACATGTTACATCCGTCTTAAATACTTTATCCCCACCATATTTTATATATGTCAAGGTCAAATTATATTAATGCGAGAACGGGGAATAGAGCACTAAGTGACATGTTAATCCATTGCCACAAAGTGATCTATTCCCCGCTCTCTATTCTATATCTAATTTTTAGTATTTTTTTTATTTTATTATTTTTTTTTTATTATTTTTGTTTTTTATAAGTTTATACAGATGTTTAAACTTCTTTCTTCAGATTCCCAATATTTCATTTCCTTCTTCTGCACCCTCTTTAACTACAACTTCATTATTTCCATTTTTCAAAAGCAATAGTTCATTTTTCAATTTCTTCATTTCATCTTCTAATTTTGTAATTTTAGACTCTCTATCTTCCAATAATAATTTCAAATACTTAATATAACTACCAGCCGCATGTACAGTCTTTACTCTGTTTTCTCCAAGATGCATGCCTGGGATTTGGATTTGTAGCCTATAATACTCCATATTGACATTAGACTGAATTTGTCTTGCTCGTTCGCTTTTCTTCCTTCTAGCTTCGGCTTCTTCATGTGAGGCAACCAAGTCAGACAAAATTGGACGATACATTGTTGGTGAATGATTTTACAAGAGTGAGAAACTATCCGGTTCAACAACACATTTATCTACTTTCCCCCACTACTATCCTGAGTAGGCCAAAAATGTTGAATACATATTTCAATAGTTACACTGGCACCATTTTCAACTAAAAATTTATAAAGAAAATATGGATACTCACTGGGTTTAATATTCATATTGTCCATCATAAAGTTAAATGCTAATCTTTCCGAATATTCATTGTGATATTTTTCGGTGACACCAATTAACATTCCTTGTTTTTGAAATTTAAAACCAATGTCTGGAATTTTTTTACAATCCTCCATATCTAAAAGTGGTAAATAATATGTAAAAGAATTTACCGGTGGAACCCAGGGTTCTTCCTTACAAAAAGCTTTAAACATTGCTTCTCGGTCCTCCATTATGAAATGATTTTTAAACTGTTTTCTTTCCTGCTTAAATAACTTAACCCCCTACCATTTTATCCAGATTCTTCTTCTTCAGATTCGGTTAACTCTTCCGGTTGATGCATCATTGATATATTCCCAGTTTCATTAGTTGTTTCTTGGTTTAAATTTATAAATTCTTCTACTATTTCTTCTATTAACTCTCCAAATGTAACATTCATCTCTTGTTCTAGTTCTTCTTGTTCTTCTATCTGACGATGTGTAATAATTTCAGTAATGTATATAAAGGTAGTAGCTCTTGGAGACATAGTTTAATAAAGTGTATGGCTTTACTAACAACACAGCATATAATGAATAAAAAAACCTGATCAACTCTTGCTTTTATAGCAAATATAGAGAAGGGGAAAAGAGGGGGAAAGGAGGGGGGGGGGGGGATCATTAAGAAAAACACCGACATATCATTAGTCCAATTCAGAGTCTGAAGATTGTATAGGGGATATCAATGTATCAGTTGACGAATCTAAAATGAATGTTTCAATTGCTTCTTTAACAATTTCTTCATCACTATCATTTATTAGCTCTTCAAATATTTCTTGTTCAAAGGATGAAATTTCTTCTTCCAATATAGAATCATCCATACTATTATTCAATTCTTCTTCCGAACCTTCATTTGTCTCTTCCATCCAAGTTATATTTTCAGTTGTATTAAACTGATTTTTTACTTCAAAATAATTTAAAAAAGGTGTATCCTTAAAAACCATTATTAACCTTTTCTCTTCACACCAAAGTAATATCTTATGACAAAGTGATACTGAGTATAAAGTTGCTGCCTTATATATATATTCTATTTTCCCCCACTATATTTCATATAGTTAAACATTTGTAACATAATATGATTACTCTTCTTTATCAAGCTTGTAATACATTGCAGCTACTTGCAACTCAAACTCCATTTCTTCTACAAAATTACGTAATTGCACCATCCAAGGAAATAAATTATTTAAATTTTCAATTCTGATTGTGCATGAACACAATAATTTATAATCACCTCTACGATATATAAGCACTTTAACCCCTACACCCATATCTTTCAAAATTGTTTCTTCAATCTTTCTATGTAATCCATATAATAGTGGCCAAAGTTCTGTATGTTTAGCAAAGAATGAATCCAATCTTTTAGACATGTTCACTATATAGCAACTGGTTAAATTCTAAGCAAACATGTAAGCTGCGGGCTTTTATAATGCAAACTAACAAAAGATATATGGGGGGGGGGGGTTAATTTTTATTAGGGGGGGGGGGTTAATTTTTATTAGGGGGGGGGGGGGTCAAGTTCAAGTTTAAGGTCATGTAAAAGTAGGTCACAGAACTTAGAGTGACCAAAAAATAATGGGAGAGAAACTCAGCGCACTATTATATAGCGCTGGTTTCTCTCCCATTATTTTTCTACCAAAATTTTGAAAAAAAGCTAACTGATTTTAACATTTACTACGTCCCCACTTAGTCCAACCATCCTCACCTCTTATTAAATAGTCTCTCGCATCAAGTCTATTGATCGCTTTTTGTTTTCTCAGAGGTACAGACAGCTGTATTACCCATTTGAAGCCGTTACACCCAATTACAATTTTGTTGTGCTTGTCTGTTTTACTTACAAAAAAGTACCTCAAACCTTCCTTCAGTCTATTTAATTTAGTAGGAGGGTAGGACTTACTGGAGATTACAGTCGGTTGTGGCTCAGAAAGATGGTTTATGAGATGTACACGGCAATACTTTTCATTTAACACACATTTCCTACCACAAACCAATCCTTTTTTAGCACCCTTACGGAGCTTCTCAGAGCATTTTCGAAAATTTTTAAATGCCCTGCGACGCTCTTCATTTAATAATTTAAAGCGCTCTGAAGGAGCAATTTTGAAAACTGACTTTTTAACTTTAGAACTAGGAATGATAGGATTAATGGACTTTGGTTCAGGAATTGGTGTTATTAGTGGTGGTAATGAGGTGAAATCATGAATAGATTCTAGAATTGAAGGAGTATCAGAACGAACAGGAAGCTCCATCTGCGGTGATGTTGTAGGTGTAGGTTGTGGTTGTAGTGGTGGAGTTGCCGTAGGGTGTGTTGGTGATGGAGGTGGAGAAAAAATACTTCCAAGAACCGCCATGGCTTGGAGAAGAATATTTCCCTGAGCAGATGTAGATGGTGGTGTATTCATCTGCCGCAGCATCGACTCCGGGACGTTCTTCAACTTCAGTCTCTTCACCGGTTTCTTGTTAGCAGCTGATGTATTTATAGTAGGAGCAGGCACAGAAGTGGCAGCAGGAGCAGCAGGCATAGTGATAGTAGGAGCAGGCACAGAAGTAGCAGCAGGAGCAGCAGGCATAGTGATAGTAGTAGCAGAAGTTGTTGATGAAGACATGGTTCTGAAGTGGCAGCGTTAGCGGCTGGAATCAGAATAAACAGACATGTTAGCTAGCCCCGCTTATATATAGTGATGCTAAGTGAAAGTGACCTCGGGGGGGGGGGGGGGGGGCTAATTACCTTAATTTAGGTCAAGGTCACCAAAAAATAATAATGATCCAAAGTGATGGAGGCGGCCACGGCCGTCTCCACCACTCTGTATTCCTCAAACACTCCCAATCCCAACCCTCTAGTTACGTCTTGCAAGGGATCCCAATTTTTTGCCCGCACGCACGTGGCGATCCAGTTTGGTGAGCTGTGATACGGGCGGTTCAGTCTCGGGCCCGAAGGCACTGGGCTTGACCATCCAATTATAATAGGGAATCTCGAACAATTAATACAAGACGCAACTCTAACCTCCCACCCTTAATCTAAACCCACCCAAATATAATTATTTCCTAACAAAAAATTAAACATTAAAAAAAAATAAAAATATGCGCTGCCTATGGCACAACACGCATGTCCCACCCATATTTAATGAAGTTCAACAGAACTTCTATAATTTAAATTTAAATTTAATCTACCCTCCTAACAGCTAGCTGTGAAAGGTTATTAGTACACACACACATACACACACACACACAAATACAGAATAATTACATCAACACTCAACATTAAATGCATAAACACATTTTTTAAACATTAGCAATAATATAATACACCTTAATGCTAACATCGCAATGCGCAAATTAAAACTTAAAAATAACACAACTTAAAACTAAAAAATAAATAACATTTTACACACACACACACACACAACAAATATTAATATTAGAACCCTAACAGCAAGAATAACTCAAATATATATTGGCCACCTATATATTTAAGTTACCCTTTGAGTTCGTCCCGAAGCTTCGCGTCCGGAGTTTCGGTACGAACTGATTCTAAAATTCTCGACAGAATACTCGTAAACTTCGAAGATGGTGGGGGGAAATTGTAGGGGTTTGAGGGGCTTACAACATTCAAAGTACAACTTCAGTAGGAAATTCCCAAGCAACACTATTTTATACACGTAGCAGCGATTATTACAAGTAGGTCGTCAATAATTTAAGTGTTGTGTTGCGGCTTTCAATAATGTTGGCCAACATCTAATTATATTCTCTACCTAATCCAACCACAATTTTCTTTATAGCATTACACCATAGTTGTTCACTGCTATTATTTTAATAACAGTAGGAAGTTATGTGTTCCCTTTCGCCGCTCAACTATAGTTATTATCTATTGCCAACAGCAGACCTAAATTACCGTTACTCTATCAGTTTAATTTATCTTAAGTATAGGTTGTATTATCTTAACCACAATAGTTACTGTTTAGTAACACCAAATTAGTATTACACAAGCTTAACTACTAGTACTATTTCAACATAAAGTAAAAGTGAGGGGGGGGGGGGGTTAATTACCTATTGGGGGGGGGGGGGGGGTCAAGTTTATAATAATTACCACCTGCCGTTATAAATACCCTTACACAAGCAGCTGCGCCTCTTTCTACTCGCGGAACCCACAGCTGACACAACACCTCGGTAAGTCGCTACCTTCTAATAATATTATATATACTTTTTTAACTTACTCCAATTAGGTCTACTTCTTTTTAACACCACATTTATAACGTAGTTTTCAACTATTTCTTTTTTATTTACTATAAACACATATTACTCTCCCATTACCATTTTTTTATTACTGCATAAATTAACCTCGCATCAACATTATTTTTGTTGTTACTTAATATTTATATTCATATCTATTTTTTTTTTTTTATCAAACTCTTAATTATATTTACACCTTTTAAACATTTATAGTTTTACATTACTATTAGTCTTATCCATGGTCTTAACTTACCATTTTTCACATTAATATTACATATAATTATTGCTAAACTATATAATATTTGTACAAATACTAGCTCTTACCTCATCAACTTATTAACAGAGTATTGTTTGCACTTGTGCAGCTCATAGCCAATTTATACAGAGTAACAAATTCCTTTTTTTTTCAACTAGAATATTATCTTAATATTTTTAACAAAACAGTTTTTAAAGTGTCTGCCTCTCCTATTAATACAAACTATCGCAACGCTACCGAACAAATAACCGGGGTAACCGCAATCCCACCCTTTTATCCCATCGGCTTAGGGGGAGGGTAGAGGAGGGGTTGTTCGTGACTCACAAATTGCTTAAATACGGGGTCGGTACCGTCCGCGTCTCATTTATTCGCCGGGTTCCGTAGAGTAAACTTCGGTCTTTACTTTTCTAACAATTTTCTAACTTACATTTTTCTTACTCTAAAACATGTGTTCGCGGTTAATATGCTAATTACTCTCTATATATTCAAACACATTTACAAACACTAACCATTTATCAGTTGGTTTTTACACAGTGCACATTTACTCACCACTATTATAATGGCTTCCCACACTTTGCAGCTGAAACTTTTACGCACCAAACATATTTTACAAAAACAGTCTAACTACACAGTTTCAAGACCTCGTAATACATTCGCTAAACTTAAGAAACAGTTCAGCTTTCACCCCTTGTATTTTACAAGATCCAACCTTCGCGACAGTTATTCTACTGACACTATTTTACAAACAGTCTTAACTGATATGCTGAAATATCAACATTACAATCTTGTCACACCTATTGATGATGTTATCCGGTTATTCTTATTCACTATATTACCGGGTTTATATAACCGTTCTTCATCACACACATCTCTCATTCTACTCTATCAACTCACAATATAACCATCTAGCAGCTCTCATTTCTTCAAGTTATGGACACGCGGCAGGGTGCACCCATACAATCTCCAATAGTGACATCCACTACTAATGATAACAATAGTGGTGTTCCCACACAAAATTTGCCTACATACACTACCACCACCGACTCCCGACCCGTGCAGAGCAATGAGATCAACAGTACGGCTGCAAACGATGTAGAAGCAATCCTACGATCACTGGTGGGCTTTGATGAATAAATAAATTTATTTCCCAGAGCCTCCCATCCGCTCCCGCCGCACTCCCGCCCGCCCCACTCGTCCCCACACTCCCCACCTTTTTTAAAACCCCCTCCGAATGACCTTGACACACTTACCAACCCCTCCCCAAACCCCCAAAAAACCCCCAAATCAACAACACACACCTGCCACTTACAACCGCTGACCTTGACCTGCGCCAGGACCGGCTATTCCCTTCTACTTACTTTACAGACATTCTGCATAATTAGAGGAACACGGGCCAAAACACCGTTTGTTCTCATTCACGTGTATTATTTGTCCAGCTTTATATTCCAGAAAAATGAATTATCCTTCGATATTGGTTTTCTCCAAAGTTTTTCGCACCAAATAAGCACATCATTAAGCTCTCATTAGCCTACTTCAAGATGTCGCCCGGGTTCGCTGTAAATTTCCTTAACTCTTCAGATTGTATATACTTAAAACAATTATGAGATGAATTCATTAGATTTTTGTTGTCCAATTTTAGTTTCACTAATTTCGTATGCTTTTAGCTAAATATTTCCTTCAGCAAATACTAGCGACTATGTCGAAACAAAATAGGAACAAAATCTAGCTGATGATAAAGCCGCTGCGACGTCATTGTACCGATGGCAGTGCAGCCACGCCCGCAAAATAAAGACACTCCTCAAGTGATTATTGTATACATGTATTTATATGTATCTACATCGTTGATGTAATTGTTAATTAATTATGTAAAACTAATGAAATAAACTGTATATGTATTAACAATTTTTCAGCTTAATACCACTAAAGTGTTCATTGTATTGTAATTTTTTGCTATATGTATTTGGTGTTTACATATGTAGTGAAAGATTTGCAATTTAAAATGTAAGATACTTAATATATCCCTGCATACTCATGTACAATGTTCGTTGATAAATAAACAAATAAAAGCTTAAAAGCTCAGAATTTCTTGGCTTGGCTCAAAAACATAAATCATTAATGGTTAGTGTTTAAAATACTGGTGTTTTCGAAACAGCGTACAAGAGATTGTAATGGACAGCGAAGAGACCAACATTTACGATCGGCTGATAGTTTTACGTCCTCTCCAGTGTCGTGTTGTCTTTGAAGATGGAAATAATTGCCCTTTCCAAATTGGGTTCGTTATCGGTTCTTCCGTTTTTATTACATACAAAATCTTGCCAGTCAAATTTAGCTATTTATTTATTTATTTTTTCATTAATTAAATAATTTAAATTTTAAACTCCGTTAAATTTTACTTTCTTCGAAAGTGCGAATAATGGTTATTTGACGAAGGAAAATTATTATTACCTAAGCCCTTTTAGGCTTGTTTAACATTATTATCAATTAATTAATTCATATTTTAAAAGTCGTATAAAACGTGTATTTCTCTGTCATATGAATGGATATTAATGTTATATACACCATGGTATTCAGTTATACACCTTTTTCACTCTGTTATATAGTTGTAAACACTTGTAACAAACCTTATTTATAGTGAGGGAATTCCAGTATTATGTTTTAAGTAATCGCATTTAAGTAATCGCACC
>CM061535.1:103790347-104117912 GCA_030545055.2 Neoaliturus tenellus
TTTTTTGTTGATTTTTGCTTGCTGAATTACCTGGCAAAGTTTGAAGAGGTTGAAGCTGGACACATTGTATTTTGTTTGAATATTTACACTGGTATAGTAGTATTTATTGTTTTTACTGTTATATTTGATATTTTTTTATTTAAAAATTGTATACAATATTTTGTCTACCAGAAAATTATAGGTGAATAAATACTATTTATTTATTTATCATTACACTATAAGTCACTAAAGAGTTACCATGATCGTAAAACTGGAGTACATAACTGCAAAAAATGCCAAAATATATATCTCTATGTATAAAAATGAATCATTATTTCGCTGATCACTCACGACATCACGCATTAACAGCCAGACCGATTTTGCTTATTCTTTTTTGTTGTGTTTGTGCTTGTCAGGGGAAGGTTCTTATGAAAGGAAACATTAAGAAAATTCCACATAGTTTCGCCCCACACGTCTTCAAAGTTACCATGTTACTCTTATGGAAGCAACATTTTTGTATTGGAACATATGATTACATTTAGGAATATTAATTATACAAACAGCTGTTCACATTTATAGTATTGAGAGGAGATCGGTAATAACAAAACTAGAGGATATTATAGACTTGCGCCAAGTGAGCAGAGCGAATGAGCTGAACCTGATGGCAAGTGAGCGTAGCGAACGAGCTCACTTGAAGGGCAAAAACTTCCTCTGGTTGGCATTGCAAAGCATGCCGGGTAAGCTAGTGCAATATAAATTGTAACATAGTGAAAAGAATGAAAATGTAAATAATTATAAGAACTCTAGGCATTGAGTTTCGTTTTCAATATTTATGGGTATAAACTATTCATAAATAATCTACAGTCAAGAAATCTAGAATGAGAAGGAGGTAGGTGACATCAACAAAAACAATAACAAAATCGATGACGTCAAAGGTGCAGCACTTAAAATATTCAAACCAAACCACTCATATGTCAAGATTAAAAACATGACGTCAAAGGTGCAGGATATACTTTAAAATGCTTCAATCAGCTGTTGGTGTCGCCTACCTTGTTTTGTTCTAGATACATTGTCTACAGTATTTATCTGTTGATTTAAATTGATTACCATTAACAACCTGTTCAAGATAAGGCATCTTCTGCATGGCTTGGTAGGATATGACACCATCAAAAGAATTCAAAACTTCTTCTATTTCTTTATACACCTTTTCCTGGATCGCCGGGTTACAGGAAAGCTCAAACAAACACCAAGAAAGAATTGCTGAAGAAGTTTCATATCCAGCCAAGAAAAAGATAAATGTTTCTGCTGCCATTTCTTTTAATGTTATGCCTGGAAAAATATTTAGTTATAGTAAATATCAGATTATATTTGGAAACACCATGAAATAGTATCAGCCAGTCTTTTTTTTACAATAATTACTGTATTGTAAATATATTGAGTTTTCTCCTTTTTTTGCTAGGTTAAAACGGTACTTTAATGTCTGTGTATCATAATTTTTAGCGAATTTCCCATAGGGAATAAGCTATTACCGTAGGTCTCATGGTAAGACCTAAGCCCGGGACCATGTTACTTTTTTGTTTTGAGGTGCCCAGAAACCAAAAATAATAGTCATTAAAATTTTTATATATATGTATATATATATATATATGTATATATATATATATATATATATATATATATATATATATATATATATGTATATATATATGTGTCCCTAGACACGATAACTCTCGTAAAAATGGTCCGATCGACACCAAATTTGGTAGAGATGTGTAATCCTACGTTTATTTGGATGAGTTCGAAAACCAGACATATCGACCTACCGGAAGGGGTAGTTTTGGGGGGTTTTGTACCCCAAAAATGGGTTTTTTGCATTTTTCATATGTAAATTTTAAAAATTTTAAATTTTTATTTCGACCATTGGATTTAGCTCAAAAAAACACACAATTTAGTATTTTGAAGCTTTGCTCTATCTCCATTGGTTACCGAGATATTACAAAGTCTAAAGACAGTACATTGTCTTTTGGGGCTCCAATGTTAATCTTATGGAGAATAAGAATGTGTTAATAATTCACTTATTAACCAATATTTTTGGATGAAACTTGGTATTTAGCTTCATTTGGTTGAGATTCATCCATTTAAGGTAAAAAATCTTGGTTTTTGTACTTATCATGGCAGCAAACCTGCATACTCTTTTCCCATGTGTTAATCATATGGAGAATAGGCAAACTCTTTTATTTATGGACAGATATTGATGAAACTTACTATATGGCTTTATATATGGTCGAAATAAATTTTTTCTATGCTAAAAACCTACTTTTAGTGTCCCCCATGGCAGCATACCTGCATACTCTTTCCTATATTTATCTTAAGGAGAATAGACATTTATTTCCCTATTTATGAGCACGTGATGAAATTTTGTTTACAAGTTTAGCTGGTCAAAATTAATATTACTAATTTGGAAATTCGCTGAGTACGCAGGTCTGCTGCGACGGGGGGTATTTTGTTATTACAGTTAGATATTCTATATTTTTTTCTTTAGTTTAGTATTTTAGTTCTTGAATCTTTTAAGTTCTTAATTTTGGTACTTATTCGTAAAACATTACAGTGAGTACTGAAGGACTAAAGACTCATTTCCACAAACATAGAAGCAGTCTATGTGGGAATTAATTCCTTTTTGTTAGGCTGCGTTCACACAATACGAGTTTTAGCCGTGCGCCGTGGACGGTACGGCGCCGTGTAGGTTGAATTACATTGAAGTATATGGGATGTGTTCACACGAAATGACGCGCATCGAACACGGCGCCGTGCCGTCCACGACGGTAAAAATCTAGACCACGACGCTTTGACGACACATTCTCGACCATTTCAATTCAGTCAGATGTTAAATCTGGTGTTAATATCAGTGTTGCCACTTCAATTTTTTCAACCAGCTCGCATAATATAAACATAAATATCTTATAGAAAAAGGAAGATTAGATTATTTACTTTGAAAAGGGGGGAGGGTTTAACACATTCGCGGCGGCACGGGAGCGATCGCTCCAACGCGGAACCCTAATGCCATCCTGATGGGTGCGATCGCTCCCAAGCTGCACTGCTTTACAATATGATTTATTTTTAATCTAGAATCTGAGCTAGAAATCTGAAACTTTGCACAGCACTGCTCAACAGTATAATGTATTTCGGGACCACGTGGGTTTTTTCTGGGCAGTGCTGCTGCTACGGTGGGTTTTACAATTTTTACTTTCAGGATGGCGGCGAGGTTCGAGCAAAAACCTCGCCGCCGCGAACGTGTTAAGGACCCCCCTCAGAACGTTATGCAGTGCTTCACCTGCTCCCATGTTCGCCTTATTTATTTAGTCTGTTAAAAGTGAGGGAGGTTGTAAATAAAAGATTAGATTTGAGCTATTAGATTTGCTTTTGGACTTTTTAATATTTTTAATCCATATTAAACTGTGATGGTCTAAAGCCGTTCACCTTTAAACCTTTATAGCGTAATATGGATTCAAAACATAAGAAAATCCTAAAGCGAATCAAGTAGCCCAAGCAAGTCTTTAACTTACATCCTATCTCACTTTTACTGGACTTAAAGACCTAAAATGGGAGCAGGTGAAGCACTGCACAATACCCCCATGAGAGGAACACAATCACCCCCATGACCATGTTTTTTTTTATTTTTTTATTTTATTATTATTCTTTTTACTGTCATTTGGGTATTACTATAAACGCAGTCTTTATTTAATGTTGGGATTGTAATTAAAGCCTTTTATTGCTCTTAATTTTATTCCCATACAATGTTAAATATTGTCAGAGGAATAAATGTTATTATTATTATTATTATTATTACTACAATAAGAGGTTTGACTTTCAACTGTTTACGTTTACAATTGTACACACGGTGCTGGCTTGGGCCATATACTCCATCGGCGCGAGCCGTGATGTTGACTGATGAGGCCGAGAAAAGCACCGCGCCGTGCCGTCCACGGCGCACGCCGAAAAGTCGTATCGTGTGAATGACCTTACCTTTTTGTACTGCAATATTGTAAATTTGTAGAATAAATAAATTTGAATTCGATATTATGCTGTATTTAAATTATTGTACTTTTTAAAATAATATATGACTAGACAAGTAAAGATCATCATTTTTGAGCCGAGCTGTGAGGATACAGTACACAGTCCACTTAAGCTACATAATTCACATGTTCTGAGCGTTCCTTCATTTTGATTTATAGTCATTCTGTACAATATTATTCAAGTTATTCCAAGCACAATAATTTTATGATTTCAAAATTAATTTTAAGCTAAAAAAATAGTACTCAGGACATAAAAACTTACAAAACTTTAAACATCATATATGATTTTCATGAATGTAAATACAAAAGAGCGAGCCCACGTCCACAGTAAGATGTTCGCTTCTTGTCACAAAATACTTGAACTCCATAGCTCGGTTGTAAACTTAACTTGTTTAACTCTATCTAATGATATACTGTCCGCTATCACTGTGGATTTATTGGAGACAGAGTTCCACAGCGGCACAGCAGCACAGCAAGCCTAGCTCTACAAACCCTCAATGTTTATTGTCAGATTTTCCAAATCTCTTTAACTAAAAGAAAGCTGACCTTCAGAACAAAGTTGTTGGCAAGGCTAAAAATTTTAAAACTGTTAAAAACTTTTAAAATTGCCTGTTAGGTCACTTTGTAAATGTCACCTTTACATAAAGAAAAATCGATTTTAAAAAAACTAAATTTGCCTTAAAATAAATTTTATTGAACTGTGATCCAATATGTATACACTGGAAATACACATATTGTACCAGGTTCAAACCCATGCACTATCTCAATCTAAATATAAAAAATTTATCTGTTAAGTAAATAACATCCTGGATTATTAAAAATGTGTCAATAAGGACAATAGAAACTTCAAAGCTTTTATGTCAGACCAGGATGTAAACCATTATGTTATACTATTTTAAATCCACAGAATAAGTAAACCATTACTTTTTCCTATTTTGGGTCCACAGTGTATGTGTATTGAAGTTTATGAAGCTGAGTGATTATAGTGCTGGCCTTTGAATCCAAAGGTTACCGGTTCGATCTGGAGAAAAGTAAGTATTTTTTTTTAGCGAATTTCCCATAGGGAATAAGCTATTACCGTAGGTCTCATGGTAAGACTTAAGCCCGGGACCATGTTACTTTTTCGTTTTTAGGTGCCCAGATACCCAAAATAATAGTCATTAAAATTTATATATATATATATATATATATATATATATATATATATATATATATATATATATATTTATATATGTATGTGTCCCTAGGCACGATAACTCTCGTAAAAACGGTCCGATCGACACCAAATTTGGTAGAGATGTGTAATCCAACGTTTATTCGGATGAGTTCGTAAACCAGACATATCGACCTACCGCAAGGGGTAGTTTTGGGGGGTTTTGTACCCCAAAAATGGATTTTTTGCATTTTTCATATGTAAATTTTAAAAATTTTATATTTTTATTTTAACCATTGGATTTAGCTCAAAAAAACACACAATTTTGTACTTTGAAGCTTTGCTCTATCTTCATTGGTTACCGAGATATTAAAAAGTCTAAAGACAGTACATTGTATTTTGGTTCTCCAATGTTAATCTTATGGAGAATTTTGATGTGTTAATATTTCACTCATTAACCAATATTTTTCGATGAAACTTGGAATTCAACTTCATTTGGTTGAGATTCATCCATTTATGGTAAAAAATCTTGGTTTTTGTGCTTATCATGGCAGCAAACCTGCATACTCTTTTCCCATGTTAATCATATGCAGAACAGGCAAACTTCTTTAGCAATGGACAGATATTGATGAAACTTAGTAAATGGCTTCATATGGTCAAAATAAGTTTTTTTTTATGATAAAAACCTAATTTTAGTGTTCCCCATGGCAGCATACCTGCATACTCTCCCTATATTTATCATAAGGAGAATAGACATTTATTTCCCTATTTATGAGCATGTGATTTTATTTGGTTTACAGTTTTATGTGGTAAAAATTAATATTACTAATTTGGAAATTCGCTGAGTACGCAGGTCTGCTGCGACGGGGGGTATTTAACTTTCGATTCTAGATCCAGTTGACAGTTTGTCATCAAGCTATTAATTAATTATGGAATATTAAACCGTTCCTATCAAAATTAAAACACAGAAATGCCATTGGTGTATAGAAAAATAAAACAAATAAAATAACACTCTAGCATAATGAGAGTTGAAGGACTAGTCATAATTAATTGAGGTATTTGCCGCTTATATGGCTTAGCCTTTTTTGCACTGTTGTTTTCATATAAGTTTTCTTGCTCTCTCTCCTTTTCAACAAAGAGAAGTCTTCAATCGATGTGTTATGCATTAATTTGATTGATAACACAATCATAAACAAAAACTCTTTCAGAATTGCTTTGGTGGGCTCCTACAGAGATGAAATTTGGTCAAGGCAAAAGTAGATGGCGGTCACCTATAATTTTAATAAACATGGTTTGTAAAGTAATTGCAGTTTTCTAAGAGCATCCTAAGTAGAAAGGCAATTCTTGTGTCAGTGTATGCTACAGAAATCATCTTTAATAACTATGTAACTACCTTGTTCCAATTTGGACTTAAAATAATCAATTGTGGTACTACTTCCGTCAATTTCAATGCTACAATCTAAAAGAAAATGTTACTTGAAAAAAACCCCTCTTAATTATTTATTACTGTTGTACAAAACATATACTTATTTAATATTTGGATAGGGCTCGGTCTGTAGTTGTTTCCCCCCAAAAATGATGAGAATCGGCCTAAAAAATGATATCCATCACTGAAATTTGAAATTTTTACATTAAAATAAAATTTAATCAACAAGAATTAATTTTAAACATTAGTTAAAGTACAGCTGTAAATAGGTGTAGTTTTAGGAGATTAACCAGAATTGATAATCATAATACTGAACCAAACGGTTATATTTGATTTATTTGGTGGCTTGAACTAAACTCAATATTTATTCTAGTTATTTGGTGCACTAATTATCTATATATAAGGTAAGCATCTTTCTTTTCCTCATTTTTTTCAGCTTGTGTGCATTATAGGAGAAATCCATGCATACCATTAGAAAGGTATTCCTGTAGATTAGCACAGTTCCATTATAATTCTTCACATCATCCCCAAGGCTACGCCCCACAGGCTTTCGCTTTCATAGTTTCAATCAAGGACCTTGGTTTCAATGTTAATCTTATGTGACAAATTGATTGAATCATTAGACAGCTGTTGTAAGAACAACAGCTGACACTAGTGACACTAGTGAAAAAAAAAAAAAATCCTCCACTCCAAAGATCATTACGAACGGCGTTCCGCAAGGATCCGTTCTGGGACCTCTCCTTTTCTTGGTTTACATCAACAACATCACAGACTGTGTCCCAATAGGTAATGTCTACTTGTTTGCGGATGACACAACATTATTCGTAAATGGGTCAGACTTGCCAAGACTGGAGGCAGAGTCTAATGAAAAGGCAAATGAATTAGCTAACTTTTTCTCATCAAACAAACTCAATTTAAATCCACAAAAAACCAGATACATGTGTATCCAAACTGCCCAAAGAAAAAATTCAAAAAACAATAGGACTCCGAACCTGTTTATTGGAGAGGATCAAATTGAAATTTCAAAAACAGCCGATTTTTTGGGGGTGAGATTGGATGATAGGCTGGGATGGGAAGATCAGTTAAAGAAGCTTGAGGGGTCGTTAGCTCGAGGTCTCTATATTCTGCGAAGAATTAGAACCTACGGTAGCCTTCCCCTATCAAAGTTGGTTTACTTTGGCCTCTTCGAACAACACATTTCTTATTCAATAATTCTTTGGGGAGCTGTTAAGGGCAACCTTGAAAGAATTTTTGTCTGTCAAAAGAAGGCAATAAGGGCCATCCTGGGCATGCCGCCCCAGACCAGCTGTAGAGATGCTTTCAAACAATTAGGCCTTCTCACGGTCCCCTCATTATTCATCTTTGAATCAGTCTGCTATATAACAACCCAAAATATTTCACCAACCTTTTCCAATCACAAATACGACACCCGACATAAAGGACTTCATGCAGAGCAACACAAACTAACTCTTTTCGAACACAAGCCTAAATACTGTGGGATCAAGCTATTCCAAGCTTTGCCAGAAAAATTACAAAATATCAATAAAATCACAAAGTTCAAAGTCGAAGATAAAAAGTTTCTAGTGGAGTCCAGTTTTTATAGTATTGACTGTTACCTTTCTGGTAACAAAGAACTAGATTAGAATTATCCTTTGTAGGGCAGCTATGCATAAGATAAACCCTTTGACCTGTCCAATTCCTTGACTCTAAGGACAACGGTTGCGAGCTACAAATAACAAGTAACAAGTAAGTAAGTAACAAATGCTAGAAAATCAGGAAGAACAGATGTCTTAGTTATAAAATGGTTTTAAGCTAACTAGAGATCGCCTCCAGATCAAAATTCGATCAAAATTTCAGTTGATCTGGACCCAAGAAGTTTAAAAACATTTTAGAACTAAAACATCTGTTCTTCCTAATTTTCTAGCAGTTGTTTTTACACCAGCTGTCTAAGGCCCATTCTATACGGACCGATTGTCGGCGGCGGATCTGCTCATGCGAAATCTGCCGTCCGCCGGCCATTCTATACGAGCGGTTAATCGGCGCAACAGTGTTGCCAACCATTCAGTTAATGTAAAAAATACAGCATTAAGTAGCATTTACATCTGACCTTGCTAAAATTGTTTCCACTTATATTATCATGCTTTACAAATTATGTAACACAAGAAAAAACTCAATTGCGATCAATTAAAATTATAAAATTAATTACAAAAACATAAATATTGTATAAACATACGACATCACAATTCAAACTAGAAAGGAAAAAGTCTTTTTCCAATTAAGTGATGACGTATTTATGTTTTTAAAAATGACTTTATATGATTTCAATAAAAGTTATAATAAAAAGGGATAATGTATGGTCACAAACTGCTACGAAACATGTAGGCCTATACTAAAATACAAGATTGGTCAATATTCGATAATTATTTTTTTAGAGAGAAATAAAGGTAGATGACTAAATAATACAATTAACTTTAAAAAAGAAAATAACGGATATAGGTATTCTTATATACCTAAAAATAATTGAAAGGGCCTTATACATTTTGACCATATAGTATTATGTAACAACTTGACATGGCCTTTGAACTGTATAACCGTCGGCCGAGACCTAGTAATCATTTAAAAATTTTTTGTCATGTAATCAGTAAGTAACCAATTACACTAAAGTAGGCCTACCGGTATGTAATTGAAATGAATAACCTCTGCGTCACTGAGATAAATATAGTTGTATTTGTTTGTTTTCGTGAATAGAGAATGCAGGCAAAAACTAACTGTACATTGAAATTTTACCTCAATTCAAAATTCTTATAATTTAGGATCTTTTTAAATTTCTAGAAAAATCAGTTTTTCATGTCAAACATGTTTTCAAAAAACAAAAACAAAACAAATCGGAGAACGGTGAGGACACAAAGGATTAGAAAAGGCAGTGGACGAGAAATGGCGAGAACGAGAGAAAAATTACGAGATTTGGCGTGAGGTTGCGAGATCGGCGGCGGAAGCAGAATATACCGCGTCATAGCGCGTTAAAAATCTGCCCGTATAGAAGCTCCCATTTAAACTCCATTGTTCGGTAAAATATCAGCTGATCGACGCCGACAATCGGCGGCAGACAATTGGTCCGTATAGAATGGGCCTAAGATTAAAATTGGAACTTTGGAAGCCTGTGGGGCGTAGCCCTTGAGTCCGATGTGAGTTAGAATGTGATTCAGCTCATCTACAGGATCATACCTTTCTAATGGTATGTACAGATTTATCCTACGATGCGCACGAGCTGAGAAAAAAGGAGGAAATGAAACATGCTTGCGTATTAATATATAGATTGGGTCAAGATCAATTGAATTTTTGGTCACATTTCGACCAGTGGGCAAAATCTATAAATAAATCCATAGTATCTATAAATAAATATTAGTAGTAAATATTAAAACAGCAATTAACTCTTTACCTTCTTTTTTGATGTTGTATTTTTCGTCTGAGAACCATTTTCCATTTCACAGTCTTCCTCAAAATCTAGAATACTCTTATTTTGTTTAATTTTAATTAATAAATCTAAAAAATCAAATCTACTCACTTTGTTCAACTCTCTATAAGAAACTGAATCTCGAATCAAATTTGTAATGAAGTCCGTTACTACAGGATTAACCGTATGAAACAGTTTTATTTTATCGAGAACAGGAAATAGATTTAGTAAATAGCACTTCAATGACATCACCGTATTATATTTAAACATATTTCCTGTAATGTTATAAAGCTCAGAGTTCTGTTCATTGAGTGTATTAAAGTTCACACCAAAAGCACAATTTCCAATGACATCGATAGTGAAACGCTTTAAAATGTCATTGATATTGACGGCTTCGCTCACTTTGATTCTACTTTCGACAGCGTCGCTGAGGTAGCCGCAACACTCATCCACCAGTGAGAACATCATCTTCATCTTGCACGCCGTGTACGCTGGAGTCAACTTTATTCTCATTTCCTTCCACTCGTCGCCTCTCATGGACATCAGGTTGTTGTTGAGGTACTCCTTGGAATCACATTTCATCTCAACAAAGTTCCGGTCTGTAAAGTGGTTGAATTTTCTAGTGAGAACATCCTTTATGATTTCAGGATCATTGATTATAATACTTGGTTTACGACCATCAACTACACCGAAGAAGCGATGGTGGCCATATTGTTGGTACGCCTGATGCACTGCGATGCAATACCGGTTTCTCCGCAATACAGCATATGGTAAGGATCCCAGCGGAAATATCGGTGGCACCTGAAATACAAGTCATTACACAGTATTTAAAATTCTTCTGACATTATTAAAAACTGCAATGGAGAATTGAAGACCCAAAGCTGTTTTTAAAGAGGTGCCTAAAAATATTTGGTAAAATTATTTGACTTGGAAGTACGACTTTCTATTCAAGTAATTTAAAAGTTAAGACAAGAATCCCAACTTGGTTTTACATCCCATATAAAACTTACTAAGACTTTGTGGTTGTCACAGTGTGAATTAAAAGAATGATTGAATTTCTATGTTACAGTTACAAAGACAAAATTACCTGAACGACACCTCGCTTGGGCCAGTAGTCGTAGTCCCTCACAATGTAGGTGAAGAGCAGCCAGAAACCAAAGACCAGAACATAAACAACTTCCAGCACATCACTTTCTAGGATGACACCCATATCATACAATATAACACTTTTAATGTGTGATTCTATAAAAAGATTATGATATGAAAATAAATATTAATAAAAGACATTTTAGTACCTTATTGCACATAACAGCATGTTGCACATTGTTAGCGTTAGCGCATATGTATTGTTGAATAAAAGAGGTTGACAACATATGAAATGTTTGCTATATAAGGGAATGATTTCAGATATCCACAATGCCATGTTTTTGTGAGATAAAATAGAGACTGATAGACATTATTGTTTACTGAACTCCTAGATGGGCAAAGTATAAGAAAGAAGAAAGTTTTAATATCACACATAATTAGTGCTTTCAATACCATCCACCGGTCCATGCACCTGTTTTTTATAAATAAAAAAATGAAAAGGTCTCCATATAGTAAAATTGTAGAGCATTTGAATTGAAAATACTCTTTTACATCACATTACACGAAAAACAACAGTTTTTCGTCCTGTTAGTAGTCTGCAAATAAGTCACCTTAACAAAGTGTACAGTAAAAAAATCTCTTTATTTTTATCGTGAGCTATAACATCAAAAAGTTGTGTTTGCCTTCAAAAAATAGTATAATTTGTCATTAGTCCGGAAAGTGGTCATTACCAGTTAAAATCGAGTTTTAAGTATGAGGCAAAGTCAAGTAGGCTACTTGAATTCGATCGAGCACTGGTACCCTTTCCGACGAGAGACAAACAGTTTTCTTTTCATCATACCACCTTTAATAAATATACAGTTTAGATGTAAGTTTGTAAATTTCGACCTATACACTTCCTCTTACGTTGTTATTTGTTTATCTTGCATTTGGATTAGTTCAGCTTTTAGTACAAATAAAAATGAATTACTTGTTAAGTAACAAACAGGCCCGGATTAACACTTTTTGACGCCCTAGGCCAAAGGTCACAATTACGCCCCCCCCCCCCCCCCCCGAAAAACAAAAAAACAATCCGATACATATATTGAGTTATTTTAATTCTAATTACTTTGGCTGTAGTATAAAAGCACAGAACTATTAAAGGAAAGTGATGAGTGGCATTTTCGTCACTTTACTCCAAGGACGTATTTGAAACAAATAACGGAGTTATTGTGATTTTTCTGCTGAAAAACAATGATTTTGCATTAAAGTTTATACAAATTTAGGTTATTTTAAGAGAAAAATTGCAATTCCGTTATTTGTTGTCATATCCTTACAAACTTGTTATCCTTAGTTACATAATTTGATTTGTCAATTTTTTAGTCTCTAGTAAAAATTTAGAAAAACTTACCGTTTTGAGATATTTGAGCTTACAAATTTAAAATGGCCGCCATTTTTAAAATACACATCGGAAAATAATAATTATTTTCTCTGAAAATGGACATTGGTTTGATAAAGATTCATGCCAAAACTGAACTCAATACAACCATCCGTTGTGGAAATAAAAATTAGGCCTAATATGTGTAAAAACAAAATTTCAGCTGTGTGGGTACTGGCGTTATTTGGACTTATTACTATGATTTTCATATTGTTTTTGGTCCAGAAACAATGGCCTAAAATGTTGGCAGGGAATTCTGAAACACCCTGTATAATTGTAATACAGAAATAAATTTGAATCCAGGGCAAAGGAACAAGGTCAAGGCAAACCTTACAAGGCGACGGCCAAGGCAAAGGGTCGCTATTTACCGTGAATTAGGGGAATTTACCGCTTGTCGGGGGCGCTCTTTACCGCTGATCACAGGTGCTATTTATGCGTATTGGCGGCGCTCTTTGCAATCGATCAGGTACACTCTTTACCGGCGGTTGGAGGCGTGATTTAACTCAAGGGTGATATTTACCGTCGATTACAGGGCGATGCTTACCGCTAGTCGGCCGTGATGCTCTTGACCGCTAATCAGGGGCACCCTTTACGGCACATTAGGGGCGCTCGTTCCCGCCGCGAAGGAGCCTCTCGGGTCCCGGCAACTTAGGGGTCCTCTAGTTCGCTTGAATAATCCTTTCTTATTTCTATTTTGGCAAATATTCTATTTACTCTTGTTATTAAAGAATTTAATAAAAAAAATGTTGAAAACCCCAAAATTAAATTATATTTGCAGTTAAATAATTTTTGACTGAAATATAGTATAAAAAAGGCCCGTTTGACGCCCCCCTCTCGGCTGACGCCCTAGGCCATGGCCTAGGTTGGCCTAGTGGATAATCCGGGCCTGGTAACAAACAAAACATAGTTCCAAAAACTACCATTATCCGGCCTAGTCCCAAAAACCCAGTGGGAATCAACTAATTTTGATTACAGCTGACTGTTCCGAAAACAATGTGTATCGTAAGGGTATGGTGAAAAATTCTTATAAGCCTTGCCACATAACTACTTGACAATAGTAGATTTCATTACTAGTCTTGAAAGTGACTTATTGCGGGGAGGAATTGCATTTAAGCGCGAGGCGAAGCAGAGGATGGAAAAGGCTATCGAGCCCTTGCAATGGCTTTTTTGGGACGAGTATTGAACATTATTTTTCATTACGATATCGAAAAACTTGTAAACAACATGAATATTTTTGTTTATTTAACTTAGTATCAAGAAAAAAAACCGAACTCATAACGCTGAGTTTCCGAGCTTATGTCGAGGAACATTCGCACGGAAACTCAGCGTTATGCAACAGCTGATCGGCCTAATGCAACAGCTGATTGGTCTGCATCGCAAAATCCCATAATGGTCACTTTCAGTGCACAAATGCACAGAAAGTTAACGTTATGTAATTTTGCCGTGCAGTAGCAGAAAAACCTATTTCCTTAGCTCATTCTACGTTTAGAAAGTGTACTTTCGTGTGTAGAGCAATGAAAATGTATTTTACTAAAATGTTTTTTAAAGTGTTTTTAACTGTGCTTAGTCGCATTTCCGAGCTTGGCTTCACCTCGCTCGAAAAACGCAGTTGTGCATAGATAAAAGCCACTTTCCATTCTAGCAATGAAGACTACTGTTTATAACAAATAAATCGATATAAAAACATAAGAAATGAAAGCTTTCATACAATACACAAAACACTTGAAACAGTTAAGTGTTCAATAATAAAATGTTTTAAATGTGTGGGTGTATTAGTTACCAGTAATGTTTTGTTATTTATTACACTTTTTGACACAGTCCAGCTAGTAATAATTTTTAGACATACTGTATTAACTCTTTAGTCAAAACTGGAAATGTATTATCTAAGATAACAATATGACTTTCAATTAAAAACAAGAAGTTGTGGTTTCCTGTGTTCACTGGTCTAATAAATACAAACCATCAAACACCAATACTTCTAACACATTGTTCACAGAAAACATTCTACGAATGTAATAAATAAAACAAGTACAAACCGAGCCAATATATAGTCCAAACTTGGGTAATTAGTTCCGGTTCTACAATACACGCGTCAAGTGAGTGAACCAATACACACTCATATTAACCCAAAAAAGATATAGCTTCCATGGGCCTCAACCATGCAAGTTTTTCAGTTTTGTCCTTTGTTCCTAAAATGTAACCGGAGCAAACATATTAGAAACCCATAGTATTCATTTTTGTAAAAACAAAAATCTTTAAATTGTATAATGCTAAGAAGTTACATAAAAATAGAAGGAAAACTAAAACCTATTTACTTACCTGAGATTGTTTTGATTACAACTAAACTTGTCACACTTTTCTTAGATGGTGACAGATTTTAATTATAGGTACGGCTGTTGTAATTGAAGTACAGATTATTCTTTAGAAAGGTTGCTGATAAAATTTTATCATGTTTCATAAGTTAAAAAAAACTGTCAGAATAAGCTTTGAGCGGGTTAGCAAACCTAAGTGTAATTGAGTCTAGATTTGGCTTCATTGAGTCTTGTTATCTTGTTTACTGTACCCCACCACTTCAGTATTCAGCCTCCAAATAATATTTATATGTCTACACTTTTCTTTAGTTAGAGAATATGCTTGTGTTACTTTTAATAAACATAGCCATGAAATGTATTTTTAAAACTTGAAGAGTATATTTGTTTAGGCCCACAGGTAAAGTAAAATAATAAAATGAAAACATGTTGAATTGTAAAAAAAATGGTTAAAGTTTATAAATTGTTAAAAGATGTTCTGTTGATGAATATTTCAATCCAGTAGTATCTTATATACCATCAAAAATTTTTAATGAAGTGAGATAAAATTTTTATGGCTAAACTACTTTTCTACATAGCTGTCATCAATTCCTTTTTCGTGGAATTTTTATCCTGACTATTTTTTTCCTATATGAATGTTTTAAAATTACCAAGCGAAGTCAGTTAGTTGCGAGTTGTATAATTTTAATTTTTATGGCAAACATTTATGACAGATTCCATAATGTTTATGTGCCAATTAAAACAGTCTGTCTTACAAAATATAGCGTGTAAACAGTTATTAATATTTAAAAACTGAACTGTGCAAAATTTTAAACTGTATTTTGATAACATAAAACATTGGAATGAAAAATTCAGTGAAAGACTGTTTAGTCTACTTGTTTCTTTACGTACTGAAGCATAAAACACTAGATTTATGCCCTAAACACACATAAATAATAAAATTATTTATAAAATAAATCATACGATTATTAATTTAATTTAAATTACATAAACAATGTTCTAGCTTGAAAAAAATATTTTTTTCCTATAATGAAATATGAATATACTTAGACTTAAGAAAAGTTAAGTAAGGTATAAAACTAAAGTTCTTAACGTTTAATAATAAATTTATTTTATTAAAAAATTCAATAACACAAAATTGTTAACGACTTATATATATATATTTGCTTTTTTATAAACCACTACGAGGGCGTTAGAACCTTCATCATCATTTGTTCTTGAAATTCTGAAACATAAAACAAGAAATGGACAATGAAAGTTGTTGGTTTGTGTTTTGTGATAATAGATGCAAGAACTGATTCATATTATATCACATCTGTTAAAACAGTTGTTCGTAATCAAGTAAAAAGAAATGGAATGTTCAAGCTTTTATAAACACCAAAAACAAAATCAATATCATAAAACTAAAGGTAAGTTTAATTAATATTCAAACACAATATAAATAAATTGGCCAACAAATAAAATTAGATGGTAAATTATAATTAACTAGCTTAAACGGCATGCTTTGCAATTTCAACCAAAGGAATTTTTTGTCCTTCAGGTGAGCTTGTTTGCTACCCTCACTTGCCGCAAGTCTATAATATCCTCTAGCTTTTTATTATAATAGGCACCACGAAATTGCAAGCTTGGAAATTTAAACAGCTCAAAGCCGATTTACATTATTCTTACCTAGCGATGTTGTTGGTTTTATTTTGTTTTCATGTTTTCCTACTTTTGCAGTAATTTCCAAGTGATGCCAACAGCTGGATGAGTCTGCACAAATCGGCAACACTGTTTTAAATTCAGGCTCGCATTTTTGTGTTGCCTACTATACCAATCCCTCAATAAATTAATGTAATATGTTCCCAATACAAAAAATGTTGTTTTTATAAGAATAACATGATAACTTAGAAGACGTGTGGAGGGAGCCCTATGGAGGAATATGGATAAAAACTATCCTATTTTATGTTATTCCTGGTTCTAAGCTACCTTCCTGCCAATTTTCTGCCAAATCAGTTCAGCCGGTTTTGAGCTTATTTTATTTTATAGCAGTAATGATATATAGTAGTAGCTTTCTCGGCATGCTTTGCAATGTCAACTTGAGAAATTGTTTGCCCTTCGGGTGAGTGCATTCGCTAAGCTCACTCGCCATCCGGTGTAGCTCTTTCGCTAAGCTCACTTGCTGCAATTTTATAATTCTATTTCCATTCTTCAGTTCAGCTGTTTTTGAGATATAATAGGTGTAACTAACACGACTTTCTTTTACACATATTATATATATATTACTGTTTTAGTTATAAAGCAGAAGCCAGCTTAACATTGTTCCAATGTTCAATGCATTTGAACATTGGAACAATGTTCAAATGCATTGGATTTGAACATTGTTGGAATATCATTGTACGGTACAACAACAACCAATAATTTAAATGCCATTTTGATAATGCAAAAAAAAGCAATAAGAATAATTTGTAATTTAAAACCCAGAACTTCAGTAAAGGATCATTTCAAATCGGAACAAATAATGACAGTTTATGGAATGTATGTTTTTGATACAATTTTATCTATAAAAAATAGATTTCAGGATATGGAACTGGTTGGTAACAATCATGAACATAATACCAGAAATCGGGGATGCCTAGCCATAAGCGCCCACAATTTACAACTTTTTAAGAAAAAACCTACATACGCTGGTTCCAAATTCTACAATAAAATACCAAATGATATTACGGATGAGGTCTCAAGTAAGAAATTCAAAATCAAACTTAAGCAGTATCTCATCAACAAAGCTATGTATTCTTTGAAGAGTTATAATTCTGAACTATTTTGTTAAATTCTGAGGTTTAGGCTAAGTCATTTTTATAACTATTTAACACTATTCATCAGGCCCGCGGTTTGTATGTGACGCGCTATGGGCCCGAGAGATGTTTGCGCCCCCCCTTCCACCCCTCCCCCCACCTCTCCCGAGGATATGAATCACCAAATAAACAAACCCAATGCCATAGGCATTTGACGATTTGAGACGTGCATTCGCAACATAACAACAAAATAAAACAATGACAGAACTATTTTTATTGTGTTCATTTTCGACCGCTAATAATGCGGTTGCGCATTGTAAAAGTAAAAAAATGTAAACTGTAATTAAATTCAATATAAGGAGAGGATTCAATTGGCGGGCTATTTATAGGTCCACCAGACAGAGAAGAATAAGAACCTGCGCAGAACCACGATCTCGAGAATTGCTGGCGCACGTAGGGGTTGTGGGGGCGAAGAGGGCGGGGCGGCGCGGCAGGGGGAGATGGACCCATGGTGGGGATTAGTCGTTGGCGCGCCGTTCGGGAGGACGGGTGTTCCTGCGACGTCGCCTTTCCGCACTTGTGTACTACACAGTACAGTACGCGCTGTATACTGCGACCTCTACACTGATCGAAAAACATTTATCATTATTACTGTTAGGAGTACGAAGCCCCGTGGTTATGGCGTCAACGTCAAAATCTGCTTGATAAATTGTAAAATATTTTCTTAGTCGCGCTCCCAATAAACCTAAGAAAGCCCTTGGGCTCTTGCGCCCCTTAGCCCTTGCGCCCCTGGGCCCGGGCCCACCGGGCCCATTTATAAAATCGGCCCTGCTATTCATGTATGTATATAAACTACAAATGAATAAAGACATTTTGAATTGAATTGAATTGAATTGAATGAATCCAATATAGAAGCATTCCAACTACAACTTAAATCTACAAAACATTTATATAGATAAAATGAAAGGTTGACAATAAAATCAATCACTGGACTAGACAAGTGAAACGCAATATGACAAGGCGATGCAGCTTTAATCACAATGGCTACTTTTAGTCACGCCTAATACATATTTATGTAATTATTTATTAGATTAAACACATACAACAAGTTTTAAGACCAGAGTTGTACTTGGTAGTTACCTGCTGAGCGATGACGGCCAGCTCCCCGGCCATGGTCTGTCCAGTCTGCTGCACCAGGCCACGGAAGATCCCGTCCTCATTGCTCAGCAAGATATGCGGGTGGTCAAACTCCTGAAACATTACTGTAGTGATTATTCTTTGTTCAAACAGAACAAATAACAATAGTTGTTTACCAACATTCTTAGTAATTTGATTCAGGATTAAAACTTTGGGGTTAGCATGTCTAAGGCTCTTTGATATTTAAGAGGCATCTCTTGCACATGGTGGACTGCTGCACGCATTATGTCACTGCTTATGCTAAGTGCGATGCAGGAGCTTTTCACACTGAAGTGGGGTTTTTCAAACTATATCTTGATATATTATCGTTTATTTTAGAGATGGATATATTAAGTTTTTCTATCCACGTAGGACATAAATAATGTTCCAATTTAAAAGTTTGTCTTATGACAAAAATAATTGATAAAAAGAATAAGTATTTTGTGACTGGAGTCACCCATCAACAAATATTGGACCAGAGAGGCTCACGCATGTGCTGGAGTCTCCAAATGCAAAGTAGCATGTGTCATCTCAACATCAACCAAGCGAGTGATGCAATGTATGTGCACCACTGCCACTTCAGTGTGTATGTTCTCATTTAAAAACTTTGGTTGGTTTTGTGTGGCATGACAGTGCCATGGCACCACTTAAGTATGCAATGAGCCTAAAACTGTTATTTCTTCTAAATTTTCTTGTTATTTTTAATAACACTGCATAATCATTATTAGTGTTGCCTTCATGTTGTGTTAGAACGAATGGTCAAAAGTTGAATACAGTAGAGTTCTATTATTCCAAAACCTGCTACTCCAAAAAATCCACTTGTTTCAAATATTTTTTGTAAATGCAATCTTTTACTTTAAATAGAGGAAATCATAAGTGTCAATATTATTGTCTCTATGGTTTTTATAAGCAATTCCATTGCTATTGGGGCCGCTTTTCTGTGGTTTGATCGTTGTCCAAAAACTTAAATACAATTATCCAAAAACTTGATAGACCGAATATGGTCCTGTTCCTGTTAGTTCGGATAGTCTATCTACTGTAGTTAAATTTTAAATAAAATGCTAGAAATATAACAAAATTAGCAATATTGCTTACACAACTGGTATCTACACAAAGCAACAGATACTAACAGCAATGGTGCCATTGTCCATGACTAGTACTCTGTCCGAGTCTATGATGGTGTTGAGTCTGTGGGCGACAGTCAGCACAGTGCAGTTGGCAAACCTGTGCCTGATGGTGCTCTGTATCAAAGCGTCGGTTCTGCCAACATAAACAAATATCAACAACACAAATTATTACAGACAAAGATACAAATGGAAAATCATCTAGAGTAATAAAAACATGGTTTGTAAGACTTTCAGATGGTATAATTTATTACAGCAGAATTTTTACTTTTGTTTCTTAGAGAGAATAATGAAAATATTTTTTCTCGAAAGTATGTTCTTGACTGCTTATTAATATTTTTTTTACTTTAATTTGACAATCTGGATAAAAATATATGGTCTTCACTAAAGAGAACAGTAACAATAATGATTGATATTCTTGTGTCAATCATTCTTTTTCCAATTAAAATAGCTAAGATACTCAACCCTTCCCCGGCTACATTAAATCACCGGCTGAGACACATGTATTGTAAGCTAAAGTTCAAAACATAATGTTGTAATTTTTTGTTATTAATTTGTTCCAAATAGTTCATTTGTCATAAAAAATGTTTTCAGTGCTGGAATAAATTTTTTGCACATATTACAAAGAAAATAAAATTTGAGAAGATGGATATATCCGTCTTTGGCCCGCAAAAAACTTGGGTGAAAATCGTCCATCCGTCCGTCGCCCAGAACAACAATAGAAAAATATGAAATCTGCTGATGATGTTGAGTATTTTTGTGGGCGGAGGACGTAAATATACATGTATGTCATTTTTTTGTTTTATTTACTTCCTATCATAATCCTCATAAAAAAAGTAAAATACCCCCCGTCGCAGCAGACCTGCGTACTCAGCGAATTTCCAAATTAGTAATATTAATTTTGACCAGCTAAACTTGTAAACAAAATTTCATCACGTGCTCATAAATAGGGAAATAAATGTCTATTCTCCTTAAGATAAATATAAGGAAAGAGTATGCAGGTATGCTGCCATGGGGGACACTAAAAGTAGGTTTTTAGCATAGAACAAATTTATTTTGACCATATAAAGCTATATAGTAAGTTTCATCAATATCTGTCCATAAATAAAAGAGTTTGCCTATTCTCCATATGATTAACATGGGAAAAGAGTATGCAGGTTTGCTGCCATGATGAGTACAAAAACCAAGATTTTTTACCTTAAATGGATGAATCTCAACCAAATGAAGCTAAATACCAAGTTTCATCCAAAAATATTGGTTAATAAGTGAAATATTAACACATTTTTTCCCCATAAGATTAACATTGGAGCCCCAAAAGACAATGTACTGTCTTTAGACTTTGTAATATCTCGGTAACCAATGGAGATAGAGCAAAGCTTCAAAATACTAAATTGTGTGTTTTTTTGAGCTAAATCCAATGGTCAAAATAAAAATTAAAATTTTTTAAAATTTACATATTAAAAATGCAAAAAATCCATTTTTGGGGTACAAAACCCCCCAAAACTACCCCTTCCGGTAGGTCGATATGTCTGGTTTACGAACTCATCGAATAAACGTAGGATTACACATCTCTACCAAATTTGGTGTCGATCGGACCATTTTTACGAGAGTTATCGTGTCTAGGGACACATATATACATATATATATACATATATATATACATATATATATACATATATATATACATATATATATACACATATATATATATATATATATATATATATATAAAAATTTTAATGACTATTATTTTTGGTCTCTGGGTACCTCAAAACGAAAAAGTAACATGGTCCCGGGCTTAGGTCTTACCATGAGACCTACGGTAATAGCTTATTCCCTATGGGAAATTCGCTAAAATAAAAACACAAAAGCTAAAAATGCAAAAATTACAATAGATTGTGCGTTGTTCATTGTTTTCTTTGCCAGAATCATTTTTCATATCATAGTCATTTTCACTGCCTGATATGAAATCCTCTTCAGATGCACTTATTATTTAGCATTTTTATAACATCTTCAGCAAAATTTGGGTCATTAGGAATAATCATTTTGAAATAAAACTCATAGTACATCATTAAAAAACGTAAACAAGCACTCACTGTAAGGTCCCCAGCGCAAACTGACAGTTTCGCGCTACACATGTGTTGTTAGGCATGAAACAGCTGAAAAAGTCACGGGAAACTATCTTTCCAACTGTAAAAACTGAATTACCCATCTAAAGGTCAATATGATGTTTTTATCATTCTGCACGAAATCAGCCTGTTTTTTGTTCTCTCAACTGTACCAAAACCAATTCTTTATTGTCCTAGGACTGAAAAATCATCTGGAGAATTTTTTAGGTCCTAGTACTGAAAAGTCAGCTGTTTGCTATGTATATTATTATTCATTTATTAATGTTGATGAGCAGAATTTTGAAATTAAAACGTTATAAAGAGCATTGTTTGTAAATAACATAAATGTAAACACTGCATATTACTAACTTTGTAAATATAACCTCGAAAATACATCTTTATAGTTAATATTTTTAATGATCAAAAGTCTAATTTCGCATTATGATAAAAAACGTTGTTCATCACTCGGAGCAAAAGTGACTTTTTGATGCTTAATCGTTTTTAAAAACTCGGCTGCGCCTCGTTTTTAAAACACGATTGCGCACCAAAAAGACTCACTTTTGCTCCTAGTGATGAAAACTACTATTATTATCGTAATATACAACATATGTTTTTCATATTTTTGGACGGATATATCCATCTTTATCCCGGGAAAAAAAATTGTTAAGACGGATATATCCGTTTTCAGGCCGGACTAGATATGACGTTCGACTTATATATCTGTCAATAGCCCGGGAAGCGATAAATTTAAATTTTAAACCAAGACGTTGAAAATTATTTTCATTTTTACCATAGTTTAACTCATAAATTCCATCAAAAGCAAACAGCTGTAAAATGTGTCTTACATTAGTCATCACTCTTGATTGGTTTTCTCATTCAATAACAGATTCTCTATTACAACTAAAAAACTTGTATATTCTAGAATGTATGGGTGTGATTCCTATTTGTGTACAAACAATGTGGTGTTTGGCTGCTTGTCTTAAAAAGGTTGCATCGCAATGCATTCCATTGGCATTTAATTAATAGTTACCGGGTTGACCAAGCCTTGCTCGTTCGTTTAATTCAATTTTGTTATAGTATCTTGGTAACCAGGCTTAAACCGACAACCACAGATATTCTCTATACCTGTTCACAGTAAACAGTTGTTTCACAAAGAATGCTTAAAAGTAGTGTTCTTTTATTTTATTTTTTTTTACCTTTTGTTGTTATTTTGTTACCAAAAGGGTAACCATAAGACCAATGTTAAATACCCCCCGTCGCAGCAGACCTGCGTACTCAGCGAATTTCCAAATTAGTAATATTAATTTTGACCAGCTAAACTTGTAAACAAAATTTCATCACGTGCTCATAAATAGGGAAATAAATGTCTATTCTCCTTAAGATAAATATAGGGAAAGAGTATGCAGGTATGCTGCCATGGGGGACACTAAAAGTAGGTTTTTAGCATAGAAAAAATTTATTTCGACCATATAAAGACATATAGTAAGTTTCATCAATATATGTCCATAAATAAAAGAGTTTGCCTATTCTCCATATGATTAACATGGGAAAAGAGTATGCAGGTTTGCTGCCATGATAAGTACAAAAAACAAGATTTTTTTACCTGAAATGGATGAATCTCAACCAAATGAAGCTAAATACCAAGTTTCATCCAAAAATATTGGTTAATAAGTGAAATATTAACACATCCTTGTTCTCCATAAGATTAACATTGGAGCCCTAAAAGACAATGTACTGTCTTTAGACTTTGTAATATCTCGGTAACCAATGGAGATAGAGCAAAGCTCCAAAATACTAAATTGTGTGTTTTTTTGAGCTAAATCCAATGGTCAAAATAAAAATTTAAAATATTTAACATTTACATATGAAAAATGCAAAAAACCCATTTTTGGGTACAAAACCCCCCAAAACTACCCCTTCCGGTAGGTCGATATGTCTGGTTTTCGAACTCATCCGAATAAACGTAGGATTACACATCTCTACCAAATTTGGTGTCGATTGGACCATTTTTACGAGAGTTATCGTGTCTAGGGACACATACATATATACATATATATATATATACATATATATATACATATATACATATATATATATATATATATATATATATATATATAAAATTTTTAATGACTATTATTTTTGGTCTCTGGGCACCTAAAAACGAAAAAGTAACATGGTCCCGGGCTTAGGTCTTACCATGAGACCTACGGTAATAGCTTATTCCCTATGGGAAATTCGCTAAAACTATATTTTTGGAACTTAATTTTAATCATAAATTGATTCATCCTGAGTTTGAGGCTGTTTTTTGGCCAAAATACTCTTAAATTTAAATTTGAAGAAAAATCTACTAGCTAGATTTTGAGATTGTGAAAAATACATCGCCACAGACACTAATACTATAGTCTAATTTTTTATTACCAATCTTCTCTCAATAATTTAAACGAGAACCGTTTTTTATAAAATTAATGATTTTTTAAGTAATCATATGTTAGAATACAAAAATGTTGCTTCCATAACAATAACATGGTAACTTTGAGGATGTCTAGGGCGTAGCCCTCTGTGAATATTAATATGAAAATAGTCAGACTTTCCTATTTTAAGCCTAAAGAATGAGTATACCAAATTTCAGCACTCTAGCTAGTCGGCCGGGAGGTTGGAGAATTAAAGATGAATGAGTGAGTCAGTGAGTGAGGGCTTTCTCTTTTATATGTTTAGATTACAGTAAGCTAAATTGAATTGCAAATTCTTAAATAAGCTTACTGCGGGTCAACATTTGCGGTAGCTTCATCCAGGACTAGGATTTTGTTGCTGCGCAAGATGGCCGAGCAAGGCATACCAACTGTCTCTGGCCGACACTGAAATTTCCGCCGCCCTCTGTCACTGCAGTGTCCAGGTTGAGCAGTTCTGGATCTTGACTGTTTTCATTCAGTTTCACCTAAAAAAAATTAATTTTCACATTTCATTCATTTTCACTACAGGACTGAACTATCAAACAAACTATGGTTTAAAGTAATTATTACTACAATATAAGAAAGAAAGTGAAGAAATTTAAAGAGTGTTTTTATCAATCTTTCATTTCATCAATAGCGTTTCTCTCTAATAGCTTTCCTGAAATCAAGTTGAAATGATTTACCAATAACTAAAACTTTAAGATGAATAAATGTCAATTCAAAGCATGTAGTTTCCAAGTTTTAAAGCATTATACTTCAAGTCTGCTTGAGTACCTCCTGCAGGACGCTGTACAGCTGAGCGTCCGAGTACCTCTGGAAGGGATCCAGGTTGGTCCGGACGGTCCCGGAGAAGAGCACAGGGTCCTGAGGGATGATGGAGATGCTGGACCGGAGGCTCTCCAGGGGCACAGCTCCCGTATCCACGGCATCCACAAGGATCTGCCCCTCCAACGGCGCCAGCCGGAACAGTGCGGAGATGAGAGACGACTTGCCCGCGCCGGTGCGGCCCACGATGCCTATCTGGCACAGAAACAAGCCTCGGTCAGGGCTCTCTGGAGGCAGGTAGAGTTGGGACAGGGATTTATTCAATTACCACTCCCTTTTGAACAGTTTTTTAATATTTATGATTTTAAGTATGCTGTAAGTTACAAATTTGTAAACGTAAATATGTATAAATTTGAAAAAATCTAATTGTCTCTATACATTTCTTTCTAATTCCACCGAAATTTATGAAATATTTTAAAGACACAAAACTCATGGTTACCTGGCAAGAGAAATTTTGGAAGTTTCCTAACAATTCCGCATTCTACGTTACATGAAAAGACAATCCACAATTATCAATACTTACTTTCTCCTGAGGTAGCACAGTGAAGTTGAGGTTGCGTAACACGTATGGCTCCGTGATATCATACCTCAGAAACACATTCCGCATTTCAATCATACCAAACATCGGCCAGCTTGGATCCGGCTTAATTTTTTCTTCTGGAAGCAGAAGTTAACGGATTTAGATTGAGTAGTGAACCGTAGATCTGTTTATTTAAACTTCAAAAGTAAGTATCATTCTTTTCTGCATTCATTTGTGTGTAAGTTTTTCCCCAATCTAAAATTTCAGAGTACAAGTTGAGAGAAACTACAGGCTCAAATAATATGACCTAACTGGGTTATTTATGAATGATTTCCATGTGTGTGCGGTAGTGAACGTGCGAAGCAAAAATTTATTCCTTTTGTCATCACTGATAGCAATGACAAGACTGGGTTTGGAGTATGATCCATTTATTAACATCAACCAAACGTTTCAATATTCCTGAGATGAAAAAAGTGATTGAAGCATAGTCATAGATTAGCTTCTCTGATTACCTGGGTTATCCTCCTCAGGCTCCAGTTTGGTGTAATCTATGGCTCTCTCAATGCAGACCATCTGGTTTGCCGCCTCTGCAGACATCTTCATGCCCCAGTGCAGGTAGTTCATCATCGTCAGACACTGTGTAATGATGAGACCAGCGTTGGTGTCCGACCAATCTGCAACACACAACTAGCCATTAATCACCATTATTCTTGAATGATTACCCTGCGAATGTGTTCATTGCCTCAATAATGTTTTCAACAGTGGTTCTCAGCATATATTTTATTTTACAAAAGAATGTTGAGTATGATTTGTTATTGATCATCAAAGAGAATTTTAATATAAAAACTATATGGACTAGACTATTGATTCTTTCCACCCTGGTGATACACAATTTCAATTCATAAAAAAAAAAAAATTCGAGAATCAATTTAAAACTTACAAACATTGTTAAATGTGATAGAAATGTAGGCTATGTGAATAATCTGGCATCATAAAGAAACCACTTAAATGTTAAAAGAACTCATTATGAGTTTTTTTAAGAAGCAGATCATAAACATCCTCAAAGATGGTTGCTAAAATACATCTAAAGGAGAATCACAAACTGACAGAATAACTGACAGTTAACTGATAGAATGATATATGACTGACAAATGTGCCAACAAAATCTCATTCTCATTTATTTGACCATTTTTTTGTAAAATAATAATTTTGATGTATCCAGATTAAGAATTGATTAAGAACTGTACAAATTAAATGTAATTATAACATGCTCTTTATTTGGAATATGAGTATAAACTGAAAACAATAACAAACCAAAACAATTAATTTAACTGACTTGGACTCGGTTCCCCACTTTAAATTGGCGTATTATACCTTTCGGTTGGTTCTCACATTGTTCTCTTTGCTCTGGTGTCATCAAGCTAAGGTGTGTTCTAACTCTTCTGTTAAACATGAGGAAGTATGCAGAATTACCAGTTGAATTAGGAACTTTGAAATTCAAAGGGTGAAAGGGGTGTGTTATGACATCCCAATGTATACATTGATTTGGGTGTTAAAAATTAATTGATTCTATTAAGATCAAGAATAATAATTACGGCTTCTTACCAGATTTGAACAGCGTGAAACTGAAAATACAGATGCTCATGTAAATGGTTGTCACCAGTTCTTGAACCATAGTCAGAAATGCCATCACATGGTAGAATATGTGGGTGGCACTGGTATTGATGTCCTGCAGTTTAAACATCACTGAGTATATAATTGAAAATTTTACTGAAACAAATATTGCTGCTCTTTGTCAAAACTCACTTAATTTATAACTAATGATAACTTTTAAAACTATATTTCAAGGTTAAATATTTCCAGTATTTCCAATATTTTCAGTATTTCCAATATTTTCAATATTTTCTAATATATTTTCAATATTTCCAGCAGGATAGTGTAAAACAATATTCATGTTTGTTTTACTAGCAAATTACTTATGTGAAAACATTATTGTGAAAAATATTGTGCCATTAATAAGGGGAGAAATTTGCTCAAAATTATTCGAGGAAACATTAAATTTTAATGGAAAGTAGCTCAATTAATTTTAAAGTTAAAAATTGGGCTACTTCTAAAATTATATTTAATATCCATAACCTTTTTTATCTATTAATTTTGTAGCGTTCCAAAACCAACAAACTGACAAACAGTCAAACTATCTAATTTATATAAGTTATATTGAAAGTATGCAGTTTTATAATAAAACTTTTTGTTCATACAAAACAAATTCTGATATGCTGCAGAGAAAAAAAATTAATTGTCGTCTAATTTACAGTTTAGAGTTATAGTGTGCCCATGTCTTACCCCACCTCAAGGGTGTACAGCTCAAGTTGGACATACCAAGTATCGACAGAGCTCGTACTGAAGTAACTTCTCAGCGGAGTGAGCTCGTATGGTGACCAGGCCCTGCAGTGATGCGTTGATGTGAGCGTAAATTGGACTGCGGACTGTTAATCAAATCTTAATTAAAAAAATAATAACAAATATTATTTCTAGAAGGCGCTTTAAAATGTTGACCAACTTTCATTATAAGATTTTTAAATGTGAATTGTAACTTAACAGCTGATTACTTTCAGATGAATTTTTAAGTCGGATTGTAAACAAAAATAGACCGTATATCACTGCAACATAAATATTGTTTGAAAAGTCATAAAATTCCTTCAAAATGTACTGTAGGTAAGTTTTTTTTTTTTTTTTTTTTTTTTTTTTTTTTTTTTTTTATTAACAGAAAGAAATATATTATAAAATGCAAAATTTGCACACTAGCCCCTTAGTTATTCTCTAAAACTCCGTTCTTTTATTTTACTGACAATTATTTTCATACAGCAAGAGTAGATTTTTGCATCAGATTAAACCTTCTGTATATACCAAGAACACTCACCGATGCCCTCAATCCGTTTAAGTTTCTTGGAAGCGTTGAGACATATGTTGCGGGCCACCCACAGCACGGACGTGAGGACCACTATGGGGATGCTGAGCCAGTAGTTGACTGATATGGCGATGAACAGGCCTCCCGCTACTTGCCCGAACGCCTGAAACCATAAGGATGTTCACATTTCAGTAAATTGATGTTTAAACGAAGCCAATAACAAAAAGTATTTAATGAGGCCTTGACTCATGATAACTTTCAATGATTATGGTAACATATTTCAAATAAATAATAATTCAAAATTTTACTGTAAAAAATTTGTTTTCATTTCTTCTGCACACTAAGTCGACTACCAAAATTCGTAATTACATAACAGAAAAATTACCTGACCCATATCCATGACCGCCTTGGCTAGCAGCTCATCTGTGGCTCCAAGATCTCGGGAAAACCGGTTTAAGATACGACCTGCAATAATTAGAAAAATATAAATTATTAGAAGATAAAAAATCAAGAGAAATTTTTTATGTAAAACTACTAGAGGAAAGTACTGTGTGCCATACTTTAAAAGATTAAATTTATATTATAGGATACTACAATTAATTATCAATAGAATTAAATAATTTTAGGTGATTTTAATTTTAATTTGTTTGAAGGAAACTTTACTAAGAGACAGAAAAAACTTAGCACCCAGGCAAATACTATACAGGGAATATGTATGCTCTGGTAAAAAACAATACACCTTAAATCAGACACCCTTTAGTTGCCATTGAAGTTTGAGTGTCCCTTAAAAACATAAGTAGCAATCTATGTAAAGTAACATGAGTCTAATAAATTCATTCAGGGATCTCTCACCCTATTTATAACTTCTTGCAAATGAAAAATAACTGTTTTCCATCGCAAGCCCTGTTTGGCAGCACCAACTCTCGATAAAAAAGCTATGGAGAATAAAGATTGGATATTTGTAACAATCTAAGATATGTGGTAAACCAAAATTAGAAAAACAACACACCTTACCAGAAGGGTTGTTGTTGAAAAAACTGAGGGAAGTCCCGATAAGAGAGCGGAACATCTGAGTGTGAACTCCTCGCGAACATCTGATACAACCTTCATAGTACACCAGGCCTCGCAGACTGCCCACCACAAAAACCCTGTAAGCCAAAAAATACAAATCTTTTACTGTCAATTATTAAGAATATTTTAGTTAGTCCAAGAGCACTCTTTAAAAAATTTTAGCTTTAACATGTTGAGTGCGGTTTATGTTTACTATTGCTTATGCCAGTGGCTGAAATATAATAATTAGTTAATCACCAAGTAAACTATATGAATGCATCCAAAATGTCATCATAAGATCACCAGGCCTCCATTTTGGTAATTATTTGTGACGTTACTTCCGGTACATCAATTGATGTAATCTGCCGGTGGTGCTGGTCGCGTGAGTCACTGAAAGGCGTGTTTGAGTGGATAAAATAAAATATATGATTAGACACCGAGTAAATGATACGAATGCATCCAAAATGTCATCAGAAGATGGCCAGGCCTTCATTTTGGTCATAGGTGACGTTACTTCCAGTACGTCTATTGTCGGTTGCATGATTCACCGTGAGCGTAAAGTAGTCCATTTACAAAATTTACTAATACAACTGTAATTTAGTGATAAAACTGTTTCTAGCGACCCCAAACTTGTTTTTTGATACAAAAAGTACTAAAAATAATAGAATAGAGAAATAAATGCAAAAGTAAAAACGTAAAAACGACTATACACACAACACACAAGTATGAAGTTACCACAGTCCCGTCCTGAACAGAAACCCTGGAGCGGAAAATTATACGCGCCAAAAAGAACCTGTGTATTGGCACAACAGGCGCCAAAGCGATAAAACGTTCCCCGGTAATGGCTGAGATCATACTGAACTAAAAAACTGGGAGTGGCACGACTACATCAATAGATGTAGGCCGTTAGGAGGGCTCGTACCGCACTACATCACAATTGATGTAGCCCTCCCTCAACATGTTAAAGCATGTCAGATCTTGTTCAAGCCACATATCATTTGACTGTCGGATTCTTAACTGAGTGTGAGAAATAATTTGTTATTTGGATTATATTTGATTTATATTGTCTTTCAAATGTGAATTTTCCTGAATACAGTATTTTATTACTTTATACTGAATATGTACTAACATAACTTTCCGATACAAGTGCTGCAAAATGGAAAACCTTATAAATTTGAAATTGAACCATATAAATGGAAACTAGATGAATTGGGGTAAAATTTAATGTATTAATGATAATGATTTAGTCTAAAACTCTTAATATCCCGGACCAATAACGTACAATGTTTATTTTAAAATGAATCAAGAATTCTTACACGTTAGTGCCTTAAAATTTATGATGGTTTCTTTTATCAACTGGAGTACTGTAAACCGGAACTAGTAAATAGGAATACTGATCAACTAGACTATGTCCCCTATAAAACAAAGTTATGAAATGTGGCTTATCACTTAAACACTTATGGTCGTTAAGCCATGTTCTGCGCCCCAAAACAACTCACAAAGCATCATGTGAAACATACCCAATGAGGAGACCACCCAGAACAGCCAAGTACGTGTTTGTGGACCAAACATCGGGGTTGACTCCTGTGGCTAGCTGATCCTCTTCACTGTGCAACCTGGCCACAAACACTTATAAATTGTTGAAAGCTATCATATGTAAAAATATTTTAAAGAATAGAGTAACTACTAAATCATTATTGTAATTCTACTAAAAAAGAACAACAGCATACTAAGTTTCAATATACTCTTTGGGACCTTATAACCCTCACAATCAACAGTTTTTTCTCTGGGGTTCAAACAACATTTAAAAAATGGCTTATTGAAAATTTTTCTTTACAAAACTTTCAAAATAGTTATACACTTATCCAAGCAGTTGTTACCCTATTATTGTTGCCATTTATTGGATGTGTAGTGCAAATGGGCAATTGCAGTATTATTTATAACAATGTGTCAGATTGTTCACAACTAATTGAAGAGAAACCGCACGTACCAGTAGGCGACCCAGTAGTCGTAACCACTGACGATGAGTTGAGTGAGCAGAAACAGTGCTGCCACTACGAAGCAATAAGCAGTGCTAACCCCTACACGCAGATACTGTTGGTACACTTGAAGCGACGGGGTGTGAGACATCTGCTCAGCTTCTCTATCGTTTTCAAACTCTTCAAATTCTACAATCTCATCCCCTGCTACGCTGATTGACTTTTCACTCTGGGTATTACAGAAATTGCAAATATTTAGGAACAGGTTAGTTAAAGTTACCAACTAATCAGGTTAATTAATACAGGAGTATTTTATGTTCTTAGTATTTAGTTTTTAGTGGACTATAAAGTAATATGAAAAATAATTTAAACTTTTAGGAATACTATTTTACTGGTAAAATTGTATAATATGGCACTTGGAAGTGAGAGGCCAAGGGCATAGAAGCGCTTTTTGTAGACTTCGACTCTTGAACTTCTGCTGACAGGGTTGAAGTTTAAGCTGCGAGTTATTGCCTCAATGCGGGATGACCACAGAACCTTATGTTTTCTAGATGATGAATGCAGTGTCTATATGCGAGCTCAGTACCAAAATAATGTAATATGACCTGTCACTAACATAACACATTAATTGAGATTTTTTCTGTCAACTTGTATCTACAATACATAATATTTTGTTTTTATTTATTCTATTTCATAAAACACGGTTTAAATGCTACGTTTTCAATATATGTCGGTACAGAACTTATCTTTATAATTAAGCGTTAAATTAAAGGTAATGATGTGTAGATTTGCAGAATTCCTCCTCTATATATAACATTTTCCAAAGGGTTACGTTGTTATGTCCTAAAGCCCTTAAAAGTTTCAGGCCAATAAAATTCTCATGAAAGGCTAAAATTAATTTAAAATTATTTTACTTTACAGCTTTTTAATAGTCATCTGCAACACTTTCACTTTCTTTTGGTATCGATTTTATATCCTCACTTTTGGCAAACTGTGTAAAGTAATTGCAATCATATTTATAAACCGTAATAGCAAACCGCATTTATAATCTATGAGTATCCCCATAGCGAAACACGACCATTTAACTAGTATTTTTTTAGACCACTAAGTTTATTCAACAAGTATTTGAAAATATAAATCTTTTGTCTTTAAGGTAGTCTTTCCCCTCTACCAGAGAGAAGGAGGTTGTCAGTTTTACCACATGTTTATAAGAATTATTGGAACCCTACAGTAAATTATAAACCAAATTTAACAATGTAAGAGCTATCTTTTTGGGAGAGTAACTAAGTAGAATAGAAGCTCTCCAATTCCCAAAATACTAACTCTTGTGGATCGCCGTTGCACATTGCGTTGAAGCATTGGTTCAACACTGAGGAACTGGAATGGCCCCTTCTCGTGCTCAGGTGTTGTCAGAACTGAAGCAAAGTTGTGCCGGCTGCGCCTCAGCTCCTTGAATGTCCCCTGGCCCAGGATCCTGCCCTGCATTCAATCAAACAACTAAATACCACAACTAAACGACATGAATGTTTTATACTCAATTTTTTATTTAAACATTTTTGTCATTTTAATTGTTCCTTCATTAATACAGCCAAAAAGACCTTTTACCCACTTTTTCCACTTAGGCCATTGGTCCTTGTTTCCACCAAGTAATTCATATGATTCACTGATTCTAAAAAAAGAATCCCTTGCAAGATTACCTTAAGTTTACCTTTTTTAGAGATTGTATCCTCATTGTTTTTCTATTTATTAATTTAAAAAAATACCTAAGTATTTTAAATACCCTTTGCTTGGAATTTGGCTATGAATTCTTTCAAATCCCCAAATTCAGTATCAATGATGTTAATTAGACAAATTGATGTCACATGGCCATTAGGTAAAGCATTGGGTATGTATATACTAACAAGAATTAGACTTCTCATCCAATTTATTTGCTTCATACCGAAATTAAAACAGGTTCATTATTGTTCAGCTGGGTTTACGGTGCTGTAAAAATACGTTTTAACAACATAAACAGAATACAATTGCGTGAAATGTTCCATGTGAATTTAAGAAGGCTGGTATATCTGATTTACCAATAGAACAGACTTTGGAGAGAAAACATCAACTCATGAACTTAGGCAATTTAAGGTAAATACTCCTACGCAATAGAACAGACATTTATCTAGGACAGATTTATCTAGGAGTGGCATTACAATATGTCACTTCTGCTTCATGTACGCCATTGGAGATCACACTACCTTAAATCAGTCTCAAATGTGCTTATAGCACATGACATTAGTGCTATTGATGATAGTCAATTTAATTTGCAAAGTAAGCTTGACAAATTGACATGCACAAACTTGCATTTGACAATTTTGAAAATTTTCATTAACTGCTCGTTTTCATACTTACATTTTCCATGAGGACAAGATGGTTCACTTTTGACAGATGCTGCACTTGGTGGGTCACTAATATTCTGGTTTTATCTCCGAGGAACTCTGCAAATTAGCATAGTTAACAATTGCCACTTATTTATTTTTTAAGTTTAATTTTCAGGTAAGGTAAAAAACGTTCTAATAATTCCCAAGGTTATTGCTCCCATCATAGTGAGTCCTCGGACTAAGTATAACTGGACCGCACATTCAATGGGCGAAAATCGTGGATGTCTCAGGACCATTGGGTGGCAAAAAGCAGCGGAACTGAGCGTCGGAAACCAAAACAGCGCTTCATTAAACCTGTATTTTTAGATACTAAACCATTACATAAATACGTTAACTTATATTAAAATTTTCTGCTTGAAATGGCGATTCTTACAGTATTTAATGGATTAGGAAAAGGTTTAGTAAATAATAATAATACATAGTTCAATCAAACTTACTTTTAATTCAATTCAGTAATAACATGAAAAAAAGTAAGATGCAGGAAAGTTTTTTTTATTTGTTGGCCAAATAAAAACTGTCAGCGGGAGTATTGTAGCTAAGATTCTGAATTTTATTTTTTATCTCAAGCATTTCTTCGTGAGACCTTTAGATATCGTTGTACGAAATTATTTTCTAGAGCGTCTGAGGATTTCGCGGAAGCGCGCGCGATTATCTCGCATCTCGTTATGATATGAGCTGATATTACAGTGCAGTTTGTATACAACTTAAAGTAACATATTTCAGGATGCTACAAATTGGTGTTTGAAGAGATGAATGGGTGGCAGAATAAAATACTTTAAACACTCATACACTGTTTATTTACAATCCCTGTTAAACATGACTAAATCAAATTAACTTAATTAGTTTGTCTAGTTCCTAGTTGCTTTCTTAGCCAAATCATAGTGACGAATTTTAAAAAACATTAAACTTATCATCTTAGTTAATTTTATACAGTGATGGTCAACCCCACATTCCTCGACTGATAGATGTTTTGAAAAAAAAACCCTTGTCCCTATAGTTCATTCCATGCAAGCATGCTATCTTGTTTACAAAATTCATGCGTTTGGTTACAATTGTTAACAATTTAGTCTAATTCTTTGGCAATGAGCAATACATATTAACTTATTTTTAAGAGTTACCACATTTACAATGTCAACGTACCTTTCATTTTTACTATAATCTCTTAACAAAATTACATCTAAACAATGTTGACATGACAATCTTGATTGCGATTTCCTGGCATTAAATCTACATATGTAATATAAAACATGGTATTTAAAATATATTAAAAAATATTACTATGATGTTTAGAACTAAAACTACTTGTATACAATAGCTCACCTGAAAAATTACAGGTCTTTGTTCTGTCCGTCAGCTCGGTTGGTGCAATTAAATATTTTACCATAGCTAAAAAACTATAACTAAAAACTGATCACAAACAGCAGCTACATCCTCTCTTCACGGTGTCCTAAATATTGACTGATTTTTTAAAATAGTTCAATAAAGTAGTTTTAAAGTAGTTTCAATAGTTGTAGGCCTACAACTATTGAAGTGTGAACATGTATAGTCCTCCATCTGTGTAGTGTTTGTGTTTGTAATTATTTATTTTTTGTGTTTTGTGTAAAGTTTTTTAAATTAATGACAACCATTTGATGGGCTATATTTTAAACAATGAAGAATGCTTTTTTAACAATATTTGACAACCACAAGATGGGCTTATGTTTTAACAAGAAGAGGCAGCTGAAGATGTACTGTAATTAGTACGAAACCGGTTCTGCATGAACCTTAAATTTGACACCACTGGCTAAACACGTAAGTGTCTATTTGTTATAATAACAGTGATGTTGTGGGTTCGAATTCAAATTCTGTCTGGTAGTTTTTAAGGAGTACCATTTATGTAAATTCATCCCTTTGTCAAATACATGCCATCACAGATAAAGCATATCCATATTATTAATCTGAGGTTACATGCACATAGCTCCAGTAATTAGTCAATGAGGATAATAGCATTGACTTTGTACACTACGTGAGTAGACTTCTCATAGCATAGGCGTGTGTAAAGCATATTGACAGTGGTGCGATCTCGTGCAGCGTCCATCAAAGTACACGTAACATATGATAGATAAATCAGTATTACCACTCTTCTAAACCAAGGATGAAACATTTTATAACTGAAAGTTATGTTTATGTTTTGGTAAAATGTTTTGGCAGCACTGTAAATTCAGCTGAATAATAACAACATCGATGGCAGCGACTCTGGTGCGGCGTCCACCGAACTTCCAAATTTTTGCCTCAAACTAAATGCATTGGATGAGAGGTCTATTCACGTTAGTGTACATAGTCAATGATAATAGGTCCACAATACACATTTAGCCAAAGTAAGACAACAAGGCTGTTAACCTTTCTGAGAAAATATAAAATATAAAAGTTATTGTGATAGAACACTTATAGTAAAATGTACAAACCTTCAATGCAATGATAAAAAAGATGTTTGCTGACATGAGAATCCACTGCTGATAAGGGGTCGTCCAGCAAATAAATGTCAGCTTTCTTGTATATGGCTCTGTAAAACATTAAAAAAATGTATTCAAAGAATACATACAATTATAACGAATAATAGTAATACTATCCTTCACTTTGATTTTTTTTGTTTCTACGACAAAAAAGACAACTATGCAGTTAACTGCACTAACATAGCCTTTATTAAACTATAATGATGTATTAATTTTACATATAATTTACCAATGATTTTAAATGTCCACTATGATGAAAATGACACATAATTCCATTGAGAAAAATTACTCTATGTATTTATAACATAAAATTCAAAAGTAATTACTTCATGTTACATATACTGATTTAAATGTAGAGTTCATAAGGTCAAAAGATAAAATTTTTTAAGTGGTGAGACCTGATTTTATACTTTGATGAATGTATTTTATTGAATGTATATACAATTTTTCAGGCATATTTTGATGAATATTTTAATAACCGAAACTTAAGAAGATGGTCACAATTTTCTTGCACCAGGGGTTGCTATTTTTAAAAATTCTTTGTGGTTTGTGAAAGACTTCATATATTGAATTTCATATCTCAATATTCATCGTTCAGTGTGGTAAAAGCTGAGTGTCCCATCTGGTCACTAACTTCAGTCTTAGAGTTTGGTGGAAGCTATAGAGAAAAAAATGAATAAATATTACTGTTACAATAGTTGCTTATTTACCTGGCAAGACTGATCCTGGCCTTCTGTCCACCAGATAGGGATGCTCCCTTTTCCCCAACCAGTGTCTTGTCTCCTCTTGGAAGCAATTCAAAGTCTCTCTCGAGTTGACAAACCTTACAAACCTAAAAAAGAAAAAAGGTACCATATGATACAAGTTCTTCCAAGTTCCAAGTCTCGCAGTTCTTCATGGGCGGAGTTTCGGGGGGGCCTGGGGGGGCCGGGCCCCCCCAACAATTTCAGACATTTTTTTCAAAAAACGTAGTTTATGAGCTAAATAATTATTCAATCAACGAATGCTCAAACTTTTATTTCTCTTCAACTTATTAGTCTATAAGATAATAATAATTTCTATTTTTAAATTTTCTACCTATGTTCACGTATGACACTGAAAAGTAAGTTAACAAGTAAGAAAACAATGTTTGCACGAACTACTGAGTAGGGAAATTTCGTAGATCACTGGGGGGAATATAACCTTAGGCCATGCAGTTGGCTTAACTGACTGTCAAACTCAGATGGGTATCCGCCGCGCCCAGTAACAAGCCAAGCCAACAAGAACGACGACTGTCGACGACGCGACGCTGAGCCCTGAAATCAGTGTTCACTGTTCAGTGTCGTGCTTAGTGCAGTATCCGTGCATAATGAGTAAACAATGAGTAAAAAGTGAAGCCAGACATTCGTTTGTTTTTTTAAACAGGTAGAGCAAAAACCCACAGAAACCACAGACAACAAACCAGCAGTACTTACAGTACAAACCAGCATACTTAAACAATGGCAATATAAACATTAAAGTAAAGTTTCATAAATATTGGTATTGACAATGAACAAATCCAACAAGCAGATACAGAAAGTCGACAACTATAATCTAAAAACAATTAAATATCAACGCTGACTTAATATAATAAAACAACAGCTTATCAATAATTTGAAAATGGCAATAATACAGCAATAACAATAATTTAACATCAAATTTCTAAAAAATCTGTTACAATGGGCAATAACAAGTGCAAATAGGTGACAAAATAGTACATATCCCTAATTGTGTATGATTGATAAATATACGACTACAAACTAATATAAATACAAACTAGGAAGAATCTACCGGTCCCTATAGTGCACCACACACTTGTCTTAGGTACAATACTGTAGACGCTGGCAAACATCAACTCCTCCGCCATTCAAATAGTGCGTTATACTCGCTGTTTCATCCACAATAAAAACATTTTTTTACTAGCCTAATATACTATAAACTATTTTTTTTATCAAAACGACGTGCATCTATCGTTATATTATAATCATGACGATGTCCAGTGCATGTTTGTAATGCTTGACGACAATAAATATTGCTTATTGCTTATATGGACAATCCTTAAGTTAAATCATTAAAACATTTCAAATAGTCAATCATTAGATTCTTGCGAGTGTATTAACCTTGCAGCTGTGTATTAACCTGAATGTAGAGGATATGGGTATTAAATGCCCTTTACCCCTGACCCCCTGTTGGCCCCCCCAACAATCAGAGGTAAACTCCACCTATGCAGTTCTTCCAAGTTAAAGTAACATTTATTATCTATTTCCTGCTCCTCCTAGCAAGATTTACAGTCCTTACTGCTATTTATTTCACGCTACCAAAATTATAGGGCCGTTCAGAGAGTAGGCCTAATTAAGTTTCATTAATATATAGTAAAGGATGCATGGGTGGGGATGAAGGAATGCGAGCATAAGCTTCGAGCAGATAGGCTTCATAAAAAACTGTGCAATATACAGGGTGGTTGAAAAGTAACTTGCACCTCCCCCTAACTTTTTAACTATTTGAGATATTTGAAATTGGTTTGCGGCAATCTTATTGGACATGGGGTTGTTGTCCATCATTATTGTGGCCCCTCATATTAAAGAAGGTTGCCGCGTACCGATTTCAAATATCTCAAATAGTTAAAAAGTTAAGGAGGGGAAGCAAGTTACTTTTCCACCACACTATATACATGTATGTACATGTGTATATTGTGAATATGTGTATATATATATATATATATGTGTGTGTTAGTTTCATTGGTTAGTAGGGTAGCGTTGTTCTTTATAATTTAAAATAAAAATGTCCACCGTAAGTTAAAATGGAGCCGAAATTAAACATGTGGGTGTTTAGGGTCCATCTCCCTGGTGAGAGAATATACTCAAGAGAGAGGTGTATAGAACGTATGGAATTCTGCAACAATGCTTGATATTTGATATCCATAAAATGGCTTCCATACAATCAACAATAGTTGTATACAGATTTCATTTTTTACCATGTAAAAAAATTAAATAACAGAGGTCTTCTGTCATAGTGGTGGCAGACAGAGTCAGTGTTACTTTAACTTGCAGAGGCCATATTTAATTATAATTATATCACACTAGTGCAGTACTACCGACTACCAAAACTTACATTGATGCTATTAAAGAACCTGATATTTTATTATTGATTCAATGCAACACTGTTGTTCCCATAGCCCCCCCCCCCCCCTTCACAACCCCTGACAAAAAACAAACTTACGGTACTTCCTGAACATCCCCCTTGGTTATAATTGATTATACTCACAGCTTTGTACCTAGAGGAGTTGTAGTCCTCGCGGAACAGGATGTTCTGTCGGACAGAGCTGCTGAAGATCCATGGCTCCTGGGACGCGTACGAGATCACCCCTTGGATCTGCACTCTGCCCTCCTTGACGATCAGCTCCCCCAGTAACAGGTTCAACAGTGAGCTCTGGATATTGAACATGAGGAAATGAAATTAGATGAAAAAGACAGTAATGACAGAGGCAAAATGGGTGTACCAATACTTATATACCAAATAGAGGTTTTTCTCTGAGACTTTCATGTATCATTTCTAAACCAAGGTCTACTGAAGAAGTCTGCCATATTATGCAGGAGAAATATTTAGTGAAGAATCTAATAAAAAGTGTCAATAAAATTGCAAAAAGTATTTTAATTAATAAATAGAGGTGCTAATCTAAAACTCAATTATTGGTATTCTTAACCAAATGAACTGTTTGAAAGAAATTGAACTGAAGCTATTGCAAATACATAGATCCACCAAACAAGAGGAAGCAACAGGCTCTTATGCAGGATCATTGACCACAGGTGTAAAGTTTTACAAACTTTCCATCTAGTACTAACAACTAAAACTATTGCAGATTACATTTTATGGTATAGAGGTATACCATACAACCAGATGGTACCATTATCAACCAATCTGATAGTAGCACCGACCTTTCCACAGCCAACTGGTCCGATGACAGCGACCAACTGGCCAGCCTGAATATCCACATTGAGGTTGCTCAAAGTCATATCTCCATTCTTGGTCCACTTGGCAGATACTCCCGCGAGTGTGATAACTGAACCTCTACTCTCTCCCTCCACCATCACACCTCCATTCTCCACCACAAATCCTCCATTCTGAACTCCTCCCTTACTTCCCTCTACAGGAAGTTTCTGCTGCATTGGCGGGATAGCTGGCTTGTATTCATCAAATAGAAGGAATTCCTGAAAAGAGCGTGTTTTAAATAGGTTTTTGTCAGCTTTTTGAAAGCAGATAAAAAATAAAACTATCTATGTAGTACTGAATTCAAATAAAGACAGATTGAAGATGCCTGTCATTCTGACCAACTTCTGTATTTCTGGACAACAAACATATTTCCAAACCAAATGTTTTATAACACACAATCCTAAAGATTTGTATTACAATACTCCTAGCCCCATTAAAGTTTCTAGAGAAAGGAAAAAAGAATTGCAAAAGCCGCAAAATACATTTAAAAATAAAACACAAATATTTGTGCATGGTAATTGTAAAGCCACGTCCACACTGGCTGAAAATGTTTTTACAAAAAGACATGTAGTGTTGTTTGTTGGTATTTATTTCTTATGCAAATCATACTGTCAATAATTATTTGTTAGTCAATTTGGAAAACAGTCTTGTAACTGAAATTCGCTAAAAAAATAAAGACCTCATTTATTTATTTGTTAGAAATGTTTGTTGGTTTTTCTGTTCTCCAAACCAGTTTACCACGAATGTTCGGCCAGTGCAAACGCGGCTTAGCAATCTGTTAAAGGTACATGGCAACAATAATGGCTAAGAGGACATCTAATTCTCCCATGAAAAAGGATTTAAATATAAACACTAACTTGTATTCTATGAATAGAAACCAAACATTCATAAATTTCTGCAAATCCTCTTGTAACGAAAGCTCCTAGATTCCCAGCGAGCTGGTTGAAGTAAATGAGCATGACAAAGACCTGTAAAATAACAAAACGATGAAATCTTTTAACATGCTTCCATTCCTAGGTTACCTTAAAAAAACCTTAATCAAGCACAATATGGAAAAAATATACAGCATAAAATATCTATAATTCTTGATTATAAAAGGGTTTCGTCTGTTGCGTCGCTTTTTCTCCCAGCCTACCCAACCGATTTTTTAGATTGAGCTCGTTTTGAAGCTAGTGTAGTTTTGAAGCTTGTAATCTAGTGCATGTGACAACGGTGATTAAAAAGGTAATTCCGTTCCGTTCTTCTCTTCCCTAAACTTCAATGTATTTTTAGAGGGTGATTTAAAATGTTGACCTACTTTCAAATGTGAATTGTAACTTAACAGCTGATTACCTTCAGATTTAAAGTTTGCTGAGGTAAAGCCATTATTTAAAAAAGGTTCAAAGAAAGATCCGGATAATTATCGACCTGTTTCAGTACTTCCCTCTTTTTCCAAAATTTTTGAAAAAGCTGCCTTCAATCAAATATCTTATTTCCTTGAATCAAATAACTTATTAGCCGATGAACAATTTGGTTTCAGAAAAAATCGAAGTACAACTTCTACAGTGGCTCATTTTGTAAATCAAATTACACAGAGCTTGGATGGGTCACAGAGCACTATTGGTGTGTTCTGTGACTTATCCAAAGCTTTTGACAGTGTAAACCATGACATTCTTTTAAGTAAATTACCTTTTTATAATTTTTCAGAAGCTGCTACTTTTTGGTTAAAATCATATTTGACAAACCGCAATCAAAGGACAGTAATAATTAAAGATAACATTAAATATGCTTCTAAATTCGAAAAAATATTAATGGGAGTACCTCAGGGCTCCATATTAGGACCGTTACTTTTTTTAATTTATGTTAATGATTTACCTCACATTGTAAAACCTAGTTTGTTATATGCTGATGACACCACAGCCATAGTTAAATCAAAAAATAGCCATGAACTACAAGTAGTCTTAAATCAAACTTTACAAGATTTGTCAATGTGGTTCAATGTCAATGGCTTAAAAATGAACAAAGTAAAGACACAAGTTGTGAAATTTCAAACTCCACAATGTAGGGATGATGTAGAGGGCATCACAGTCTTTGACAATGAAACAATCAATAATAGCACCACAGCAAAGTTTTTAGGAATTCATGTAGACAGTTTTTTTAATTGGAAAACCCACATCCACCTCACTATTAAAAAACTAAATTCAGTATGTTTTCAGATGATGGTTTTAAGAAATGTCGTTGACTTAAATACTAGACTGATTGTTTACCATGCATTATTTTCATCAATTTTACAATATGGAATAGAGCTTTGGGGCATTACTTCTGAAGCTAAACAACTTTTTAAACTACAAAAAAGAATTCTAAGAATAATGACTTTCAAACCAGCAAAATAATCTTGTAAACAAATTTTTAAAGACCTTAAAATTTTAACTGTCCCTAATTTGTATATTTTAAAGTGCCTATTGTATGTTAAATCAAATTTTGTAAAACTCTTCAGTGAAAATAATCAACACAATTACAATACTAGATTTCAGACTAATTTCCAGTACCTTATCCATAGAATTAATCTCTTTGAAAAGACACCCTCTTATATGGGAAAAAAATTATTCAACAACTTGCCAGTGTGCTATAAATCAATCATCAACTCAGATTCTTTTAAGGAGAAAATTGTTGAATTTTTGCTAATAAAAAACTATTATAGCATAAACGAGTTTTTAGAAGATAAAACATTGATTTGAATTTTATTTTTAGTTTTAGGCTAGTTATGATTTATTTTATATACCTGACAATGTCACCTGTTTTGTTTGGCTTTGCCAAAAAATTGTAAAATGTAATGTGACAATAAAGATCTTTGACTTGACTTGACTTGATGAATTTTAAGTCAGATTGTAAAAACAAATAGATCGTCTGTTATTGCATAATCAACCTAAATATTGTTTGAAAAGTCATAGTTCTTCCAAATTGTAGGCGTACTGTAGGTGAACAGTTACTGAGTTTGTAAAATATATTACAAAATGCGCTATTTGCGCACGGACCACTAGTACATAAACAATATTTGTGTTTCTTCAAAACTTAAAGATTTCAAGGGCAACGAATAATAATAATGACATTAACTGTATATCCTAATTTGAAACTAATTATCTGATATGTATCATATCTTTGGAGATGGACTTACTGCACTTGGGTCTATTTTTTCATCACTAAGAACCAAAACCAGTAGAGTACAAAACAGGCTCACTCGGGGAGAAAAGAAGGAGAAGATCATAAAACCTGCTCGGAGGAAGGATAACCTTCGGAGTATCTTCAGCTCTAACCTGCAAATAAAATTAGTATTAAATATTTTTTTTCTTATTTTAAATGGGTAACATAAATATTGTGGTAGCACTTTTTCAGCCAATGTTGTTTACAAAAACATTTAACTTACTGCCTAGATGAAATGTAAAACCATTACTATTAGTTAATAACTAGTCAATGGTAAACCAAACCTTTTTTTAAATCCCATAAGAATTCAACCCATTGGGCATCTAAGTCACATGTATTAATACACTGGAGGCAATGTCACTCATAGTTGTAATTCGATAGTTCAAACTTCTCAAATTTGACATCATATTTAATTAAAATATTTTTTGACCCTTATATTATGTTAAAAAAATGTATTGATATATTTAAAATTTTAATTATTAATTAAACTACAAAACCATTTATGGTTCTAAGTACAATTCAGTTTAAACTGTATTCATTTATTATCATTCAAATGATTGATGAAGGTGCAAGGTAGACCTACTTACTTCCTAACATGATCAATGAATGCCTGGAAAGGTTTTTCCCAAGCATAATACTTAATGACTTGAATGCCCAGTACAATTTCATCCATCATTCGGACCCTTTCATCCGTCCGCTTCACAATCTTAATGCGATAAAAAGCTGTCCACTTTGCATTGGCAACTGTAACAGACAAGCACATAAAAATTAAAGAAACAATAAAAATTCTTGTGCAAAAATTTTAAAATTTATTTTAATAATAATTTTTTATATTTTCACGGACTGTCATGGTTGGGTATAATCCCTTCTTGCAGGCAGTTACATGTGGATTATTTTTCATGGACCAGTGGAGTCATAAAAGAAAACTTCTAAAATAATAATTTTCAGAAAGAGTTTTCTCTGTGAATCTTTAAATATAATTCTGTCATAAATAGAGTATTTGTTTGTTGAAAATCTCCTTTACTGCCTTTATTTAATGTTTACTAGATACATCAAGAATAATTACAACAAAACACAATACATAATTAAGGCACAGTTACTTATAGTAACATTCACGGAAAAAAGCTTTAAGCTTAATTTGAGCAAAGCAAATACAATTCCCAGATAAATATGCCTGGAAACAGGCCCACAGTTTGTATGTGACGTGCTATGGGCCCGAGAGATATCTGCGCCTCCTCCTCCCCTTTTTTTGAGCCTCAAAATAAAAATACCTTAATGCCACAGGCATTTGACGTTTAGACACACACATTCTCAAGATAATAATGACAGAACTAGATTTATTGAGTTCACTAACAAGCCTTCTTGAGAATATACCCGCACTGTATAAAGTACAAATCGTCAATACAATACAATACAAATGTTATCAAAGATATATTTCCGAATAGGAGGACTAGGCGTGCGCCTAGGGCGGCAATTTTTAGGGGGGGGAGAGGGGCAAAATTGGGCGAATAAATAATTTAAAAATTGGAGTTTTAATCTTTAAAAAATTGTTAGCAAATAATTTTGAGAACAACAATTTGGCATTTGGCTATTTAAAATACTTTTATTAAGGTATAAAATTATTCAAGAACACCTTAAAGTTAAAACTAATAGTAAATAATTTATTCACTACACAGCTGTGCTGAGTTTTCCGTGCCGCCCTTTTCCTATTAATTGGTCTGGCGAACTAATGTCACATTGTTGCTCACGTTCGCGGGCGTGAGCATTCGCTCCGAGCTAACGTGTTTACTTCGTACGCCACTAGGCAGCAGCAGCGTCAGGCCAATGTAACATTGTGGTGTGTAGTAGGTATAGCCGATACTTCAATTGTGTTTTCTACCAACTTGTAACGCATAATCGTGAGTTTAAGTGTTTAATTTAAATGGTTGTGTCCAAGTATGAATTTACAGTAATACCTTTGACTATGTACACTAACATGAATAGACTTCTCATTGCATAGGCGTGTTTGAAACCTATTGACGGTGGTGTGATCTTTTGGGGCGTACCCATGAAGTACCCCAGACAGCACGTAAGCTTAAACTAAGCTTGGTTTTAGAATATTTTTAGCTTATTAGACCAAGCTTAGTTTTTAGAGTTCATTCCAAACTTAAAATAAACTTGGTGTAACTAAATTGTGTTACTACACTAACCCCAAGCTTGGTCTGAGCTTATTTTAAAATTGGTTTACCAAGTTTGTTTTTAGCCCATAAACTAGGCTCACAACAAGCTCACGAAAGTGAGTTTAAAATAAGCTGCGTGATGACGTCAACATTCATTCTGTTCTGCGCATGCGCTCTGTCCCTGGTCATTGTTTTCAAACCCCCTCCAACGGTCTCTCTCCTACACAACGGCTTGCGACGTCCGCCAAGCCATCTTGAAAAACACGTTTGTTCGTTTGTTGATGTGAAAGATTTTTGTTCGACCTACAAATAATTCCGCGTTTGCCTTTTTATAAGTTTGAATTATTGTTTTTAAGTTCTTGTTAAGGTAAGTTTCAAAAGTTTATTCATGTTAAAAGCCTCTATATTTCCAAATAAAGTAAAAAATCCGTATAAACTTGACCAACATTTGCCATTTCCATGCAATTTAAGTTCACAATCCCAAAGAGATATTGCTGAAGAGTTTGATTGTAAATATCTAAAATATCGTAAATAGCCAATAATGTATTGTTTGCTTTCACAACTAACAACTTGCTTGAAGGATTTTTCAGATCAATCAGTGTAAGGTTATGCTACTGTTATTAATTCTGAAAACATTTCTACAATCTAATGCTGTAAGATTTGATAACAAAATATATTATGTTGAAATGTTAAGGGTATTTTGTTAATACAACGATTACCCTATACCTCATCATATACAAAATATTAACTTCTTCTGCTCAACATCACACCCATTAAAATCATTAAATATTTCAATCATAATTTATAAATCCACATGTAAAATAAATTGTGAAGTGGTGGAGGTGGCAAGCGTTGGCACAGTTGATTCACTTTTTTCATTTGTTACTTGAAAATATTGGATTCATTCATATGAATAAACTTTTGAGACTCATCTTTAGAAGAATTTTAAAACAGTACAAATGAAATACATGTCTAATAATACATTTCCTTTAAAAACTTTATGTGGGGTTTTAAACTAAAAGTAAAATATATTTTTCCTTCGATTGAAGTGGACCATCCAGATGTTTTAGGCTCTGGAAAACCTTAAAAAATTGAAAATAAGTAGAGTGGAAAAAATTATAATGTGAGATCAATAACAAATGGGTATTAATATTACAAATACATTTCCTTTATGTTTGTACAAATATTCATCCCAATGGGTTTTTGACAAACTATATATATTATTTACTGAAGTTTGGAGCAACTATAAAATGAGCAAAAATAAACCTAAAACTAGTTCACTCACATATATAAAAACCAAGCCTAATGTGAGCCTAAACCAAGTTCACTCACCTAAGTTAAAACCAAGCCTGATGGGAGCTTAAAACAAGTTCCCACCAAGCCTAATGTGAGCCTAAACCAAGTTCACTCACCTAAGTTAAAACCAAGCCTGATGGGAGTTTAAAACAAGTTCCCGCCAAACTTAATATGTGTTTAGGAACGCCCTGCTTTATGAAGCTTGGTTAGCCAAGTTTGGAACAAGTATAAAATGAGCTTAAAGTGAGCCTAAAACCAGTTCACTCACCTAAGTTAAAACCAAGCCTGATGGGAGCTTAAAACAAGCTCCCACTAAACTTAATTTGAGCATCTTTAATCAATGCAACTCTGCAGCAAGTTAAAAATGAGCTCAGGACAAGCTTAGAGTGGGTTTGGTTATTTGAGTTTGATGGGAGTTTGGTGTTTAAACTTGGAATGAGCTTGGGAGTGGGAGCTTGGAACAAGCTCACGAACTGCCAACTTCGATCTTTAAAACAACTCCAAACTAAGCCTATAGACTTGGCTTCCCAAGCTTAAACCAAGCTTGGTAGCTTTGCTTGTTGGACTTGGAACAAGTTTGGAACAAGCTCCCTGTGCTGTTGGGGACAAGTGACATAAAATGATAGATAAATCAATGTATCTAGAATTCTAGATTTCTTGAAATAAATCAGTATTACCACTCTTCTCAACCAAGGATTTTATGACTCAGGGTTTTTTTTTGGGAAAGTATTTTGGCAGCACTGTAAATCTAGCTGAATAACAACAAAATCGATTGCAGCGAATCCGGCGCTCCGTACACAAACTTTCCAAGTTTCAGTATAAAAAAAAGCATTGGATAAGAAGTCTATTCTCGTTAGTGTACATAGTTAATGGTAATACTCAATGGAAAAAAGTGTGAAGTAACTCCATATTAAACCACATTTCCTATTTATTGTTTTAAATAAAAGTACTCACTTTTTTCGTTTTTATTCATCTATTTTTTTGTAAATAAACCTGTTTTGTAAATACAAATATTTGTTTTATTTCAAAGACATCTTGACACGTCTATAAAGTGTATTTATTGTTCAATAACAATTGTTAAGGGTTGTATATAGACGTTTTCATGTACCGTCTTCGCCCTGTAAAACACGATTATGACTTTTGATTTTATACTACAATGTTGCATTCCAGCATGTATCCAATGAGACACTTTTTGAATGAAAACGGTGCAACAAATACATTATTAAAAAGTGCACAAAATGTATTATGTTTGTTGATGCATTTGCAGTACATCTATACTTATTTAATACGCTAAGGGTTTTTTTGTCCTGAGAACTCCTCCTACAGTTTTCAACCGATTTTCAAGTTTTTGGTGTCGTTGGATAGGGCTTGGTCTGTAGTTGTTTCCGCCAAAAACTGATTAGAATCGGACTGAAAATAAAGGCGCTATCCACCATTGAAATCTCAAATTTTCCTATTTAAATAGCATTGGGATTGAATAAAGCATTTTAAACATGTGTTAATAATCAGCTGTAAATACGTGTTGTTTTGGTGATTACAGATACTCACAATATTGGATTGGTCGGATGTCATTGATTTAGAGCTAAAAGTAACATTTGTATTGTATTAAAATAAATTGCTCGATTTCGAGCAACACGTATACTAGTAATTACTTATTACTTTTCTACAAAATCAGCTGACACAGCATGTATTAGTGTTAGTGAGGTCGTGGTGAGGTCAGGGAGCCACACTGGTGAGCAATCCCACAATGTATTTTAAATGCTAAATATTCTTCAGAAAAAATATATCACCACAATATTTTTACCACTGCAACTTACACTGTATGACAAGTATTACAATGAGGGCTGCGACCCCAGCTAAACTGGCAGGTCCGCCGACTTGATAGTTGAGGTAGATGAGAATTACAGTCAGAAATGGAGCACTGAGCATAGGCATCATCATGTACGACACCAGCTCAAACCTGCAAAGAAGAATAGAGAGATTCAAATGTAGTAAAATGATGTATGAGGACAAATTTTGTATTAAAATGTGCAATAATGTGTATGCATTTAATTTGCTTCAATAAGTTTAATCTCTATACACTTAAACCTAATGAGTAAGAGTACTCATATTTGAGAACGCTCAATTAGTTTGGGTCAACAAATTAACCATACACAGACAGAAATTAAAACTGCTGTACTCCCATCTCTTCATATGGAAACTCATTTTATTTCTCATGAAAACATACTTTTATTTAGATCTCAATATGAAAAAATTGCATTATTAATAGGAGCATTCCATGCATGTAAATACCTGACAGAACCACATATTCCGTTCCTTTCATTTACTGTACCGGTATACTGATGATTAAACTAACGCAGCGCGTGAGCATGACTCTAGTAGGTAAACCTTTTTATTTTCTGTGTACACCACAGAACTGTACCACATACCTGATTATTACAGATCTTTGGCATTACATAGGAAAGTTTAACACAGGGATTGTATAGACATAACATATGAAAAAAGACACATGTGAATATCCTACCTTGCAACATCATTGGAGACCAAGTTTATAATGTGACCAGGGGAGGTCTCTGCAAGGGCTGACTGGCTCAGTCTCAAGCACTTAAAAAATGTGTACAATAATTAAATAGTGCTATGAATAAAAAAGACTCCCATTCCATAAACACATTTCATTATTTCTGGGGTTGTGAAAACATTTGAAATAACTTAGATGTTCATCTTGGCTGATTGGTTGAACTGTTTCAGGCATCTGTTGAAGGATACTGTGGTGAAAAGTGCCATTCAACCAAACTACCGTATATGTTTTGCCCCCAAATAATTCTAGAAAAAACTATTTTCATCTGAATTACGGTAAGGAAATTAAAGTGGGGCGGATGAGAATATATGAGAAAATATACAAGAGCAGAAGAGAAAATATACAAGACTGCATTCACATCACCCAACACCTTTTAAAAGAGTAAACATAGCTAGATGTGTAGAATGTGTATGCATTTAATTTGCTCAATCAGATGACCTGATAACTTTGAACATTTGAACATCAAAATTAGAATATATGGTATTTTATTTTTTTACTGTCTAAAACAATTATCCTTATTTTATTTAACAAACCTTGAAAGAAAAAAAAAGAAAAAAAACACTGATGGTTCAGATTCAAATAAATTTAAGATTAATCTTTATAATATTTTTGTTACTCTGAATAACTTTCTGTACATTATGATACGTCTCCCTAAATTGGTTCTTACCTTACGGTAGACAATGGAGATGCAGGCGGCTCTCACCCTGACAGCAAACAGTTGGGCGGTGTTCATGAAGTGGACGTTGAGCAGTCCTACGACGAAGGTGGTCAGTGACAGACTGAGGGAGGTAAGCAGAGCATCGGACTGTGTCAGGGTGGACCCGGGGGTGAAGAATTGGAGCAGCAAACCCAACAGGTATGGACTCAACGCTCTGGTAACATTATAATCTACTGATTGGTTTTCTCAATAAAAATTATCAGCATTTGTCAGAAATCCATTTTTATTCCTATTTTTCTAAATAAATTTAATTTTTTTTGGGCTGCTATATTTATGATCAGAAACATCAGGAACTGCCATAAATAATTAAACTAGATTACACATCAAGAATCATATAGTTAAATATGGTTCCAATGCCAAATAATTTAGTGAATGTTGCACTTCGTTGAACTTGTGGACTACAACTTTAACCAAATTTATATAACAATTTGAGCTAAAGATAAAATTATCAATTTTATTGATTGTGACAAAGATGGTTTGGGAATTACTTGGGCCTAATAGAAATAAATTATAATAAAAACAATTAACCATTTGAATACAAAATTATCTACTTTAAATAGAACACAGCAGTTTAGTGCTGCGTTCTCAAACTCGCAACCAACGTGCTCGTCGTAACAAACTCACATACCAACGGCCTACAGTTTTCCCTGCCAGGAGCTCAAAACCCTAATTCTTGTAACTAACCTGCCGGTCGTAATAGCTGAGATGGCTAAGGCGTAGGCACCTTGCCCAGGATGTGTAAGCTGGCAAGTGGTTTGATTCCCGTTCACAACCTAACCTGACCTGGTGGTGTCACTCTTTAAAGGGTTAGCCGATCCGATGCCAAGGTTGGTGGGAGGGCCCATGTAAAATAAACCGTGGCAGGCTTTCGTGGAAGTTGAAAGGATCGGTTTATTCTTTGAGAGTTTCACCTTGAACAACACTGATTTTGCAGCTTTTTACTTACGTTAATGTGTGTGTGTGCCACTACCGCTATGAAATATAACAATTTGTTACTCTAACATGCCAATAACTGTTTCTAAATCCACTTATATTCATTTATGTAACAGCGAGTATGGTCAAGAAGCCCCAAGCTACACTTGGGCATAGATCTAATAGAGTTAAAATAGAAACTATGATAAAACTTTTTAAATATTTTATAGAATATATTTTATGACAAAATTAGTACTTATGAAGAATAAATGAAAAATTCCCATCCTAAATTTAATAAGCCATTTATTTTCTCAAAGTGACTGGACTATTTTAGAGAAAATAATTTTAGTTTAACCTTGGAATTAACTTAAATAATTATTCTGTAACAAAAATTATAAATCATTTTTGTTTAAATAGAAATATATACTTACGCAGAAATGAGATCTTTTAAGAGGTACAATAAGCTCATGAGAAGAAACTGAAAACCAAATTGTCTAATGATGGCCTTCATAAGACTTGGTTTTTTACGGTTGATCAATGCTCTTTTTTTCTCAGCTTCCCACTTCCTGAAAAATGTATACGATACAAGTCTGATGGACCGAGAAAAAAACTGTTTTTCTCATATTTAAATAGGTAAAAACAGAGGTCTGAAGCAAAGGTTGCAAAAGTTTCTGAAGATGGAGACAGTCTACACCATATATTGTTGGGAGATGACTTGTTGGCCACTGAGGGCGTTGGGGGGCGAGGGGAAATTTACATCCGAAACCTACCGGTCATTTGGTTAACTAAGGAATGAAAACAAACTTAGATTTTACTATTTTACATGAAAAAATTTTGCTAAAAAAAGTAAACAATTATCTTTGTTGACAAACCAGCTAGCCTAATTCAATGTAATGAAAGACAGCTGACTGCAAAATAAAAGAAAACATCGTAGGGAAGCTGTATGTTTTTGGTTTTGTTGATAGCTTAACATATGGTGGAATAAAAAAAACAAAAAGCAAATTGTTTTGGCCAATGGCATGCTTCAGCTTCCCCCTCACCCCACAACCAAGAAATCTAGAATGAGAAGGAGGTAGGTGACGACAACTAAAACAATAACAAAATCGATGACGTCAAAGGTGCACTTAAAACATTCAAAGCAAACCACTCATGTGTCAAAATAACAACATGACGTCAAAGGTGCAGGAGAAACTTTAAAATGCTTCAATCAGCTGTTGGTGTCACCTACCTTGGTTTGTTCTAGATACATTGCCCGCAACCCACTCACTGGCCAACCAGTCATCTCCGGACAATAGAGGGGTTTTATTTTAGAATCAAACACATCTATTATAAACCGGAATTCCTCAGACAATAATTCAGTTTCTTTATCATTATTTATTATGAATGATATTGTATGCATTGTACATTGGTCTGTATTGGTGCATATTCTTTACTTGATGTGAATGAATAAAGTAATGCTGATTCTGATTCTTATTTGATTCTGATTCTATTATATGCATTTGGACATTATATACAACAGCATGGAGACAATTAAGAAAACTTGCTTTCGAGGAAGATTTAAACTTATATTACGATATTAAGTTACCTATTGCAACAGTTAGTTCAGCTATTAGTTTAAGTTATGTAAAGTAATGTTAGGGTCTAATATGGCAATTAGATCTGAGATATTAAAATAATGAAAAACCTGATTTGCAGAGGTGGCTCTCAAGGATCTCAATCGACCATTCCCAGGGCAAGTAGTTATAAATAAGGTAGTAAGCTAGCTTGGTAACTGAGGAGCGGATAAGATCTTAGTGTATTGCCTAACTATCCTGATTATCCCTCGTAAAAAAAGAAAGAAAGAACATCAAGATTATAAGGAATATGTAAAGGAAAGGAAGTCTTCGACTTTGCTGGTTTATGTCTCAAAACTAACTCAGGTGGAAAGACAGTGAAAAAACTTGAAGTCAAAGCTAATGGGTTTCCATGCTGAGTGTATCACTATGATGGCTCTCAAAGCCATGTTTATTTGGATGTTCAGACTTGCACCGTGGCTATAGAAATGAATTTAATTTCATGCATACACACTCTGGTTTTGTAAGATTAACTAAAGGTATATATAACATACAACGTGATAGATACATTTAAATTATGCCAAGGTACTAAACATACGAGATTGATTGTACTAAACTCGTAGATTGTAAAATACAGTGTTAGATTGGTACATACTCTTCAAGGCCATTGGTGAGGAATTCTGATTTGTGATCTGGCATGGCCTCAGGGATGTCGTCTTCCTCAAAATCTTCCTTGTTTCCTTGTCGAATTATGTCAATAAGCCACCTGCATTAATCATATGAACAATTAATATATTTTATATTAGAATTAACAATATTAGAATTTGTCCTCAAGGACTGTCCTTAAAAATTTAAATAGCTTAAACAGCTGTGTAGTTAAAATACCTTTTATAAAGTAGACAAAAACCACACTGATATAAATAGGACATGTTCATGCAAAAAAAACTACAGATACAAACAGGATATATTCTGTCCCAAAGCTTGGTTTTCTGAAAATACCCGCTACTTATTCTTCATGACACGCAGCTAAAGGAGTTAGCAACATTTTCTATACAAACAAAGTAATGTTTTTAATGTAGGACTTACAAGAAAAACAGTCTTGAAAATGCACTTGCTTTGCTCATGGGGTTTATTCGGGGCATTCGCACCATGGATCGAACACTTGCATCCATTTTGATAGAGGATGTTGCAGTGATTCTTAGGAAGTGGACTAAAAAGAAACTACCTCAAGTCATTGCACAGTTTGTGACCTTCGTCACATTTTTATCTTGGAGTTCATTTACTTAAATCTTAGTCCCTCATATAGCTACTGTTATCTGCTTATATTACTTGGCCAAATAAACTTTGTTGTCTCAGTTTTTACTTGTCCTACTAACATTAAACTTACTAATTATGTTAAATTGTTTTTATAAAAAATTCAAGTTTTAGATAATAATTAAACTAATTTAACTTAATTAAAAAATTTAAAATCGTAAATTTCGTGTCAATGTTCGTGTTCATGTTATGTGTTATTTTAAAGAATTGATGACTTGCAAACTCTGATGATGTTGTGTTTGCAACGAAACATGTTAGAATAATAATTGTATACTGACGAAATGGACTATTGACGGAGGTAAGGATCACCTATATTGTCTGCATTATAGTCCAGGGGCTAACATCATGGATTTTAAATAAAACAAAGGTAAAATACAATACAGTATTGTGAATTGTTTTACCTAATTGACTTCCATAGATAACAACAAAAAAAACCAATCTATCTTTATATTTCTATAAGGGTTTCGTCTATTACGCCCAACCTACAGAACCGATTTTTAATATTGAGGTAGAACCTAAAAACATTATTAAATGGTCATATACATAACAAGTCAATAACGAAGGTAGTACAAAATAGGTATAAAATTGCGGGGTTTTAAGATTTACGGTAATCTTTAGGTTAATTAGAAATCTATACTTATTTAATTTGCTAAGAGTTTTTTGTGTAGAGAACTCCTACAATTTTCAACCGATTTTCAAGTTTTGGTGTCTTTGGATAGGGCTTGGTCTGTAGTTGTTTCGCCAAAAACTGATGAGAATCGGATTGGAAATAAAGACACTATACACCATTGAAATCTCAAAATTTCGCATTAAAATAACATTGTAATTGAATAAAGCATTTAAATATCTGTTAATTGTTCAGCTGCTGTATACAGGGTGTCCAGCTTCCACCTTTACAAACTTTTCCAGGTTATTAACCATGCCAAAACAAACAGAAAAATCATATAAACATATGTCCGGAAATGCTTCGTTAAGCCACTAGCCGCCATTTTGTTTTTTACACTTAAGAATTTTTATTTCCGTAACGGGTTGTTGTATGGAGTTCATATTTGGCATATACCTTAATCACACCAATGCTCATTTTTAGAAAAAATATTATTTTTTTCCGATCAATATTTTCAAAATGGCGGCCATTTTAAAATTTTAAACTCAAATATCTTAAAAACCGTAAATTTTATAAAAATTTTATTAGACAGAAAAAAGTTGACAAATTAAATTATCTAAACATTGATACCAAGTTTGTAAGGATCCGACCACAAATAACGGAGTTATTGAGATTTTTCTCTTAAAATAACCTAAATTGGCATTAATCATAGTGCAAAATCAGTGTTTTTCTACAGGAAAACCACCAAAACTCCGTTATTTGTTGTCAGATCCTCTCAAACTTGGTATCACTGTTTAGATAATTTAATTTGTAAACTTTTTTGTGTCCAGTAAAATTTTTATAAAATTTACAGTTTTTTAGATATTTGAGTTTAAAAACTTAAAATAAATGGCCGCCATTTTGAAAATATACATCGTAAAAAAATAATATTTTTTCTAAAAATGCGCATTGGTGTGATTAAGGTACATGCCAAATATGAACTCCATACAACAACCCGTTACGGAAATAAAATTTCTTAAGTGTAAAAAACAAAATGGCGGCTAGCGGCTTAACGAAGCATTTCCGGACATATGTTTATATGATTTTTCTGTTGGTTTTGGCATGCTTAATAACCTGGAAAAGTTTGTAAAGGTGGAAGCTGGACACCCTGTATATGTAGTTTTTGGTGATTACAGATATTCACAATATTTGGATTGGTCGGATGTCATTGATTTTGAACTAAAAGTCACATTTGTATTGTATCAAAACAAATTGCTCGATTTTGAGCAACACTTATACTAGTATAACTATTTCCAGTGTTTGAACTGGAATAAATTTGGAATATCATTTCCGGATCTTTAGGGTAAAATCAAATGAAGTCGATGTGGTGGTGACACTGATCGACTGATCACCAGCATCAAGGTCTATTATATTGGGTGACAGTCTGACAGTTATGACACTCCGTCATTTAGGGTCTCCCAATAACCTATTATTAGACTGTGCTGTGATTAGACTGCGACATGTGACCAGACTTGTGTTGTGACTATTAGATAGTTATCACCAACCTCATCGGTTATCACTGATAGTTTTGGCAATCACTTTTATTTTCTTCCATCCTTCTTGTTCTTTGTAAAGGCGCGTTTACACTGCAGTTGTCGATCAAAAGTTGTCAACCATTTTTGATATCTCAGTGTAAACGCAACAACAACTCATTAGATTGATGACCAAATTTAGGTTGACGACTAAAATTTGGTTAACAACCAGTGTAGTATAGAATAATTCAATAAACCAATTTTGGTTGTCAATCTGGTGTAAACGTGCATTTATTTGGTCAACAACTTTGATTTATTTGGTTGTCAGCTCAGGCTGTCGACCACAGTTGTCGACCAAAATTGTTGATGACTTTTGGTTGACAGCCCCAGTGTAAACGCGCCTTAATTTACTTAACTGAAAATTTATTGTAGCTCTCAAGCTCAGCTGTGCACTGTTTTTATAATGTCTGGAAATAATATTCGTATCCGAGAAGGAACAAAAAGTGATTGTATAGGAATCAGGGAAATGATACAGGTAAATCTTTGTTGACATACAATTCACGGCTCATTATATATTTTTACAACATAAGCAAGCATGAAACTTGAGCTCCTTTTTCTCAGCATATGTGAATTGTAGGAGAAATTTATGCAACGGTTATGTCCAAGTTTGATGAACTAAAACCCATTTGGTACCGGTAATAACCCTTCCTAAAATCCCCAAAAATATCCCCGAAAATACCCCACCAGGCTCGGATTATCACTTTTTGACGCTTTAGGCCAAAGGTCACGATTACGCCCTTCCCCCCCAAAAAAATACCCCCGTCGCAGCAGACCTGCGTACTCAGCGAATTTCCAATGGAATTTCAAATTATTTACTTTCCCCATAAAACACTATAGGATCAAGTATGTAGGTTTGCTGCTATTTGGTGTTGTTAGAAAATCTAAATTAATCAATAATTGGTGAATGTAAACACAAAATTGTATCAAACTCTGGCAATTTTTTACTTTCCCCATAAACCCCATAGGAGTGAGTATGTAGGTTTGCCGCCCTATGGGTTTTGTAAGCAAGTATAAGTTAAACCTTATACAGATAATGTACATACCAAATTTGATTAAGTTATGTCAATAAATAAGCAAGATATAGGGTTTTCTTGATTTCCCATAAGAATAACATGGAAAACACATTTTTGGATTTGCCCCGTAACCAGTTATGCTATGATAAAAATTAAAAATACCAAATTGTTTGTTTTATTAAGCTATTTTAAATGGTTTCAGTTAAATTGATGAGTTTTAAAAATTAAGGTCCAAAAATGCCAAAAACCCATTTTTAACCCCTTTAAAACCCCATAAAACCCCGTTCCCATAACCCGACAATGCTGGTTCGCGAACTCATGAAAATAGACCTGGTCTTCCATCTCCATACCAAATTTCATCAAAATCGGAGGTTTCCTTCAAAAGTTATCAGTACCACGGACACATAGATAGATAGATAGATAGATATATAGATATATCTATATATCTATCCTTATCTATATATATGAATTCTTATCCTTAGTTTGTTAAGTAAAAAATTATTTAAGGTTATATTACTTGTACACTGTGAGAATGACCTAAGTGTCGAAACACGTGTCGTGTAGAAATAAAATGTTTCAATGGTACACAGGTTGTTTTTAATACTTACATATATCTATATATACATATACATATATATGAAAATGAACGAATGGTGTTTTTGGCTTCTGGGGACCTCAAAATGAAAAAGTAAAGTGGTCCCGGGGTTAGGTCTCACCATGGCTACTACCGTAATAGCGTATTCCCTATAGGAAAAATAAATTTATGGGCTTATTTTTATCCTAATTACTTTTGGCTGTTGTATAAAACCACAGAACTATTTAACCAATGAACCAATGTGATAATCAGCATTTTCATCACTTCAATCCGTGGACATTGTCCTTTCGCATTATTCAATGTACCATTTTACCACCATATTAAGTTTACATGTGAAACAAATATTCTATAATTGTAACACCGAAATAAATTTAAATCCAAGGCAAAGGAACAAGGTCAAGTCAAACCTTAAAAGGCAATGGTCAAGGCAAAGGGGTGCTGTTTACTGTCAATTAGGGGAATGTTTACCGCTGTTCTGGAAAGCTCTTTACAGTCGATCAGGGGCACTATTTACTACCATCAGTCAGGGGCGTGATGATTTAACTCTGATCAAGGTTGCTATTTACCAACGATTATAGGGCGATGTTTACCGCCAGTCGGGGCTCTACGGGCGATCAGGGGTGCTCGTCCCCGCCACGAAGGAGCCCCTCGGATTCTGGCACCTTACAGGGTCTTCTAGTTCGCCTAAATAGATATATTTCTTCTTTCTCTTTTGTTGGATATTCTATTTACTGTTTTTATTAAAGAATTTTTTTTTATTTTAAAAAAACTGGTGTTAAATTGTATTTGCGGTTAGATTTTTTTTTACTAAAATGTAGTATAAAAAAGTCCCATTTGACACCCGCCTGGCTGACAATCTAGGCCATGGCCTAGGTTGGCCTAGTGGATAATCCAAGCCTGTACCCCACCCCACTAAGTCGAAGGGTAACGAGCCATTACATCAACACTCAGAGCGATACAGGCTGTCAAAGTTTCAATATTAATCTTGACAGAAGATCGGTAGTGTACCATAATCATTATAGGCCTACAGGGTGTACGCTAGTCTATGTTAACTTTTTTAGGTGTCCTTGGTTTCAAAGCATGAGAGGTGACTCACGAGTTTATTCCAGGGGTATTGAAATAATCGGAGTTGTAAGGAAAACTGCATTGGCGCGCCTAGCGCTGGGCTACAAATTTTAAAGAAGGGCTTTGCATATCTTGACCTGATTTAACTATCACTGACAAGGTGCTCCGCGGCTCTTTCGTCCCCAACTACCTATAGCTGCTACAGCATCTAAAAAATAATTCATTGACTGCTGGGAAATAGTCATGACATCACATTTTGTGTTCCCTTGTTTGTTCAAAGTCACCGTATGTTTGAATTTGAGAGCAAACTTGATGTGGTTGGTCTCCCTGTTTGGAACTCCTGTTTGGTCATCCAGGAATAAAACCTCTGATTTCAAAAGGTCGAGTATACCAGAAGCTATTGCAGGGTGTCTAATAGTCGGGGATTTTGTGAGGTCAGGATAAGTCGTGAAAAAAGTCAGGAATTTAGGCATGCTTTAGTGTTTTACAGTGGTGAAGAAAATGCAGGAAATAGTTTAATATTCCTAATGAAATTTATTTTTGGGTGAAAAACAGCAGGTTTAAATTTGGGTATTTCGCACCAAGAAATAATGAAAACCGCTAAATATATTTAAGAAAGAATAATTGTATTAACTTATTTGAAGATGCTTGCTTAAAAAATATTAAATTTGACAATTTTAATATTTTTTGTTATAATTATTTTATGTAAATAATTTAGGCCTATTGCTTACCGGTACACTAGTAGTTTTGTGTAGAAATGTGTGGGTTTTGGGTTTCATCAATTATTGTGAACATATTTTTATATGATGTCTTTATATAATAGTTGCGCTTATTCGTTGGTCCGAACAAAACCATGTCAGGGTGGAGTGTGGCGCTGCGAGTGTAGTCCTAGTGATGATCTACCATCACAGCGACATGCCGCACGCGTTGGGGTCATGTCGCCGTACAGGTCTGCTTTCTCTCACTCGTTCTCCCTCCTTCTCTCGCTCAATCCAATGCTCCCTACTAATACTAAATCAAGGTATTATTTTTCAAAACGACCTACTTTTGCTTTTATGCTTCAGGGCTCACTCCAAATCCAACTGTTCATTTCCCAAAGATGTAGACAGCAATCTTTTCTGAATTGGCCTTCTTTGATCAAGGACTTTGGACGAACTGTGATAAGCAATTACAGTTGTCCTCACTCTCCGACAAGTTCATGCAGACTGAGTCCACCAACAGCAGAGAGCATGGAGTTACTAGTTATATGGTTAATTATTAGGATACTCTATCACTTAGGCTAATTTAAATATGGTAATCTTATTTTATTCATGCATTCTTTCTTTAGGAGTTAGCAGACTTTGAAAATATGCCAGAAGGACCTAGAATTGGATATGAAAGTAAGTACCCTACAGTACACACCCAAATTAATCAAAGACTGTTTGTTTTAGGAGTCTCAGGTTTGTTGATGCATACATAGTTGGTCAAATTAAAATAAAAAACTCCTCTTTCTAAATTATTATTACTATAGCCTAATACTTTTATTTCATCAATACAGTATATGTGAACAGAGTTTTGTCAAGCCTGAGGAGATAAGGCTTTCTTAGCATATAGCTTAGATTTTGATTGTTTGTAATGGAAATCATAAATTATTGAGATAACTTAGTTGTCGATTATTTGCAATCAACCAGTACCTTCGTCACTTGACCTTGAGTTGTCTATAATGTTCGATATATTTATAGAGTAGAATGGTATCTTAGGAATATGTATTTGCATTAAATTGAAATGTGTCTACTATCTACAAATATGAGCAATTACAGCATTTGCATCTTTGGTGATATTTTTCATAAAATGATGATTCACACCATAAAGGCAATCTGCTTTGAGATGCTGTAGCGTTTAAATTTAGTAACGCTACAAATGTTATAAAACCTTACAGGAAAAATATTTATTCAACTTGTAGCTACAGGGTGCGGTAAAAAACCAATCTATTTTCATTCGCGCACCGCTCAGTGACAGGATGTCTGAGAAGGGTGGGGGTAGGCTTGTTGGAATGCAAATTTTATGCCTTTTTAATTGTCGTCATGGAGTAGTGGTCGTTTAACAACGCTCGTTTGTTATCAAGACGTATTGCAATAGCGGTGATTCAATCATTGCTACTCAGCAGCAGTTTCGTGCATTCTTTCAATTAGGTCAACATTTACAAGTTCCGTATCCCAGCATAATTATGCAATAGTATACTTACTTTAGATCAAATTGTTTTGAGTTGAAAACGAAGCCGACAGGTTAGCGCGGACGCATTGATAGAGTCCGTGCTGCTGTGTGGAAAACAGTCCTCGTCTGCCCACCAGAAAACAAGCTAGTGCTTTGCTTGTGTCTACACCAAAGGAATTTTGTTAAGAAAATTGTACAATGTACACTAAACACTAAAGGGAGAGTATTCCAAACCCATCACATTGTTGTGGACACCCTGGCTATCAAACTCGTGACCTCTTGAACCAGATTCCAAGACGCTAACCGGTAGGCTAGCGAGATGCCTTGAACATGGCTGACCCCTCGGTTTGACGGACTTTGTGGTTCGATCTTGATTTTCATCTATACCAATTAATTGTCTATTATTCACTAATTAAATGCCACTGACCATGCAAAGCGACAAATATTTGACAGACAAATGATTGATTTAAATGCTGATAAGGAAATTTTTATGTTTACTGACGAGGCGCACGAAATATGCTCTGATAACAAACGAGCGTTACTAAACATGCCTAATGTAAACATGTAGGTTAGGCTACCTCTACTCCATGACTGCTGAAATGGCACAAAATTTGCGTTTCAATAAGACCACCCCCATCATTCTCAGACTTAAAAATTACTAAATAAAACAATTACTGTTTATGCCCATACTACCCACATGGGGTAGTATGGGCATGGCCCATACTACTTGACTGACATTGAAAACAAAAACATGGCGGATTCAAAGGAAGGTTATTCGAATTTAGACAAAATTACACAGTATTTACACCAATAGAAGAAGTACCATAAACCTAGTTACACAGTTTTATCACCCCCGGAGTCAGCACAGGAACCTCTCAAAAGTTAGTCGGAGCAACGATTACCATGTGTGAAACTAAACAACTGTAAATTTTGTGACGTAATTCGGGGGTAACAATACAAACCGATTTTGAAGGTAAAGGGCCCGAAGGGTTCAGTCTTAGCAGGGATCGTTCCAGGGGTCGTTGAAAGCCTCATGACTAAAATTGCGGACTTGGAGGGTTGTGTTGATCTCAGTCAGGAGAACAGTCTCATCACTTGTACTATGAGCAAAGGTTAAGTCCGACTCATCATCGATCAACACAACTGGGGACGGACAGACAATAGTGATTCCTGTGATTAACAGCCCGACGATCGTCGGCAGGGACCCGGGTACCCCAACAGTCGATGGCAAGGATGCAGGTGCCCTAGGTCGTTGTTGTGTCACTAGGGACGGGTAAATCAGTATCCCCACAGTCGGTGGGGGTCCACAGTTAACAGGGTCGATTCCGTATCACCACAATCGGTGGGACACAAAAATTACGGGACGGGTCGATCTTTCCACAGCCGGTGTGGACTCAAAATTACGGGACGGGTCGATCTTTCTACAGGCGCTGTGGAGTCAAAAGGACGGGGACGGGTCGATCTTTCCACAGCCGTTGTGGAGTCAAAATTTCGGGGACGGACCTGACCCCCAACGGTCGTTTGCAAGGATACTAAGTTCGCAGGTAGGGCACGGTATCCCAACAGTCGTTGGCAGGTATAATTGGTTGGCGGGTTAGGACGCGATCCCAACGGTCGTTGGCAGGGATACTGGGTTCGCAGGTAAGGAACAGTATCCCAACGGTCCTTGGTAAGGATAGGTTTAGTTAAACGGGACAGAATTTAAGCTTGAATCAACGTACGCAAAGCAAACACAAAAGTGTAAAACAATCAAGCTTAAAATAACAGCAGTACTATCATAAGCACCTGAAATAGCGAGTAAACACAGCTGAATTAAATTCAAAGAAAGTACAACTTCGACAGGTTACCATAGGTGGATCGTGCTCGTGCACAAACCTGTAGCCAAGTTTAAATTCAGCTAAGAATGGAGTTTGCTAACTCTGAATTATCAATCGGTAGTTGTGATGGAAAGGTTGTAATAGGTGAGCCGATTAAACCAAAGGACCAAATAATTTAGTCTGATAACCAAAAAAAGAAAATAAACAAGTTTGTTGAATAAAAATTACTTCAACATAAGATAAGAACGAAATTAAAATATTTTACTTAAATTTGATTGAAACGGAAAGGCACTAAATAAAATCAGTTGGTAGAATGTTCTGAATCACTAGTGAATCAGTGGAAAACAATAAACAAGTACGTTGGCTGGTTACCTTTCTGCTGGTGACCGCTCACGACGACGATTCGAACCCGACTCCCTTCTCGCCGGAGCTTCCGTGGTCATCCCTCGCCTTGGGCATGCGCGCCACGCTCCCCCACTCTCCAGAATCCATGAGGAGGGGCGGCCGTGCCGGCGCACTAGCGGGTACGCCGGTCGGTGCCTGTCTGGTCGCGGCGGCCGGCCGGCCCGTTCCGGTCGCGCTATAAGAAAGATAAGGAATTGCCGGAGGCTGCTTGCCAGCGTAATTCAATTCAACAGAAACGTTTCCTTCTATCTACAGTGAAATTAAATGCCGTGCCAAACTGTTTCTTATAATTGAATATTGAAATAAGAATACTGATCTTATGTAACATGTAAAATAAATATAACCTGTTGATTTTTACATGTTACAACTTAAAGCAACCTAGCACAGTGAACATAACCGAATACCGTCTCACTATAATAGTGGGCCTTGCTTTTCCCCAACATGTTTCACAGTGCTGGTTACCTGATGGCGTTTTAGAGAATCATCGCTTGGCCCGTACTGCCCGCTGGCCCATTCTACCCGGCGCTCCCCTCACTACGGTTCTATGGGGCGGTTTATTCTTATTTTTTAAATTAAAAAGAAATATAGAAATGCATATGATAAAATATCAACTACAACTTTTAGAGAATAAAAAAATAAATGATTTACGGTACTGCTTAGGTTAGAATCAATAAAATTGGAGATGAATTATGACTCGATTCCCAACCCAAAATCAGTAAAGTTACACTTTTTTAGTATATAGTTACAGTACTTTTTATTTTTAGTTATAGTTATATTACAGTACTTTTTACCCACCCTGTGTATTAAAGATTTATCACTACTGTGTCTTTTTTTACCATTTCCTGACTCAGTACATTCGTTCAAAATTTAATAAAAGTTTCCGGTGTTTTTCAGTTTTAGAAAAAGATGGTTTTGAAACCAACCCGCCTTCGTTTTATTGTTATGTGGCTGAAGAACTACCAACTTCTGGTGAAGGTATGCTAATTATTATTTTAAACTGTTGTAGAGAGTTGTAAAGGATGATTTGAGCACATATTAGTCTGATGTATTCTAGCAGATTTGATTTGTTTTTATGTTCAGTCTAAAGTATGATGTTCAGTTTGCTTCAGTCTAAGTTTGCAATTTTATTTTATATTTTGTTACTGATTTTAATGTTGTGACTAGAGTTGTTCTGAAAAAAATTGTACTGAGAAACAACAAATTAATAAGGGCATTTTTCATTGGTTAAAAGTACGTATTAAGTATTATAATAAATTGCAGGGTGTCCACATTCTGAAAAGTCAGAGAAACAAATTCTGGTCAGGGAAATACAGTAGAGTCCTGCTAATCCATTCCCACCAATCCGAGAATCGGCTTAATCCAAACATGTCCCCTTGGAAAAATATTGATTTTTCGTTAACTTTTAAAAAGGAAAAATCAAGAAAACGTCGTTGTTGTGAAAAACTGTCATTTTTTGTCACACTAAAAGTTAATTGGTTCACTTTAGATAATAATGCTGTAAACTATGATGATTGACTATAATTTAAAACAAAAACGTGATTTTTCCAATGCACAAACTAGCAACAACTTTGTATATTGAACAAAGTTAATGTTGATCTGTTGTCAGCTGGTGTATACAGCACAGTAAATAAACACAAATTAAACAAGGGGTAGTTAATTTAAAGTATACAAGTCCATGGTTTGTATGTGACGTGCTATGGGCCTCACTAATATTTTGCCACCCCCCATCATATGAATCACCAAATAAAAATACCCAAATGCCAAAGGCATTTGACAATTTGATACATGCATTCTCAACATAACAATGACAGAAATAATTTAATTGTGTTCTTTTTCTTTGATCGTTATTCCCTGCAGTGGTGACACTTGGCTACTAAGACCAATCCAAATTTCAGTCTTAGTTCACCATTAGCCAATAGGTTGTGTTCGCTGTCGCTCGAGTTATGCAACTCCATTCGGTGTGCTTTCAGATGCCGGGGCGTTATTTTTGAGGTTTATTGGTGGTGCACAGCAGCCATGAGCGGTCCCATACACCGAAGTCACTAAAAACATGAGACATCTGGTGCACCGACGTCACCACTCGTGTTCTGGCCTCAATAATTTTCGGTCTGTTGGACCGCCGTTACCAGTTCATACGATTCATATAACACAAAACAAGTACATTAACATTGAGAAACATTACACCTAATTACATGGATTTATCGTAGAATAAGTTTTAAGAAACCTTTTTTATTGTTTGATTTTCTCATTTTGCTATATTTATAAAGATTTAACAATTTACGGTCTCAAAGACCGCCGTCACCGAAGTAAGGACTTATATTTGACTTAGTATATTTTCTAAAATAACACTTTTTAGTGCTTTGAAAAACCCGTTTCTTGAAAAACAATAAAATAAATATTTTATTTCATTTAAATTTTTTGGTCCACTTCAAAATGCATTTTTAATATAAATACCCTGTATTTATCTTCCTAGTACTCTAATAGTGTTACAAAATTTTTTTCCAAAAAATCTTCCAGTATTTAATACATATAAAATATCTACAAGTCGGTCTCCCAGACCGACGTCACTAGTTGAAGCCACAAAGTCATGTCACCACTGCCGGGTTGAGTACCCGCCACATTGTGAGAAAAATGTACTGTAAGTTTGACTTATAATAATAACCTATATTAATAACCTTCACATTCACACTTTACAGTAGACACCCTCTTAACCGGCCACCTTTTAACTGGACTCCGCTTTAACTGCTCTACCCAGACACAAAAACAACATCTTTTTAACGAATCATTTTTATCTCAACATCGCTTTAACCGGCCGTGTTTTACCGAAAACGTTAGTTCTTTATCTATCATTCAATTCAACAATATAGGCTATCATAGCATCATATTTAAAGCCAATTAAAATGTACTGTCCTGGACGGAAGTGAATGCCACCGCAAGTGAATACGTTTGGACCTGTTATCCAGTAGACCACAATAAAGAAAAAAATTATTATTAATTAAGTTTAGTCGTGGATTTCATGGGTGTTGGATGTTAGCTATAAATTATATACAGTAATATATTTAGATGTTTTTCAAGTCATAATTGCATTTAGGCCATATAAAATTGTAAGTTGGCCTATTAAAATGTACATCAGTTTAACTGGCCAGCTCATTATCCGCCCCCCGAAGTGGCCGGTTAAAAGAGAGTCTACTGTATTATCAAGGACAATTTTTAAAAGGTCAAATGAGATATGGTAAGCATAGAATGGTGTAGGAAAAAACAAACTGACAAAGAAAGACAACATTGCCAATGATCAAGTGGTATATCAACACGCTGGACGCAGCCAATGGCCATGATGAGTCATGAGTGAGACCGAGAATGGGGAAGATGCTGTGGCGCATAGTTTAAAATCTTGTCTTTTACTTGCGCCCCCAACAAACCTAAAACCTCTTATTGCGCCCCTGGGCCCCGCCCACCGGGCCCATTTACAAAATCGGCCCTGTTTGTACAGTCAACACTCAAGAAATAATAATAAATCAGGGCTAACATTTCATAAGTTAACAAAATTTAACCCAGCAATCCTGGCCTTCTATAAAACCCTGATTATTAACACAGCGCAAAGTCCAATGACCCAATGACTCATATTTGGAATAATTTAAAAAAAATAGAGATGACAGGTATGGTGTGTGGGGGGGGTCTTTTTTTTAACTCTGTCTTTGAATCAGTGGTCGACGGACTATGAACTTACTTCCGGCCATCCGTGCACCTGTTCGCAGTACAAGAATGAAGAGCTGAGAGTTAGCATTAGCAGATGTCACTATGATTAATGTAAGATATCGCGAATGTTTTATTGAAAAAATATACGCTGTTTGTACATTTAAATAATTTAAATAAGAACATTAATCAGCATTATATCCTCTAAGCTAAAAGAGTTTATTAGTAACATTTAATATAAGTAATTCAAGCATTATATAATAATTTAATTATAATATTCATAGTATCTGCCTAATCCGAAAATTTGCTAAACCGAACAAGGTCCGGCCGCAATTAGTGAAGATTAGCATGACTCTACTGTAGTAAAAAAATCTAGAAGTCTGGGAAATCCTGCCTAATGATGTCATTGAGGAGAGTTTTTAATCCTTCAGTCGACCATAACCCTGACCATTGTAGCATTTTTCAGAATTTTTCACTGATGTACGACAATTCAGTTAATTGCTGTACACTTATGTTTAAAATATTTTAAATTGTTAATCTTTTTATTTATTTATTTATTTATTTTTTTTTTTTTTGCTGTTTATTCGTTGTTAGCTGTACAGTGGCTGATAAATAATATAAATTTACTAAATTGTGGCTTGATGCCATAATATTTTCTGCAATTAGTGAGTTACATGGACTTGGTAGTCAATGATGCAATTTTTGCATACTGTAAAATGTGTCGCAGGTTCAGGCTCTGGGTATGCAAGCTGTATTATCACATTCTGAAGGACCTATTCATTTAAAATACATGCCGGTTAAAAATTCCCCACCAGCAATTATCCGTTTCCTCTTAGAAAAGGTGTTGGTGACAACATCATGAGAAAATGCATATCCTTTACCGAGTACTTACAACATATGCAAGAAATTTGAATCAAGAAACTTATTTTGATTACCATACTTTTCAAAAATTACTTATGTAATCTGTAATACATATTTTAGAATTTTCTGTGATTTAACTGCCTAGGCAGTAATATTTTTTAGTGTATATTCGATCAGCATTTTATGCAGATTACGATGTGTGTTTTGTTTGTAATTCAATTTTTTCAAGCTAAAACCAAAATGTACCAGTTAGCTCCCTAAGAATCAATGTTAAAGATGTTAGTTTTGGCACAAAGATGACATCGCAATTGCTAGCGGAGATACTTGTAAAATTCGTATGCACTCACTTTTTTTACACCATAGAAGTCCCGGTAGATTCATAAAAGTCTACTGTAAAGCCGCGTCTGCACTGGCCGAATATGTTCGCCGAACAAAGTGCTCCCGAACTTTTGTTTGTTTGTTGCTAACCCTTTAGAATGTAAATCAAATGGCTGGTAATTGTTCGTTAGGAATGTTTGTTGATTTTTCGTGCTTCCCAAACAAGTTCACCATGAATGTTCGGACAGTGCGGACGCAGCTTAATGTACTGCCTAAGTTTTGCAAGTGAGTACAATTTACTAAAATATTTAGAAACATAAATATTTATTGTAAAATATATCTGAAAATCTCGCTCTTAAAAGTCTTATTTTTTTCTTATTTGTTGCAGAGGCAAAATTGGTTTGCTATGCCTTATATTACTACACTTATTCAACTTGGATGGGAAGGAGAATGTTTCTTGAAGATCTTTATGTCAGGGAAAAGGACAGAAATAAAAAAATTGGAACTCGACTCTTTAAAACAGTTGCTAAGGTTTGTATGATTTTATTTATTTATATATTCATTTAATTTTATAAATTTAAACTCAAAGAAAAAACCTATTACAGCAGTCTTCCAGACTGCCTAATTGGAATGAATCAAGACACCTCTTTTGTGATAAAATACAGACGTGTGGTGCAAAAAATTTTAAACATAATGTTTGTGTTAATTTATTCAAAGTCAATGCAAATTAAAGTACTTATAAAATTAACTTGGTTTATAAAAGTTAATTAAAATATACTTATTTAAAAAGAAAATGAATAATTTACTATTTTTTAAGATTGCATCTAATTTTGTTTATTGACTAGCTGTTACCCGGCATGCTTTGCAATGCCAACCTGAGCAATTTTTTTCTCGTCAGATGAGCTCATTTGCTACGCTCATTCGCCGCAAGTGGTATAGTTTTTTATTACAAATCTTCCATCAATACTTCAAAAGAGAACTTCCTCCGATACTTTAAATGTGAAAAGCTGTTTATAGAATTAATTACAAAGAAACTTTTTTTGCCATATGTTGTGTTTTTATAAACAACTCAGATCAAAAACTCCTAAAAACTTCACATGGACACGCTTATGGCGGCCCTGGGGACGGGCTATACAAAAACTATTGGTTTAAAAACCTTCTCCAAACAAACCATTGATCACAATTATCAGGGCCCGCCCGAGGGTAATAGGTGCCCGAGGCGAGGTTTTCATCTGCGCCCCCTAGAATTATTTAATTGGCCTATCTTGTGAACTGTAATGTTAAATTACAGTCGGAAGCATTAAATTAGATGCATGGCTAAATTTTAATGCTGTTAATTTTGAATAAACTAATTTAAAAAATTCACTTTGTATACAGATTTGTTGATTCAACTATTTGTTGACAACACATGGTGTGGTTCTGAGTCTGGTCATGTAGACTGTCACACGCTATAAACATAAAGACAACCTGCAACTCATGTATATATCGCATGGCTAATTCAGCCAGCCACCAGGTTTTAAGAATAGGAAAATAAATTCTACGGTGCAGAGCACTTGAGTCAGTATTTGTAAAATGATAAACACTAAACCAAAAATAGATCTCTCTTTATAGAGCTAACACAGCCTAAATCTTTTAATTGGCCCTGGATAGGGCCATTTGCATTTTGTCTGTCAGCTGGCATAGCTGAGAGATCACGTGTGTGATAGTTCAGCTGCCAAAGTTGTTGTTCGTTTAGCACGTGCAGCTTTAATGGAATGCTGCAGACGCGAACATCATCATCCCCCCCCCCCCCCCCCCCAAAACTCAAACTCAAAAATCCTAACTGTTGATTGAGTACTATATTTAAAAAAAAAACATAAAAACAATTGTGATTCAAGAATAATGTTTAACTGTAGTCATCAATGCAACCATAACAATATCGTGATCTCAGAGTACAAGTTGCCTAAACCTAGCGCAGCAGTGTTAATATAGAATGAAGTTTTCGAAGACAAATAAAATTTCAAAATAACAAATATAATTCAATTCAAATTCAAAAACAGTTTATTTTGAAATATTATAAAAAATACAATATGAAGGAAAACCGACAAGAAAAAACTAAAAGCTAAATTTAACCTAGGAATTAAGCCTACACAAAATAATATATTAAAAATAATATATTATTTGAAATGATACATTTTATTTATATGATCAGTCATTCTAATTTATATGTACCACCATTTTGATTATGTTTTTTACAATTTTTGTGAAGTTTTAGCCTTTTTAAAACTGGGATTTCCCAACGCTTGCGGCGCCCCTTTGATCGTAACGCCTGGGGCGGCCGCCCTGGTCGCCCGGCCCTCGGACCGGCCCTGACAATTATATAAATATATATACCAAAATCCTCTTTTATAAATGGCTAGCTGATTCCAGGGCGGCCACCCTGGTCGCCCGGCCCTTGGACCGGCCCTGACAATTATATAAATATATATACCAAAATCCTCTTTTATAAATGGCTAGCTGATTCCCGGCATGCTTTGCAATGCCTACCTGAAATTGGTTTTATTGTTTCCATGACAACAGCTAAAAGAGGGTTTTACCCTAACTTGGGTATCTTTATGACTGTCCTGGGACCAAGCCCTGAGGGCAAATTACAAATACTAATGGCTTATAAACCTTCTCCATTAAATTTTCCATATATGTACCAAGTTTTATAGCAAACGGTTGAGTGGTTTCCGAGTCCATTGATCACATATGATGTAGCCCAATGCAGTTTCCCTGACGACCTCCACTAGGGACGTCCCTAAAGGAAGTCTTGGAAAAATGTCATTGGCGTACGTCATATGATAGGTTCATTAGGTTTATTCATCCTTATTTCGAGCTCAAGATTGTATTTTAAAAATTGTTTTAACAGAAAGCCGTAGAAGAAGGCTGTGCTTATCTTGAATTCTGTGTCTTGGCTTGGAATCCTGCACGCCAGTTCTACAGCAATCTTGGAGCAGAAAACAAAACAGAGACTGAGCAGTGGAATATGTATCGTCTGACTGGTGAAGCATTGTTGAAAACCGCTCAGTCATAAGTTTAGTTTTTACTATTAAACGCCTCTACAAGTTAATTCACTATATTGCATGAACTTTCTTATCTCTTGCTATGGTAACAATTAATCAAAAATACCAAATAAATATTTTCTTTTAAAAACAGAATGCATGTTTTCTTACTCTATTCATGTTTGATCCCTTGATTGATTTAAGACTAAAAACAATAGATTACAATACCTTTCCGTCTTCAATTCTTGCATTTGTCTAATATTAGTGTTGTTTTTGGGGATGTCTTATACCATGTTGTGGTCTATAACTAATCAATGTCATAGTAATCTAAAAACAATAAATGGCCGGCTCATCTTTAAAAGCATTAAATATGAAACACAAATCTCATAAGAAAAACAAGTATGGTAAAATATGTTTGGACAGTACAAAATATTCTTTATTAATGATTTCATTTAGAAATGTTACAGAGTCTGATACATAATTTAGTAAAATCTTTTAATAGTATTCTTCCAATCTGTTAGGCATTTATGCAGAGCTAGATTTAGGTCTTTTTGTTTTTGCGTCTTATGAAGCTGGTTGCATGTCAAGTCTCATTTCCATATATGAGGGTTTCTTCTCTAACTGGGTTATGCGGTGTTGTGTTTCAATTTACCATGATATTTGACCTCACATATTAGTGTGCAATTTTAACGCAATGTTCTTAGTAATTCGTGAACACTATTTTTATTAGCATGACACGGGTTGTTTGCAATCAGAACAACTTATTTTTGAGTGGTTTAGACATTTGTGTTTCATTTGTAATTAGTGAAGCGATCTTCATGATTAATGCGTCAAATTAAATCGAATAAAGCATAGCTTTTATGAATATTCTCTATTGTCCTTTGGGTTAACTTACATAGTAGCCCAGTCAAAATAGGTTTGTGTCGGAAGTAATTCCGGAGGAGCTGAATTTTTCACAGTTGATAGACTATAATAAGGTGTGCATTTTCCCAAAAGTCCGAAAAATCCCCCTTGAGCTTTCCACCCTACTCTCCTTTAAAGTTAAAGCTGCAGTATATTAGAAAATCAACTACAATTTCGTAAGGAAAAAAGCAATCGAAGTGGGGTTGCTTTTATTTTGTTCCCGATAAAATTTGCTACAAAAATTGTCATTACCACTTATTACAAAAAACCTTAAGATTTGTGGCAAAATTGATACAAACATTGATTGATTCACAAACTGCATGTCAGAGCATTGTTCTTTGCTCTCTGTCAAATAGACCTATCAGTACAAAATAATAAATTTCAGATTTCAAGTTGGTAGCTTCCGTAAGCTATCTGTCACTTTGGTACTGAGCAACGAGTATATTTACAGTGGCACTGATTACTGATAATGTTAATTTCGTTGTCCAATAAGTTCACAAGGTCGGTTTGGTAAGCTCTGTTTGGTCGGTTTTGTATTATTTACTTGTAACACGGTTCATGCCATGTATTGATCCAGCTATAGGTGATGAATTCATTTTGACGTCTGCTTCTTAGTTCCCATCAGGTTAGCATTCAGCTGCAACGGTCGCCTATTACAGTTCACAAAAACCAGATACATGACATCAGTAAGGGTGAACTTGGCTATCGTGAGGGTTTAAAGTTGTATAGGTCTAGCAATGAGTGACATAACTAGGGCTACTTGTATAATCATTGGCAAATAAAAAATATATCTTTGCCAATAAAAGCTCTTAATCAAGTAGGCCTATCAATTATCCCCTAAACTGTCCTTGTCAGACTTTATTGTAACATTTCAATATAGAAAACTAGCTGTTGCCCGTCACGGCTTCGCCCGTGATTGAATTTATTTTTTAGGTAATACAATCGTTTTGAAGAGCAAACGAAATCTACTTCCTTGAGAATGACATTGGAACAATGAAGTAGTGTGAGTGGAGCTCTGAAGGAATTTCGCAAAAACCTGTTCTTAGAGAGAAAAGGTTTCTTAAATAGAAAAGGCCCTAACCTATGAGCAAATAGGAACGACCATGTCAAATTTCAACCCCGTAGGCTCTACAGTCATATTGAAGACATGTGGGTCGGAGCCCTAAAGAACATTAAACAGTACTTTGCAAAACTGTTTCTTAGTGAACACCTATTAGCAAACCGGAAACCTTTACTTTAAATTTCAACCCGTAGGATCTATAGTAGATTTGAGAATTTGTGGGGAGGAGCCCTAAAAAAAATTTGCAAAAATTGTTTCTTATTGATCACCTATGAACAAAAAGGAACGTTCATGTCAAATTTAAACATGTTGGCCCTTGATTATTTTTAAAGTCAGGTGAGGTGGAGCCCTAAAGAACTACAAAAACTATACTTACAAAACCATTTCGTAGTGAGCACCTGTTAGCAAAACGGAACATCCACGTTAAATTTATACCCCCTAGAATCCATGGTAATCTTGAGGTTCTATGGGGTGGAGCCCTAAACGAAATTTTTCAAAATTATTTCTTAGTAAGTAACTATGAGCAAAGAGGAACGTCCGATTCAAATTTAAACCCTGGAGGCCCAACAGTAATTTTGGAGTCCTGTGGGGCGGAGCCCTAAAGAACTTGGAAAACTGTATTTGAAAAACTGCTTCTTAGTGAGCGAGCACCCGTGAGCAAAGAGAAACGTCCATGTTAAATATCGACCCCGGAGGCCAAAAGTAATTTTGAAGTCCTGTGGGGCGGAGCCCTAAAGAACTTCGAAAACTGTGTTTGCAAAACAGTTTTCTTAGCACCCGTGAGCAAAGAGAAACGTCCATGTCAAATAACGACCCCGAAGCCCTAAAGTAATTTAAAGTCCTGTAGGGCGGGGTCCTAAAGAACTTCGAAAACTGTATTTGAAAACCGTTATTTAGTGAGCACCCATGAGCAAAGAGAAACGTCCATGTCAAATATCGACCCCGGAGGCCCTAAAGTAATTCTGAAGTCCTGTGGGGCGGAGCCCTAAAGAACTTCGAAAACTGTGTTTGCAAAACAGTTTCTTAGCACCCGTGAGCAAAGAGAAACGTCCATGTCAAATAACGACCCCGGAAGCCCTAAAGTAATTTAAAGTCCTGTAGGGCGGGGTCCTAAAGAACTTCGAAAACTGTATTTGAAAACCGTTATTTAGTGAGCACCCATGAGCAAAGAGAAACGTCCATGTCAAATATCGACCCCGGAGGCCCTAAAGTAATTCTGAAGTCCTGTGGGGCGGAGCCCTAAAAGGGATGTTGAAAGCACTTTTTTGAGCACCTAAGAAAAAAGAGATCACTCCAAATTTCAACCGTGCAGGTTTCCTAATTCGTATTTAAAATTGGCCATGCGGATAGCGTTATATTAAGATTTCGAAGGCCTGTGGGGTGGAGCCCTGAAGGAATTTTGTTAAATCATTTCTTAGTGAACACCTAAGAGGCAAGACGAACCTGTGTTTAATGTTTCAAGTGAATACGTTTGGTAGTTCCTGAGATTTCATGATGAGTCAGTCAGTAATCACTCCCCGTCAGGTTTAGCTTGGTCGCTAAGCTCACTCGCCGCAACTATCCTCTAGTTTCTTATTACCAATCTCCCCTCAATAATTTGAATCAGAACAGCTGTTTACAAAATTAATATTCCTTAATGTAATCATATGTTCCAATACAAAAATGTTGCTTCCATAAGAATAACATTATTTTTATTATTTTTTTTTCTCACTCTCCTAATTAATAATTTTGCATACCAATCAAACGAGTAATTTTTATTTATTCATTTTCATCTCTCTAAATTGACCACAAAAACTGCCACTATATTTTATGTGTACTTGTTGCTGCGCTTGGAAAAAGAGAGAAAAAAAACAATTCAAGAATGGAAGAGGGATTTTGCAATGTTCAGACAATCAAATATGTTACTGACAGGGTTGCTCCGGGTGAACTGCAATGACTATTCAGTTCTTGATTATAGCGAGAATAATTGAATCGATTAATACTCCAGGTTTTGATTTTTTTTCTCTCTCTTTCTATGTAACTATTTTTATTTATTTATTTTTATATCATTTATCTTATCATAGGCGAGGCGCGGCGGGGAACAGTGTGAGTAAATGAAAAAAAAAACAGTGTGGCTGTACAAACATTGAATAATTTGAATGATTTTAGAAATGTAGAATGTGTTGAATGGGAAAATGTACTGGAGTGCAATAGCTTTTATAAAAATAGTGTTAAGTTTTTACAGTTAAATATTAGAAGTTACAGGAAAAACTTTGACGAGTTAACGGTTGTGCTAGAGGATTGCAAAGTAAATTTTGATATAATCATTTTAACTGAAACTTGGATGGTGGAGGAAGACAGCTTTTTAACTCAATTGAGTGGCTTTGCCACTTACTGTAATAAAGCAAAGAGAAACCAGAATGATGGGATAGTTTGTTATGTTAATAATATATTCAGCTCATCATGTAATGAGGTAAAGTTACACGGTGCTACCGCACTGGAGCTCGATCTCGCACTCGGCTCCGACAGGTTTACTGTTTTGGCTGTGTATCGTAGTCCGTCAAATGACGGTGCCATGGAACTGTTTGTCGGTGACCTTGAGCGATATTGTGATGGCCGGCGTAGGGACCGCACACACTGGCTAGCCGGCGATATCAATTGCTGCATTCTTGAAGATAACAGACTGCAGTGGCCGAGCATTATTTAGATGTATTATATAGGACGGGTTTCGTTTCTTGCATTGATAAGCCAACGAGGGTTACTGTTAATTCGAAGAGCTGTTTAGACCACTTTTTCGTTGATCTAAAAAATGTTTTTAAAGTCAAGGGGGGAGTAATCAAGTCAAATATAACGGACCATTTTATTACAACAGCTGAATGGGAAATAGGCAATAGGAACCAAAAAACACCTTTGGAAATGGTTAGAGTAAAAATTGACAAAAATAAATTCAGTTCCCTCTTTTTACAGCAAGATTGGGACTTGATTACAAATTGCCGAACAGCAAGCGAATCGGCTGAGACGCTTGTAGGTAAATTAAAAGAATTTATCGATAAATCATCTAAAAAAATCAATTTTTCACACAAACACGTTAAAATTAAGCCATGGATAAGTCAGGGACTTATCAATTCGATCAGACAACGTGACAAATTGAATAAGAGAGTTAAGTCCCAACCTTTTAACGAAGAACTAATCAACCATTACAAGATATATAGAAATATGTTGTCATGTTTGATTAAATCCGCCAAGGAAACCTATTATAAAAATAAAATATTAGAGTCTTCCAGTAATCCTAAAATGTTATGGCAACATATTAACGACCTATCTGGAGTAAAGAATAATAAAAGAGAACCTATTCAAGTCAGCCGTTTTTTGCAAGACTGTAACTTAAATGAGTCTGAAGAAATTCAGGCGAAGAAAGTGGCCGACCTTTTTAACGAATATTATTGCAACGTTGGTGCAGACCTAGCCAGTAAGGTCCCTGCGGCCGGCCGTGTCGTCGACGACGCGCAGTATCGGCCGCCGACGCGGTTCCTATTGGAGCCGGTCATGGAGCAGCAGCTGGTGGACTGTGTGCGCGAGCTCAGGGGTGGGTCAGCACCAGGGGTTGACGGGATAACGGCGGATATGGTCAAAGATAATCTCGAAATTTTAAAAGGTCCTCTTTTACACATTGTTAATCAGAGCATAAATCAAGGGGTTTTCCCGGATGTTTTTAAATTGGCCAAAGTAATTCCAATTTTTAAAGGGGGTGGGAAGGGAGATTGCTGTAACTATAGACCCATATCATTACTCAGCGTCGTGTCTAAAATTTTGGAGAAATGTGTAGCAAAACAACTCAGCAAATACTTATTTGAAAATGGTCTAATATTTGAAAATCAATTTGGCTTTAGAAAGGACTTGACCGTGGACGATGCTTTATTTAATCTAACAAATAAAATTCACCAGTTAATTAATAAGGATAAACGGGCTTTACTTATATTTATAGACTTAGCTAAAGCTTTTGATTCTTTGGACAGGAAAATTTTATTAACAAAATTAGAATGTCTGGGAACTGAGGGGAAAACGTTAGACTGGTTTAAAAGTTATTTATCGAATAGGAAACAGCTCGTTTCAGTAAATGGAGTAGGGGGTAATATTAAGGGAATTGATTATGGGGTTGTTCAAGGAAGTACCCTTGGTCCTCTATTATATCTCGTGTACCAAAATAACTTGGGAAGGATCCAAATTCAAAATGGAAGTACATTTCTATATGCCGATGACACGGCCCTACTCTTTGAGGGCTCGTCTTGGGGGGAGGTCTACCAGTATGCTGCTCAGGGATTGGACACAGTCAAGCGGTGGTTTGACTCCAATCGGCTCTCGGTGAATGTGGCAAAGACGAAATGCATGGCAGTGTCTCTGCGAGCGGGAGGGGACCCTGTGGATCAGGAGCTGCGCCTTCACATATGCGGAGGTACGGCTGTCTGTCAATGCCCATTAATAGAACGTGTTTCAACATATAAATACTTAGGTGTAATTTTTGACAACAGACTTTCTTGGGCAAATCATGTTAAATTTCTCAATAGTAAATTGAGGAAATGCACCTATTTATTCCAAATTCTCTCTCGTATTCTTGACCTTAATAAATTGAAAATGGTGTATTACGCTTATGTTCAGTCCGCTTTGCAGCACGGGATTTTGGCCTGGGGCGGGTCCTCGGTTACAACAATTTATCCATTACAAATCACGCAAAAATCAATAATAAAGGCCTCGCTACAGAAACCAATTCGATATCCAACCGACAGACTGTTTGATTTATTCCAGGTGCTAAGCGTAAAACAACTTTTCATTAAGTCTTTACTTTTATATGGTTTTAAACGGGATTTTACAATGTTGGAAATAACTGGGCATCCTTATCAAACGAGACATAGAACAAACATTGGAACTCTTACACCTCGCCTTTTCAAGTCATCAAATCACTCAAATCCGCTTTATTTAATGCACATTGTGTTTAAAAATATCCCTTTAGGTTTACGTACTGATTTGTGCAGTGTTGATACATATAAGAGGAAGGTGGTGAGATGGCTCATTGAAATTGGGGAGAGATGCTGCTAATGTCATCACAACGTCTATCTATGCCACATAGCCGAGGGCATCGTGCTGGGGTCGGAGCTGCGGTGCCGGGGCGTGATCGGCTCGGTACTCGTCATAAGTTTTTCACCGATCAATCAACAATCTTTTTTTCAGCATAATTATTATTACTATACTTTTAGCTTTAGCTGACATTAATGTTTGCCTTATCTTATCAAATGCACAATGTTTATATCACTACTACAATACATTAATGACTATAAGAGTGTACAAAATTAACCAGCAAATTATTTTATCTATCTATTTATTTAGTTATATTTTAGCACTCTACTCAATCAAAGTTAAAAGATTTAATTTCATTTCTATTTTCCTAAGTTTTAGTCTTAATCTCTTGTATAGTAGTAAGCATTTTTTGTTACCTGTTTAACATTAAGTTTAAATTATTCATTTTATTTTATTAAAACATCCCAAGGAGCAGGAGATTATATGGACTCAGCCCCGCGCACAGGCTTTGACCCATGCGGGGACTTTTCCACGATATAAAAAATTTCATGTAATACAATTGTAATCTTTTGATGGAATAAATCATTTTGAATTGAATTGAGTTAGTTTTACTGTAAATAATAAAATTAGAATACAGTTATAATAAATATAAAAAAAACATAACCCAAAAGTGGTCTAAATGTGTCTCACACATGGATGAATGCAATTACGTGCAAATTCTTTGCTTGTATTGTGTTTTGTATTTAATGTTAATATATTTTTCTATATTTCTTCGATTGAAATATGACGAGTTAAAGAGATTTAAAATTTAAAATTTGATTTTACCAATGCACGGGACGTTTAAAAGAACACTTCCCATTTCATATACTTCCTATTATTTCTTTGGAGCAAACTGTCGGCGGATGTACTTGATAGTCTGATTAACGTTTATAACATTAAAATTCACGTATTACGGGAAAAGTAATTCTCAGTGTCTAAATAAGCAACCATTTTTATTTAAAATATATCACATATATTCTGGCCGATATGTTGAGCATTGGGAGGGGTATCTTAATCTTTACTGTCTCTGGTGATCAATCTAGCGTTTTAAAGTCGGAGATTTCTTTTGTTTTTGATCGCAGATTACATATTCTTTTAGGAGTAAAATTGTTATGGCAATTATTAAATTTCCTAAATGTTTAAGCCTTTTCTTATGCTTTATTAGTATAAAAAACATCACATGAAAATCTGTATCGGCTACGATCATTTTGGGCAAACTCGCATGAAATGTAAATATCCATAAAATAAAATCCGCTGCGAATATTTCCAATATTGCCTAGCGGAAGCCAAATCCCCGGCAGGGTTGTTAAGCTTCACTTGTTTAAAATTTCGGCCTCCGGAAATATAAATTATAACATCCACAGTCGATTTTAATCTGAGAAATAAATTGAAGCTCCACTCCCAGTGTGTCCGCAGACGCATTTATGTAGGCCACACGGTTCAGTAACTGATTGCATGCAGCAGACTAACTGCAAAGATGCAAATACGGTTTACTTCCGGGAAACATCAAAATACAATTTGCATAATTTGCTTAAACTCTCAACATCCATCCCAGTAAGGCGCGTCAAATAGTTACCTATTTTCCATTACAGCTTTAAATAGAAATATACTTTGACGGTATCTTAGTTGTTAATACTATTTACAAAAGATTAAGCTGTTATTTTCTAAAGATGGCGGCTGCCGGCCGTGACTTATCGTAGAGGGCGAGCGCTAAAACTACGTTAGATTGTTTATTTTTACTGTTCAGAATGGAAACTTATTACAATCCTTCTTACTTCACTGATAAATTTGATGCTAAATTTAAAAAATCTCGTATGGATTAATATTCCAATCGAACCAAGGCAGCTAATTAAAAATATATATTATTCAGACAATTTCACTCTTTAACTACAACATTCACCGTCTTTAAACTTACCTGACCAAAAAATAAAAACAAGTAGTAGCCAACCAACTTGTTTAACATTTCAAAATTCATTTAGAAGTATAAATTTTATTTCAATATTAAAAATAGAAAACATTAATTATTAAACTATTAATTAGAACTACTAGTGCTCAAAACTTATTGACTTCACTCATAAAACAATTCAAAACTTAACTTTTATTGTAAATTGGCTAAATGTCGAGTTATTTGTAAGCGAAACATTCACTTTTTTGTACCAATCTCAGCGAATTTTGTGTCCGTTGACTACGAAAAGATGGCCGACCGTGCTTCACTCTTTGTAATGCTAGTTATATAGGCAGACATGCTCCATTTATTGGTCTGAACGCACAGAGAGTGGCGAGGTGCGGGGCGGCGCGTCTCCACTTGCACCAATTGAGTTCGATTTTTGGAGCGTTTTTCCTATTCTAGATATGGATGGCGGGTGTCTAAAATGAAAGCTTTTTAGACCTCCACTGTGGCAGGTCTGTAGCGATGTATTTAAATTTTATTTCAAAATCTCGAGGGTAGATTTTGATTGAAAGTTTGATATAACAGGGTTTTGGCCCAAAAATAAGCTAAGAAAAATCCTTAACCCCGGGAAAATTGTTTCAAGATATATATAAAAATCCCTGTAAAATATATTGACATTAATTTAATAGTTGCCAGAGCACTTGGAAGGTTAAAATATCAATTTCCAAACATGCTATTTTGATTCATGTGATGTCCAAAACCACTAAAGTCAGGGCCTGCACTGCACTGCTGATTTTGAAATTAATTTTTTATGCGTTGAAGTTTATTTCAATAAAATATTATTAGTATGGGAATATGTCATCGCTATACAAGTAGCCTAAGTTATAATTTACTCACGCACTATTTCTGTACACGTCAACTGTCCTGAAGGTAAAAATTTCAGTTCCCGAAATGTCATTTTTAAAATTTATTTGTATTTTGAAACAAATGTAATGGTAAATAAAATAGGATAATTAATAATCTTCCAATAATCTTGGACACTGGCGGAATATGAGAGAAGGGGACGCGCCGCGCCGCGCCGCGTTCTGTGTGTTCATGCCTCAACACGTTCACTGCGGTTGACACGTTGTAACATGAAAATTATATCTCTCCTTGTTATTCCACTTCGTTTATTGGATGATATAATCGAAGAGGAGTGAATCCTCATACATGACTGTTGGTGGCTCAGTTTATTGATAAACCCGATTTCAAGGCCAGGCGATTGCTTTCGATGAAAACCTCAGATTCAAACTTTCAAGTAGATTTTATGCGTAGTTTTCTGCTGAAGTTATTCCGTGAAGTAATTAACTAATGAAATGCAATCGAATTTTCCTTAAGAGTGCATTTAAGAATGTTTTAGTGGTGCTTGAGTTTTATTTTTTTTATTTTTTACCAACGTCTGGGTAGCTGAGGTAGGTTAGAGTGTTCGTCTTTGAATCCACAGGTTGCCGGTTCAATTCTGAGAAAATCTGGTAGCTTTTTAAAGGTTCGATTCCGGACCCAGTCGCCACTTGTCATTGGGCTTTAATGATGCTTTATAACAAATTGTCGATGTTAGATAGTAACAAGATTTGGGTTTGGACCGTTCCCCGTCATATCGTTAAAAACGCCACTGGCGTAGATAGACAAAAAAGAAATAAATAAAATAAACGTCCTCGTTTTATGCTTTTATGCCTCAAGCGTAAAGTCATGATTTTAGAACAATTTCCCTGCCCTTTGTGATACTACGTGTCAAACAATTTGTAATTTCACAAAAAATACTATATGTATACAATAAGAACACTGTATTTCAAATACAGAAATCTTGATTTATTAATGGAATAATAATAATAATAATAATAATAATAATAATAATAATAATAATAATAATAATAATAATGAAGAGGGTTTGGAAAATAATTAAAATTAAAAAAATGTCTTAATGATTGAAATTGACGACAAAAAACATTAAGCAAGGAATGATAATTTTGACTGAGGTAAAAGTAGACGAATGTCAGAAGTAACGTAGCAAACAAACGGTTCGTGACAAAGTTCTTGTTGTTATGAGATTAATATATATATGTATATATATATATATATATAATATATATATATATATATATATATATATGATAAAGAAAAGAAAATATAAAAGAAAGTCCAGGGTCAACATCAATAACGTTCGCAGGTAAGCTCGAGTGTCTTGTATGCACTAAAAGAGATTGCAGGCACCCTTTTCATTTACTTAAGATTCACTCATGCGCCATTAGTCCAAAAAAGTTGTCAGTATAAATATACCGACTACTGAAAACTTTCGAATGAATGCTATGAAATTTCGGTGCGAAATTGCCATACTATATTATTTATTTATTAATCGAGATAAAAACCAATTGCGTATTATGTTCAACCAAGAAAGTGGCTTTAATTCTAAGATTGGGCAATTTATCGCCATATCAAAATTAAAAAAAAATAAACAATGTTTCTTACGCGTCCATTTCATTTATTTTTTTCTACAGTTCTCAAGGTTCCACATATTAATCAACAACGATTGCGCACGTAATTTAATGGGGTTATTTATTTGCATATTGATTTATTTCCGTAGTATAGCGTACAATATCATCATTGGGCTTGAAATGAGTCAAAGCCTGGATTGTTTCCATTGTGTAATGAATTACAATTTTATGTAAAAATTATATGTATACCGTCAAGTACTGTACAAAAATATATAATTATAGACCTTGAATATTCAAATGGATGTCTTAAGTATAAAAGTAAATATAGTTTAGAAATTGCAGGGCTGTAATTAAGTTGTTTAACATATTTTAACTCAGGATGGATTTTCAGTAGACCCTATTCTATGGCTATTTATTTCTAACTTTCAATGGCTTCTCTGCTTTCAATTAAAATGATATTTTTCTTTGTTGGTCGTTTTAGTCAACATTACTCAGATGAGCTATTGCCAGTTATTTTGAAGTAAGTATCTGCTGATAAATACAGACTGACCGCGACTAAATAAAGAAAAATTATTTTATTTCTTTAGAAAGTGCCTAATCTGTATTAAAAGTAAAGAGTTTTTTTTCACGATGGAGCCAAACATTTCAGTTATCGGAGATAAATCTACCGAGATTCGGGAGGCATCAGCAAGTCATATCTGGCAGTCGATGTCTCGTAATGTTGCCGATACCGGTTATCAGATGTTTCATCCATAATCCATCAAGTATAAAATATCATATTTTTGTCAACGTCACAGATTGAGTTTGCTCGTGAAATAGTGAATGTCGGGTAATGTGAGAGTAATTTTCTGTGCTGTCAACATCATTTAAGGTCTGGTCTCGAGTGAAGCGCAGTAAAGTTGAGGTATGCTTCATGATGAAATTAGTAATTCTACGCCCGATTTTTTAATAAATCAGTTAGTTTTAACCAATTTTTTCATTTTTTCCATTTTAATGTTATTTATTTATTTGATAAAATCAAAATATTTATTTGAGGGGTCCCAAGTATAAAACTATATCTATACTCTTAAATCATTGATTGAATTCTACTTTTAATTTCCTAATACATGTTTAACTTTTGAACTAAAGTTCTAATTCCAATTTGTATACCTTGATACGGATTTTCTATCATTTATATATAAATACATTGCTAAGCAAAGTTTTTTGCGAACTTACTGTTACTGTTTTATAAATGTGTACTTAATTAATATTGATGAGGAGCTTTGGTTTTATAACTTAACCCAAGGAGTCTAAAAGTGTTTTTAATATGTTTATATTTACACTGTTAAAGGTTGTTTCTTATTTTATAGAATAACGAATGAAATTATATCCATTTTTTTCAAGGATGGTTTTTTAATTTCCTATGAAAATATTATATAACGATTTTTGTTACTGTCAAGCTATCAAAATGAACGGGTAAACTAAGCCAAATACTTGGAATGTAAGTAACCTCTTTAAACAATACAACAAATAAACTCGAGGCGAAAAGTTCAAAGCAGCTGGATCGATATGAATATTTTGGTGGATAAAACGGCAGCTGAAGTTACTATATTTAATTCATTTATCGACGATTTTAAAGGACTACTTAAATCACTTTGCTATTTGATATGCACATTATAAGGTTTCTGAAACTGTAAAAGTTGTATAATTTTTTAAATAAAGCCTTTGAAATAATGTAACTGTTGATTCTTTGGTGATTAAATAGATTCTTATTATTTTTAAAGTTATCATTACATCACTATGCACGCACGTAAACAAAGACAAATCAACTAGTATCTTTTAGTTAAAACTCTTCTACATTTATTTGAATACTTGTTTTCTTAAAATATGTTATGAAATACCTTTATTAATTGTCTTTTATTGTAAACAATGCATCGTCACAAAGATTATTAAGCATAAAATCTGTAAAATATTCAGAACTCCCTTCGTGGAAAGTATATTAATAAAGCTAACAGTTAAAGACAGCAATAAGTTTCTCTAAAGATCTTGTAAACTTATATAATCTTCAAACAATATATAGTTTAAACAAATAAAATTAACTATACTGTTTTTAGTTTTACTGGAACTACAATAGGTTTTCTGATGTGTAAGGAGATTTTGAGCTATTTTCACGTATTTTTGGAGAATACTCTAGAGAATAAAATATATTTTCTTCTCAGCCATCGTATTTATACGTTCCATTATGTAGGCATGCTTGCAATATTATTTACAGAAAAAGTGTGTAAGGCCTATCATTGCAAACAAAAATATGTACATTGCTTGTAAAATTGCCATGTTGTAAAAAACTGTTACATTTATTTACAACATATCGCTCTGAAAGTCCGTACATAAAGTATTGACCTGCAAAATATAAATGTCCCCAGTTTTTATTTTTAATTTACAATAAGTTAAATCAAGAAATTAACCGCCATCGTTGCATGAATTTTGTGTTAACGTATTAATAATAGCTTTTGCATAAGCTCTACATTATGTGAAGTGAGCAAAAGTAAACGGATTGGTGTTTGCTTTAAGCTACGTAAACATTCACCCGGATGTTTCTCTTTGTTGAGAAACTCTCCCTGATAAACTGCGAATTCATTGACGACATTTTCATGCAGAAATTAATATTTGCCTATAAGTGTAAATAGTGGATTTTCCCACTTTGCTCGGTTTAAATGAAAATGAGCAATAACAAGTAAGAAACCGATTATCAAAACAAAATGTTTTTTATCCATTTTCTTGATAGGCCTAATGCTTGAAGCTAGTTATTCTGAACTCTAAATTATTCTGAAACCCGAAGTTATACTGAAGTTTGCCTGAAAATAGAACAAAAATTCTAAGTTATTATAGTAACTTAGTTATTATTACTTAGTTAACTTTAGTTATTACAGTAACTAAGTTATTATAGGAACTAGGTCGACTGAGCTATTTGGTAGAAGGCAGGTGAACACTAACTATGAGGCTAACAGCACCCTTAATCATATCATGAGATTGGGAAATAAAGTATGTCATCTTGTTGATTTCTTTGCTGACAGTCCTTTAGCAGTCAGGAATAAATTGCGAAGAGTTCCGGATGAAGAGCTACTCCTGTAAACAAGTATTGCCAATATTATTGTATTTCGTTATTGTTATTAATTTTTTTACTGTTGATACTATATTTATTGTTATTGTTAGATTGTTGAGTGAGTTTTTTCAACTATTATAGTGGCATCATCATTATAGTAATTTGCTGATAATTATTGCTAATTTATTGCTTCATATTGTTATTTGAACTGCAGCATCAAAGTATTGTACAATATACAGTATACAATATTGTACAGTATAATACAATACAAATTTACATCAATTGAGTTACCGTCTTGTTATTATTGTATATTAAGTATTATCTTGTTGTTGTTATTATTGTTGTTATTATCATGTATTGATTATTGCAATGTAATGGGTTTCCCGTAGGAATAAATAAATAAATAAGTAGATAAAAAGTGGAAAAATACGATGAAATGGCACCGATGCTGTAGCAAAAGTGATTGTGCAACCCGATCAAAAATCCCCGTAAAGTTAATTTTATAGAAAAAGGAATGAAAACATACACAATCTAGGAACAGGGATAGTATTTGAAGTGGGGTAAGAAGAATGTTTTCCAATTACGGTATCTGGGTAGATTCGTCTGTATAAGAAGGGATGGGAAAGTACAGGTTTCTGGTGATGCCAATACCAATACAACCAAGCTATTTTCAAGAGAACGAAGAATAGTGAAGTGGAAAGGAGCTTGGCTTTGCCGGGTAAAACCTCCCTTTCCTCGCTACTTTGCTTTTAAATGCCCAAGTTTGATTTTATTCCCGTATCTATTACTTATTTAAAAAATAAAACATTTTTGCAATAGAGCTTCCCACTGTTTTAGTGTTTTACTTTTTATTCAAAAATCCTCGTTAAATACTACGCAAGTATTGGTGCCCGGTAGAAAGTCACAGGTAAAGTCTGACTAGAATACGAAAGAGATTAGTGTTAATATTAAACTTTCTAGCAATGTACTCTGTTATTTGAATTTAAATGGTTCGTCGCTAAATCATTTTCAACGAATGTTTTACATTTTAACATTATACAATTTTAATGCCACCAACGAAATTCACAAGCTAGTTACAAGGATGGCCACCATTATTATTAGTTTTAGAAAGTCGTCCAAATGGTTATTCCATTTAACATCTTGTCGATCAGTTGGTTTCAATGGTTTACTTTATTGTTACATAATTACTTAAAGTCGCGCAAATGGCCATGCTACCAAGTCTCATATCGATCAGTTGGTTTCCCAGTTTTATTTTGATGTATTATTTAATTTTTTTTTAAAGTCGACCAATTCGTCAAACGACCAAATATCATGTCGATCAAATGGTAGCCATCCTAGTTACCAAAGTATTCTTGAATCAATGTTTTGTACCAAAAACCATTATCCTTTTACACAGCTTTTATTGGTCTACTGTAATTGGAAATTTTTACATCCTATAAATATTTTCAATTAAATTTTTTTTAATACAATTTTTTTTATATTTTAAATATTTTCGTGTATTTTACGCCGTCGATCAGTCATAAAGACGAGGAAAGGACAATTGAGGTTTTTATCGAATAAATTTTCCCGAAAACTCAAAAGTTTGAGATTTGTCGGGACACCAGTGGAGCCGGCGCGAGGCTGGGGTGATGGCGCCTCCCCCCCCCCACCCTGCCACCCCGACGCCACGGCGCGGCGCGTCGCTACCCTCGTCAGTCAGTTACCCTCGGGCTCACTCGCTCCTCGGTCCTCCGTGCGACGCGGTGCGCCCCTTGTCGACCCGCGAACCCTCACCGACCGACGACATTCAAACGCGATAAACAATTTCGGAGAAATTCTCTAGTCGACTTGTTTTTCGTTTAATATTTATCAAGTTTTCGGATTTTGTCGTTGGAGGTATTAAATTTAAAATTTTCATTCAGTATAACATCTTATTTTTAATTTTTAAAATGTCTTAGAATTTAACTAATTATACTTAAAATTATATACAGGAACTTTTATATAACTTTTTAGTTTTTAGTTTGTGTTATTTATTGCAACTATTTCTCAAACATTAACTTCTTTGATTGGTGTCCTTTTTTTTGAAATGTATTTCATGTATATTATAATTTAGGCAAATTCATACATTAAAATTTTATGTATTAAACATAACAGTCATGTTTAGCATTTTATGTAATATCTATGTTAGTTTTTCCATTAAAAATTGTTATTATAAATACGGTACGAAAATGTTGTTTATCATAAGAGATTTTGTTTATTATTAATTCATATTAAAATTAAAAGTCCCATTAGATATTCTAAGATAAAAGTAATTTAATTAGTTTACATCACTTTTTAAAACCAGGTACAATAATTAAGCATACAAACTTTTTATTTTTTATTTTACTAACGTATGTCCATGCAAAATTATTTTTAGGCACGTGGCCTCTATGTCTAAACTTCTTAATAATAAAATATATAAATCATTATCATACACTTTATATAATTTGTGATCAATTCACGCTCGTATTATAACAATTGTGCTGCTCGATATCATATATCAACCTTCAATAACCTCCGCACTCGGGAGGAATGTACCCACATATTACAGCTGTGCGTGGGGAGTACTCCTGAAGGGAATTTCATATGAGCTAGAGATGCAATCAGATAGTTGGGGTTCTATCGACTCATCCCCAGGCTCTGAAGGGTCACTGTCCCAAATCAACATTTTATCATTGCCAATCTTGACTCTATATTTATTTAGCTTTATTTGAACTTTTGCCCATAAAATAATGTTAATAGCGTCCGTGAACATGTGTAATGATTATATTCATCTCATTTAAATGGATATCTATTATTTTTTTAATTATATAAAAAAAAACTCTGACAATTATTTGTAGTGCGCTGTTGAAATTGTCAAGTATTTTGCGACTCCATTACGATTTCCCTAAGCGCTTCATTGAAATGCTGTCAACTAAGAACGTTTTTTATTTATTCGGCAGAGAATGTTTCATTGGGTTTCAAATTTGGTTTGTGACTTGTTACGGGTAAAACTGGGATGCAAGCAAAAGTTAAATATTTCTTAGTAAATATTATGTTACAAATAAATGTTTCTGCTTTTTTAGTAAAAGGGCGAAGTTATGTAATGGAATTAGCTAAATTATTCATGAAGTGAGGTTTGTTCAATCCACCTCATAATACGTGGAATAATTATGTATATTTTATGAGTTTTGTGTCCCTTTCAAAGATGTAAAATTCGTTCACCTTGTGCCTCAGTTGTTCTTGAGGTAAAAATATTATTTTCCATCAAGTACAGTATTTATATAGTCACTGAGGTGGCACCGTAACTAAAATGAAGTATCGAAGAAGTCCCCCCTCCCTCAAGATTACGATCTGTTTAGCCGTTAAGGTTTGCTCTACATGAATATTTAAGGCATGTATCCAAACTTGATCTCGCTTCCTTTAACATTCATAAATTCATGTTATAGCACCAATGGGTTTAGCGCATTTATTACGTTTATATATTTAATACGTTTGCTGAGATTTATTTTAGATAATTTCTCTGTCCAATGGAATGTTATTCGTAATAGTACAAGGCTTTTCTTTAAAACGCAACCCATGATTTGAAATTCTTATCTTAGAATACAATAGAATATAGTTTTATTTTTTCAATTGCAATTACAATAAAGTACACATCTGAAGGATATATACAGAATATTTATAAAAACAAAAACTAAAGGAAATATTACAACATAAAATTATTCTAAATGGGGAAATAAAATAGGGCCTCCTAAGGCAAAGCTTGTTTTGAGGTTCCTGCACTTTTATCTAATTTCAAATCTCAAATTTAAATTTCAAAATGAATATTTGCAAACATAACACATATTTACGAAGTATTTTATTATTATTCACATTTATTACATTAAATTACAGGGTTAAATGATGTTTTGTTTAGTTTCGACATTCAAACAGGCATTCATTAACTTATAGAATGTTCTCTCCTGTTTACAAAATCTCAGGACGCTCATTAAATTATTCTAATATTAACAATAAACTTTTATTTTATCTAGACTTCTTTAATATTATGTGGATGATTTTAATTTAATTTACCTTACCCTACTCTTCACATATCACTAAAGGAAATTTTCCAGAGGGCTTAAATCTAGGTTTTAGATGATGCATACCTTTTACAATTGATGTTTTTGTGGTAAACTAATTTTAAGAGTTATGTACTCTCAAAAATTTCTACATTTAAGCTCTGTTGATTTTCTAATCCGCGGATAGAATAAGGAATATGAAAATAGCATTTTAAAAACTTTAGACAAATTTAACGAACGTATAAATTAGAAAAACAAGAGCCATTAAAAAAAAGTTTTCAATAAAATTACTACATAAATCGAACAGGACGCAGTATTGTAATGGTGGTCTGGTTGAACTCCAAAACTGAAGTAAATATACAGTAGTTAAAATCCTATTAATAGTCGTAATAAATTTGAATAGCTATATCATGTATCATGCATATTTTTTACATGTTCGGTTGCCATTTGAAAGAAGCATCCTGGAACCTCTATCTAATTCCTAATTATTTTAAATCATATTTGAAGAACATTATTTGAGCCAATGACTTGTCCAATCAGCCTCACCATGATTTTCAGTATGCCGTTAACGTAGCACATGAATGTTATGTAGCTCGATATTCTCGCTGTGATAGATGGGTTTTTGACGTTGCGCGTGCCGGGACCCAGCGAAGTACGTAGGGAAACGGCCTCTGTTTCAGTTTCTTTTCGCTTTTTTAATATTTAACTTGAGAACTGCTATTTTCTGTATGCCTAAAAATTGCCATTTTACACCATCGTTTCAAGTTATAAATTAGATGTTCCAATAAAGCCTGCCTCTTAAAATAAATCATAATGTTTTCTGATTTATCTTTTACATACGGTTATTTTTTGAACTTTAATATCCTACTGATGTTAGTAAGTGGAAATATGTCCTCAAATGATACATGTCCCTTATGTCCCTTCTACATGTCTTAATACACTAGATATAAAAATATATGTACAAAACGTAAACTTCGCATACTTTTTATACAAACACGATTCAACATTTAAATTTTTATATTTTCTAACTTAACTGTTTCATAATAACTTGTTTTGTTTGATTTTTTCAGTCTGCATTTCATACAATTGAATTATAATTTTTAAATATTTTTGCTATTTTAATCTTGAATAAATTTTCAAAGATTTCTGTTTCTTTTCGTTTTAGAAAACTAAAATTGTCTGCCATAGTTAAGTGGCGATGTATTTCAAAGTAAAAACCAAAAAGTAGTAAGTGATCAAGTTGGTATTCTGTCATCTTTAAGCAAGAATCACCAAAACGCCTTAAGTCATCTGTTCTGTAGCCCAAATACACACTGCTCAGAAGAGATTTTGGTGTCTCATGTATTCGTACTTAACTATAGATTTGTTTCTAAGTGGTCACTTATAAGTAAAAAGTACAAATATGCAAACGTGCTCTGAAAACAAGGTCCGGTATTAGACAACAATACAAATGCAAAACTACAAGTCTCTATTGTTATTGTTTCCTTACTGTCCTAGTTCCATTGCCACAAAGCATTCCAAAGCCCTCCAAAGTGTGAATGTATTTACAAGTGCTTTAGTAGAAACAAATTTTGTAGGTTAAACATGTTTTTTGACAAAATTTCTCAATTGAAAATTGCATCATCTATCCAAGCTAAATGTAAGGTATATTTTGAAAAAAAAAAATGAGTGGAAGTGACACCATCTATAAAGTTAAAAAAAAATAAATAATCAACATACAATACATGGTAAGGTTAATTTTTGTCACTGATTCATTTCATGAAATAGTGATGGCTTTTTGATATCCTGTAAGTATTAATGAACAGTGGCTTGTAGCTTTTTTCTGCCTCATATCAGGTGATTCATTGCTAGGACATTTAAGTAAACCCCATGATCAAAGACAGCTGGGAACATTTTTAAACATTCAAAAAACTATTGATTTTTATCGTCAGCCATCAGCCTCCGGACTACCATATTGCCATTCATGTATTAGTAATTCTTAATTGTAGTAATTGTATATAGGCAATATCTTTATTTACTTAACTACGTAGTCCTGCCTATTTTTAAGAGTAAAAATTCCATTATTCAAACTGAAGCAGTGGGGTGGTACTTTTCGATAGTTTTAGCAATACGGGGTTTAAAAAATAATTTTGCAAAATTACAAATCTGGCATTTCTGTTTGCATGAATAAAAACTGTTGTTTCTAACGATGGAAATAGCACTTGTTAAAATTTATTTTAACAAGGTTTAGGTTTGTCTTAGTTTCTTGGCTGACTGGCAATGAACCGTTGGTAAAACATCTACCACAAAGCCAGAAAAGGTTGTTTATTGAGATACATTGTGAGCATAGCTCATTTACCAGCTTATGGGAGATGTTGATGTTACGAACGTTGTTTTCTGTTATAAGGTACCCCAGTGAACCTCCAATTTTAGGTACGTGGGGTTTTAAATGCTGCATCGATAGACCATCTGATTGGTTGCTTCCGACGCTGGGATTGGATTGCTTTGGTCAGTCAATCAACTTTTACTAACCGCTACGTTCACCTGACATTACTAAATGCGATTTTTGCTCGTGGAATATGTCAAATACAACATTTACTGATAAAAAGAACTGCAATTCAGCACATAACAGAATCATCGGGATACTTAATACAAGAAATGATACATGGTGTTGGGGTAGTGTTGGAATATCTCCTGAATATTTACAAGGTAACAAACCGTGGTCTTATGAAACATTTATAGTGCACAATCTTTATTTTTGTAATTTTAATCAAAACTATTTCATGGAACAATTCTTTTTTAGTTTTCATGTTTGTTTTACAATAGGATATTCTTTGTTTACAACTAATCAATTTGTATTTTGCACCGTTACTTTAAATAACCCTGTATATTTGACGTGCATGATATATTACCCAAACTAAGAAAGTATCTAAAATCGGATCCTATATAAAATATCTAAGGGACCAAAACCATTATTTGTGTCCCAGCTACTTGGGAATTTTCAAAACATATTCATCAATCACTTGAACTCACTTCCGATCTTCCTGGTCTGCTGTTACGTCCTTTGTCCTTTTCCATTAAATTGTAAAGTCCGCTCCACAACGATGTAATATACCTTGGGTAATCAAAGATCTATTTAAACACTCTCATAATGGGTTTTTTGTTTTTGATGTATATGTTTTTACTTAACAGTGAAAAATTTACTCTTTTGCTCTACTGAAGTTTTATTCCTTCTTGATGTTTTTTTTTTATTGTACATAATAAGGTTATAAAGTTAATTAAAGGAAACAACTTTGAAGTCCTCTGTTTCATCAAGGGAAAAATATTTAACCAATTCAATTATCTTTGGTATGTGTACATATTAAAACGTATAATGATTATGAGATTACAATAACATTTAACTAAACATATTACTATAACGAATATGATACCATGATGAAAGAAAATGTTAAACGGAAAAATACGTCGAGTGATGGAATTTATTCTTGATAAATAAATCTGATTAATAATAATAATAATCAACAAAAACCACATAATTTTAAGTTATATTAATATAACACACTGTATTTTAATCTAAACTACGATAGTAAAGTCCTTTTGTTTCGTTTTTTTATCTAAGACTATTTAATCGACTATATAATATAATAATTTTCAAGGTATGTAAATAAAGCACATTAAAACTTATAATATTATTATTCTCAGATTATCTTTCCTCATGCTAAGCTATAAAGTGCGTCCCACTGTAGTGCTTCACTAAAACGAACGAAATAGCTCTTAAGGCGCTAAATTTTAATGGGTACTTAATTACATTTAGCAAAAGTTACTCTGGAAGTTCTTTTTGTTTGGCTTTAACACTTGCCCGCGCCCTGGAAAAGCCCTACCTCCATTCACACCGTAATCTTTTTAAAATTGTTTGTTATTATTCATGGATTCTTTAGTCCCTTGGGCCTTTAATGTAGCCTGCAACAATGGTTTGAATTTATTCATTCGTATATTTTTTGCTAAAAGGGGGGTTTTTATTTTTTATTTTAGTTTGACTGATGGTTAGTTAATATGTCAATTTAGGAAACGGTTTAATTTAAGTGCATCCCATGGAGTCAATTAAGGTTACTCTGTATATAAATTCATGTAAAAATAAATCTTGTGTTATCACACGATCTTGACGTATTTCGTTTACTACTTGATATTGTCACATTTTGTAATACCCTAACATGTTATGCTATAGAAAGGACAAGTTCTTATTAATTGGCTTATAGACACACAACTGTCAACAGTCAATTGTAATATATTTATATGTTTTGAAATGATCGTGTTCTTAAGTTGATCGCACCCGTGGAATAAATGTACGAAACCTTATGTGTCGAAGTTTTCAGAAATATAATATTTATATCCATAAAAACATTGAAATATATGAATTTTGCAACGAAATTTCTACAGTATTACCTGTCTAAATTACTGACTGTATCCTAAAAAATAAAAAAAATTTAAAAGTAAAAAATAAACCTAATACGAGTGTAAATGCGGTTTTAAACAGTCCATTTCATACATACTTAGCTTCTTATAATAGTGATACTCGTAGTAAGCAACATTAAATTGTCAATAAATACATCAACGAGATAAGAAGTTTCAAATAAATCCGTTAATATGCTTACTTTTAGTCATGTTAAGCTTAAAACCCTATTTTCATGCCTTTGGGAATACATTAAACAATATTTAAAACGTGTGTCATTAAATAAAAGAGAAAAACATGACATTATAACTTTATCTGAAACCTGGCTTAATCAAACAATTTGTCATTTTGAGCTATTTTCCGCAAGATGATGTTGTTTATAGGCGAGACAGAGATGAACTAATTACTGGAATGATAAGATGTGGAGGCAAATCGCTAGCTATAAGAAATAATTTCATATCAGTTAGGCTATTCGATTTGAAAACTGAAGAGCATAAAATTTTAATGAAGTTAACGTTGTCTACTTCGTTTACTTGTATTTTATGTGTGGTATATTCTACTACAAACTCCAAACTTGTTTCATTTTCGCAATGAGCATGTAATAGTAGTAGACGATTTTAATTTAAAAATCAGAGGCTCAAACTTTGATTTAAGTAAGGGCAATGAAATACTCGTATGTAAGGGAATATTTTTCTTTAATCAGTTTTATGGCTTATCTCTAAAAAAACAATGTTTGTAATCCTCTGGGTCGCACTTTGTATCTAGTTATTTTTGATTTGGATTCATTAAATGTCAGCGAGAAGACTGTACCAATTAGTAAAAGTTGATCAATTATATCCTCCTCTGCTTATAGAGTTTGAATGTAGGGAAAAAACCAAATCCTAAAAACCAAATATCAATAGTTTATGACTTTTCAAAGACGAAAAAATACAACTCTCTCTAGCTGAATTAAAACAGAATTTTATCGACAGGCTTTAAAAATTCATGAAAATGATTCACTAAGCGATGACTCTTGAAAATAACTAATATTTTTGTCTATTTTCTAGAAAAAAGGTTTTAACTAATTTTCACACTTTTGATAGTTATTGATGAGGGTAAATCGCCCCTCCTTCTGAAGGTCTTTCACCAGCGGTGTAATTGAGTTGGCAGTTACGAGAAGTGGGGCTATAACGTTAACCTGCCGTGGGCGATAGCACTTTAGGGATAAGCTTAACTAAACGAAACGTACGGCGTGTGTATACTATATGTGTATACTATGTGTATACTATGTGCATCTCAATACCTCCATACGTCGTCCGTCTTGTCATGGCACCTAAAGGATTATTAGACCCTTACGCGAACATAGGCACAAATTTAGGCAACCCTTCCGCCAGGTAAATGACTCACTCACTGGGTCAGGTAGAGAATTGTCAATTGATTAAAATTATTATTGCAACAATGTTATTGGTATAGTTGTAATCTTCTTTAATAAAACAAATAATGACACCAAACACGACTTTATTATGAAACTTCAAAAAATAACTTGCCTGGAAACGAAATCAAATCTTACAGCACCTTCTACCATAACGCTTTGTCTACACTCATTTTCCCTGGAATGAATTTAGATACTTATTCGTTCGGAATATTTCGTTGTTTCGTATTGTCGCTACCGGACCGCGGAACGACAATTTTATTTTGGCCAGACGACTGTGAGTGTGCGTGCGTGAGTGAAGGGCTAACTAATACCATAAGTGCTATGATAAAACTCGTATAGATCTCTCCACTGGTATACAGGGCATTTTTTCAAACATACCTAAATGAAAATTCAGTCCATGGCTTTTGTTGAACTGGGAATGGTTTCGGGTATAGACCATTTCACCCTCGGTAACTCGGAAACAGGCCACTTAATCCCACAAGCGCATTTGAGCCTCTATGCCCCATGTTAGCACTGGGCGGGATTACTCTTGTTTTGGATTGTGGTATACGGGTCTCTGATAAAAAAACGAAAAGAAGATACACTAAAAGTTCACTTGACTAAACTATCGGTGGTAAAAAAATGAAACCATAAAATTGTACTTAAAAGTAGCAATTAGAAATTTTCACAATTTATAATCCGATTTTCAACGGCTACATGTATATATTATAAATTATTTTAAAAGCGTAAAATGTTAATGTATAACGATGTGAAATGTTACTCAAACTGACATGAAATAAAGTAATTAAATTAGAATATGCTTCAAACAGTTTGAATAATATTTACAAGCATTGTGTTTAGATAAGATGAAGGCTAGTTTCAAATATTGTATAAATTTTCTATCGGTAATAAAAAAATGAAACCATAAAATTGTACTTAAAAGTAGCAATTAGAAATTTTCACAATTTATAATCCGATTTTCAATGGCTACATATATATATTATAAATTATTTTAAAAGCGTAAAATGTTAATGTATAACGATGTGAAATGTTACTCAAACTGACATGAAATAAAGTTATTAAATTAGAATATGCTTCAAACAGTTTGAATAATATTTACAAGCATTGTGTTTAGATAAGATGAAGGCTAGTTTCAAATATTGTATAAATTTTCTATCGGTAATAAAAAAATGAAACCATAAAATTGTACTTAAAAGTAGCAATTAGAAATTTTCACAATTTATAATCCGATTTTCAATGGCTACATATATATATATTATAAATTATTTTAAAAGCGTAAAATGTTAATGTATAACGATGTGAAATGTAACTCAAACTGACATGAAATAAAGTTATTACATTTGAATATGCTTCAAACAGTTTGAATAATATTTACTAGCATTGTGTTTAGATAAGATGAAGGCTTGTTTCAAATATTGTATAAATTTCTATCGGTAGTAAAAAAATGAAACCATAAAATTATACTTGCAACTAAAAAAAATTCACATTTTATAATCCGATCTTTAACGGCTACATATATATATTATGAATTATTTTTAAAAAGCGTAAAATGTTAATGTATAATGATGTGAAATGTTACTAAAACTGACATGAAATAAAGTTATTACATTAAAATATGCCTCAAACAGTTTGAATAATATTTAGTAGCATTGTTTAGATAAGATGAAGGCTAGTTTCAAATATTGTATAAATTTTCATTGAGGAAGAAATAGGAAGAAAAAAATATCGATGTAAAATGTAACTTTACCTGTGGATTAAGTTTATATTTTTATGTGACTAACGGTCTAACTTGAATGAAATGGCCAACAGTGGTATTAAGTTGGAATCCAACTAAAAATGGAGATGTACGAATATAGGTTTGAGAAATTTCTTTTAACCCTCCTTCTACGGAAGTAATCACCATTCTTAGCCGATACAGTATCCGAGGTTCGGCGAAGGGATGCGGGGTTGTTAGTTCTTTTGTGAAGAACCACGACTAGAATAAGACTGCAGTCACGTTCCGGGGATGGTAAAATCTGAGCTGAAACCAGCGCAACGCTCTCGCTCATCCTCTCCTCCTATTTTGTGCTCTCTTCCTTGCAGTTTCCCTCCTTTATATTATTTCAAAGTTAACAAATTTGTTATGTAGGTATTATGTACGTCAGGGCTTGTAACAGGTCATTTTATTTTTTTTGTTATTTTTTGCTCTTAGTTAGTTTTTGTTATTTTTTTGGGAATTTGGTTATTTTTGTTATTTTTTTTTGGGAATTTTGGTTATTTTTTTATTTTTTTGTGCAATTAGGTTTTTATTGATCAATTTTAATGAAGCTCGTAAAAACTAAATAAATGTTTAAAAAAGTAATAAATAAAAAAGTAACAATTGAATCCCGGAGGATTTTTTTCTATTTAAATTTTTTTAAATATTATTATTGCTTTAGTAGATAATTACTTACCTAGTTCAAAATTACCCTACAACATTTTTATTGCCCATATATATTTAATATCCCGATAAAATGGCGGTTTTGGGGATTTTAGCTGCATTTTGGGTTTAATCAAGGTTATTTTTTTGTTATTTTTTATCATTTTGGTTTTTTTTATATTTTTATTAACCTCAAGAACTGTTAAAAGCCCTGATGTACGTTTAAATGTAGGCCCCTACGTGAAATTTCGTTAATTTACTACTCTAATTGTTCAGGATTTATAAGCATTAAATCATTTTTCTCTCACTAAATCACTTTATTTTTTCAGTATCTTACTAATTTGTCAACAATCCACTGTTTGAAATATGGAGCTTGCCCTAGTTTTAATTTGTTATTTTTAACTCTGCAATATTCAGTTTTATCTATAAATAATTAATTGTGTTTAATTTTGTTTAATATGTGGCTCAATACTATTTTTTGTTTAACTTTATTTTGTGTTATTGCATTAATGAGTCACATACCTTGATCGTCTTCAACCGTAAAAGTAATTTGATGGGTCACCAAAATTTCGTCACAAGCTCTGATTGGTCTAGAACCTATATATTAAAGTGACTCCCGTATCACGTTCACTTAATGAAATTGCTTTTGTATGTGATTTAAATACACTTTTTATGGTGCTACTTGTAATATTATTACTGGTGCTTATTCCAGATCGTAGATAAAAGTCATAAACATAGGTACAGTTCACATGAAATAAGAATAAAACACGCATTGCTATTTCTACTCAAGACACTGTATATTGTTTTCGTGTTTTTGCGACGTATCGAATGGAACTGAAGTTTGGTCTAATTTTCTCCTCTGGGTGTGAACATGTCACAATAGTACCGAAACAGTTGTTAATCCATCAAGTTACTTTTAGGACTGAAGACGATCAAGCTATTTAGGTCAATAGTATTCACAATGCTTTGGCAGAAAACACAAAATAAATATGTGTTGTATTTGCTTTAAGAAAGGTTAAGTTAGTTATTCTATTTACGATACATTGTAATCACAGCTAACCAGTAACACTGCAGTAATTGAGTTATTTATCTGGTCAGACACGTGGCAAGTGCAGCGAGTGGTGGCTTGCGCCTACGTCAACAGCCCTCGAGATGACGCGGTAGTTAGGGTGTAAACAACGGCCTCTTGTGTGGGGATGCGACCGACGCCGGCACACATAGCAACACAGAGTGGCATTTGAGAACGAGAACTAAAAACATTGTCAAAACATGTAGGGTTCACACGAATTAATTAATTCTCATTTGCATATAATTGTATTTCGTCTGATATCATTGATTTAAAGTGATATGTCTATTAAACATACCTAGCCCCCTTTCATGCAATACACATGGGAAATGTTCATTAATTTGAAGTAATACGTCTATTGAATATTCCTAACAATCCTACATGCAGTTCTCATGGCAAATGTTAAAATATTTTAATAGATACTAAACTAATGTTTTAAAATTTGTCATACTGGCACATAAGAACCTAAGAATAGGCCTAAGAACCACATAAGCACTAACAACCCTTTTGTACAGTTGGTCAGTACTATGTGTAATTCTGTATGTTAAATCTTAGAGATTAATTTACCTACAAATAATAGGGAAAATTCAAAGAAGTAAATACTAAACAAGATTTTAACTTAGTACAAAGGAAAACCAAACTATATCAACTAAAAAAGGTAAAATAAAATATTAAAAACAAAATGTTTTTAAAGTTTTCATGTTGTTGATTTTAAATAAAAAATTTGTTAAGTCCACGTAAAACAAAAATATTTCTTTTCCTATTCATGTTGCTAAACATTTTATGTAAGATTTTGTTATAAAGGTGTGTTTCGATTTCACAAAAAGAATTAATTTTTTAAATTAAAAAAATAAATAAGTGTTTCCGCGTCAGACTGGCGAGGGTATGAGTCGTTGGTTTTATCTCAGCCAAACACCTTAGGACTCTGGTTGCCGATAGGGCAGTCTGGAGCCAGTAATGTAGGCCCTTAAGCGTCAACGTGGTGAGGGTATAAGTTGGTAGTCTTATCTCAGCCAAACATTTAGGGCTCTTGTTGCTGAAAGGTCAGTCTGGAGCCAGTAATGTAGGCCCTTAAGCGTCAACGTGGTGAGGGTATAAGTTGGTAGTCTTATCTCAGCCAAACATTTAGGGCTCTTGTTGCCGAAAGGGCAGTCTGGAGCCAGTAATGTAGGCCCTTAAGCGTCAACGTGGTGAGGGTATAAGTTGGTAGTCTTATCTCAGCCAAACATTTAGGGCTCTTGTTGCCGAAAGGGCAGTCTGGAGCCAGTAATGTAGGCCCTTAAGCGTCAACGTGGTGAGGGTATAAGTTGGTAGTCTTATCTCAGCCAAACATTTAGGGCTCTTGTTGCCGAAAGGGCAGTCTGGAGCCAGTAATGTAGGCCCTTAAGCGTCAACGTGGTGAGGGTATAAGTTGGTAGTCTTATCTCAGCCAAACACCTTAGGACTCTGGTTGCCGATAGGGCAGTCTGGAGCCAGTAATGTAGGCCCTTAAGCGTCAACGTGGTGAGGGTATAAGTTGGTAGTCTTATCTCAGCCAAACATTTAGGGCTCTTGTTGCCGAAAGGGCAGTCTGGAGCCAGTAATGTAGGCCCTTAAGCGTCAACGTGGTGAGGGTATAAGTTGGTAGTCTTATCTCAGCCAAACACGTTAGGGCTCTTGTTGCCGATAGGGCAGTCTGGAGCCAGTAATGTAGGCCCTTAAGCGTCAAAGTGGTGAGGGTATAAGTTGGTAGTCTTATCTCAGCCAAACACGTTATCTATGGGACTCGTCTTCACATCGTGTAAACCTCCACCTGAGGATCTGTTTATGCAACTAATCAAGATTTTGTTTTTGCTTTGCTGCAGAACCCTTGTAGGCCCTGCTTGATTAAATTACATTATATATATATATAGTCGTATATGCTCGTGTAAAAACACATACTGTAAAAAATAATCGAAAATGTCCTTATTTTTCCGATTTTGGCTTCGTTGAGGCATTACCCGAAATTTAGTTTTTATTTTTACACTTAATAATTTTTATTTTTGTAACGAATTTTTGTATTAAGTTAATATTTGGCTTGAATCTTGCTAAAACAAATGTCCATTTACAAAACAAATATTTTTCCTATGTGTATTTTGAAAAAAGCGGCCATTTTTTACCTTAAAATAAAAAACCTATGGTGAATTTTACAAATTTTGACAAGACATAAAATAGCTGTAAAATTAAATGATCTAAACAATGATACGAAGATTGTAAGGTCCAAATAACAAATTATGGAGTAAATGTGATGAAAAATAAGATTTTCGATGTGTAACTATTGCATATTTTGACAGTTTTATTAGTCAAATCGCATATACTCCATAATTTTTGTTCGATCTTAATGATCTGGGTATCATTACTTTGATATTATTACATAGTACATAAAATTATTTAATATACATTATATATAATATATCTTATCATAACCACACAATATATTGCGGTTGTTATGACGTCAATCATATTCATTTATTCCTTTTCAATGTGATAAAAAATGAGCTCTTAAAAACTGTCATTGTGAATAGTGATGGTAAAATTTGCATACTTTTTGGCGTCTTGTCAAAAAATTTTTACATTTACCGTTTTTAAGATATGTACTTCTTAAGATAAAACTGGTCGCCATTTTGAATTTGTATTTTTCTCAAAGAAAAACATATTTCTCTGGTAAAGCAAACATTTCTTTAGAAAGGTCAATTCCAAAAATCATTGTAATACAACAAATTGGTTACACAAATAAAAGTTATTACATGTAAAAATCTAAATGACCGAAAACTACTTAACGAAGCATAGCAAATAAATATTTAAAGAACATTTTAGATATTTTAATGTCAGAATGGGAATATGAATAGCCAGTCTGCTGGTATTTCTGTGTCAGAACCTGTACTGTACACAACAATATGTTTGCAAAACATACTTCATAATATCGAAACCAATTACATAGCAATTACAACGTCACATTATTGCAGAGAACAAATTATTATTGCAATCGCACAATACCATCGCAATTTCCAGATTTGATCATTTGTGAACTTACATGATCAGTAATTACCAATTAATTCGCCAGTTTTCCATCTGAATTCATGTTTGTAACAGAATATGATTTTACATTATATGATCCTCCGCAATCGATTTTTGTTTGTTTTATTGGCTATAAATTTAACTCATAAAATTGTTGTCTGCAACAAATTATAAAAATAAAAATTCCAAGTAAAAAAAGTTTATTAATTCTAAACATTTTGTAATGATAGTAATGAATTATTTACTCTACATTATCTGTGACCGTGGTGGGACATCTCCAGAAAAGTTCATGAACATCATTATTAACCCTTGCTAATCCGAAATTACAATTTTAACCAAGCAAAAATCTCCTCCCGGAAATTGAAAAGCACTTTTGTAACTGTTTTAGTCTAACTCTAGGAACACCGAAATGTTGAAGAAAACTGAACTTAGTGACAAAACGGAAGTGCGGTTCAGCGTAACCGTGTCTCAGTAGACTGTGAGGCTGGCGGGTCCCAGAGACCGGTATCCCAGTGAGATTGTGAGTCTGTGAGACCGCGGGTGTACGATGTGACATGGTGTCGAATGTTCCTGTCTGAAGCACCGTACTGGTCGAAGCCCCCGAGGCACGGACACTGGACTTCTCAGAGGCCTCTCTCCATCAACGTTATCAGTGACGGTGAGTCTCAACAGAAACTACAGTACATATAGACACACTCAAGAGTCATCTCCACCTTGGGGCCAGTAGCCCATTGTTGCGCAGTCGGCAATGTTAACCGTACGGCTTTTAATGCAAACCATGGTATTTTATTCCCCTGTTCCGGACGCCGTTTTTCAACCGTTTTTCTTTAAACTTGGTAAGTGTTTAGTTGAATAGTTATACAGTATTAGGCCCCTCATACCTCGAAATTTTGAAAATTTAACAAATACTACTAAGGAAAATCGAGTTACCTTGCGACGTCCCAGAGAGTAATATTTGTTAAATTTTCAAAATTTCGAGGTATGAGAAGCTTAATATAAGTATGTAATATAATATGTATGTATGTAAAGTATGTATGTAATATAAGAAGTAATGTAAGTGGTAACTAAACACTTACCAAGTTTAAGGAAAATCGGTTGAAAAACGGTGTCGAAAACAGGGGAATAAAATACCATGTTTTGCATTAAAAGCCGTATGGTTAACATTGCCGACTGCGTAACAATGGGCTACTGGACCAAAGGTGAAGATGACTCTTAAATCCGGCCCCGGCCGGATTTCTGAATGTCCGGATTAGCCGGTGGCCGAACCATACGTCGGTCTAGAAGGCTTCTATTGTTCACGTAAACATCAATGTTTACCAGCAGGGTTGGGCAAAAGCATGCAGTATCTATACTTATTTAATACGCTAAATGTTTTTTTGTCTTGAGAACTCCTACAATTTTCAACCGATTTTCAAGTTTTTGGTGTCGTTGGATAGGGCTTGGTCTGTAGTTGTTTCCGCCAAATACTGATGAGAATCGGACTAAAAATAAAGGTGCTATCCACCAATGAAATCTCAAAATTTCCCATTTAAATAACATTGGGATTGAATAAAGCATTTTAAACATCTGTTAATAATCAGCTGTAAATACGTGTTGTTTTGGTGATTAAATATATTCATAATAGTGGATTGGCCGGATGTCGTTGATTTTGAGCTAAAAGTAACATTTGTATTGTATTAAAGTAAATTGCTCGATTTCGAGAAACACGTATACTAGTAGCTTATAACTCCTGGTTGATATTAACTATGACAAAATTATTCCGTAGCTACAACATATGACAAAATTAATCCGTAGCTACAACACATCAAGTACTATAACTCCTGGCTTGCTAACCATAATTTAATGAAAATTAGTATGTTCGTATATTTTGTATTATTCCCCACATCTAGATAGATAGTCACTGGTTTTCAACATGCCCGTTATCCGAACTGTGGAGGAAGTCTTTAAATTATTAAATGTAAGCATAGTGCATCACATTTAATGTCTTGCTTGAAAAAATGCCATGTCGCAAACCTGACTTCGAATGATATTTGAGCCGAAAATAGCATTCGATCAAACTTTGTAATAAAATCATACTGCAGAAATCAAATAAAAAATGCTTTAACTTTTTACATTTTAAGGTCGAATTTGTAGTATTAAGCTCAGAATTTAAGTACCTTTAAGATGATGTATGATATGACACAGCCTGAAAAGACGATTCCCCCAAGACCTCTTTTGGGGCCCTTTGTGGAAGTCCCCTGTCATATCATACACCATTTTTAAATTCTTTCTCCTCCGAGAAATTATATGTAAAACTGACCTAGATAGCTCAAATATGTCAGAAGTAATTGATTTTTTTTATTTCGACAATGTGATTTTAATAATATGTTTAATCGCCTCCCATTTTTGACTCAGTTATCGTTTTTAAGTCCGGTTTGCGGCAGGGTACAATTAAGCCTACTCTTCCAAGCAAGGCAAAAAATGTAATGTGTATATATAACTATGCGTTTAATGTTTTGAAGACTTCCATATAGGGTGTCCCCCGGGCATTCTTGAAATCACTGAAATGCATCTATACTAGATTCGGAGAACAATACCAAATACAAACATACCAAGTTTTATTAAATTCAAGCCAGTAAGTCAGGAGTTATTAGCTTCTAAAGTTCTACACTTTAGCCGAACCCTGTATGTGATTCAGTTTGTGTTAGTAAACTGCCCCAACAATTGAAAACGCGTCTACTCACTTTTGGTACTTTTTACATTTAAAGTATTTTTTATAGACAGATTTACTATTTGTTTGTAAAAAGAGCTCGTTAGAATTTTTAGCACAGCCTGTCTTTGATGCAATTCACCTCGCAGTTGTTATTGCCGTCGTTCATACGAACGTACTATCAATTGTTAATGCAACTAATGTTCAAGAATGGTTCTGTAGTACATTTATCTTATTAATTATTTTTATTTTTTCAATGTTATAGCAAATGCCTTCTTAAAAACGGTCTTTGTAAAATAAAGAAATTATGTTTTGGGGTTCATTTGACTAAAAACAAACATATTTAGATTTAGAGCAGAATTTTTCGTTTAATTGTAATCTATCGTTATACAGTATTAGTCTTGTTACATTCCAGGAAAAGGTAAGGTTGGAAATATGATTAAAAGATATCATTTCTGCATCACAACAGGCATCTAATTCATAATAATTTAATAATGTTTTAATATTGGCGAATCCCATAGGTAAGAATTATATTTTATGGTAACCTACATTTCCAGTGTTGGTGAAATAATTCAATAATCATTCCTTCCCAACGTGAAAATCTAATGAAAATGTTGATTTACACAATGCAAAATCAATATCGATTCTATAATTCCAAAACTACATTTATTTCAAGAGCCAATTAGGTAAATGGGTCTCAGCCCCAACAGCAGGAGGCAGTTTTTGTTGAACAGCTCGCCGATGTGTCTGTTACAATTAGCGAAATGGTTTTCCTGCGCACTCCGAATAGTCCTTTGTTAGGCCGATCTACGGGCTTCTTACTAGATATTGTGCAATTTATTCAGTATTTATTGTCAAAAAGTTTTCTGGATTTTTATATGTCATTTAGACATATTTAAACCTAATAATCTTCTCTCTTTTTCTCATTCAGGGTAAATTAAAGGGCATTGCTAACGTCCGAAAATTGGATTTATTGTACACTAATTGACCAAAAATTGATTTACTGTCGAATTGAATTTCAACCCTGTACACTTTTGTTTCAAAATATAATTTTCATGTGTTTTTTTTGTATATTTAATTAACTTTTCTTACAGCAATATAACTTTAGATTAAAATATTTCATGAACTATTAATTTTTCCTATTCTTTTAGTTAGTTTTCCGCATATTTTATAAAAATGGGCAACACATTGTTTCAGAAAGTGGGACAATGATTCTAAAATGTGTTACAACTTGTAAGGCGAGATGAAAATAAAGCAATAAAAGCCATTTTGACATGAGTCAAAGCTTTGATAACGTTTTTTACAACAGTAGGACCACGCTATATACGTTACTCGAGGTCCAGAGATTATCGCATCCCAAATTTTAAGCTAAGGTTTGACGTGTCCAAATGGTCTAAATAAGTAATTACTGTTTTAGTTCAAAGCGCTCGTTTAGTTGAATTCATTGTGTTTACTTTGTGCTCTTGTTAATATTTTCAAGTGTTTTTCGCGGCCGAGCTCCCACGCTTAACTGTTATAAAACGTAAAATGTCGTAACGCTGAGATTTTTAGGCGTAAGTAGAGCCCCACTTCATAAATGATTACAATAAGTAAAACAAGCTCCAACTCCAATAGGCTTTCATACTCTTCAATTTGTTAACAGAATTTTTATTATTTATTTCGTCCATGGAGTATCAGGTTAACCGAGCGTTGTTCGTTGGTTTTAATTCACTTTTAGTATAATATTATGGTAATCAGGCTTACGATTTACGCCAACTATACCCATTCATAGGCAACAGCTGTTTCAAAACCAATGCTTAAAAGTAGCAGTCTTTTATTTTTGTTTACCTTTCATTCTTATTTTGTTGCGTCTTGGACCCGGATTTAAATTTTTGTCTAGCGTAATAAGCCTATGGTATTTTTATGTTCAACGTTAATTCTTCCTTTTAATTTATCACCTTTAAGCGAATTTCCCCTATAGGGAATACGATATTCCGCTTGTTGTCACGGTAAGACCTAAGCCCGGGACCATGTTACTTTTTTTATTTTGAGGTCCCCAGAAGCCAAAAACACCGTTCGTTCAAATTGATATGTGTATGTATTTTTATCCATCTACGTGTCCGTGAACGCGATAACTTTTGAACCCAACCTCCGATTTTGATGAAATTTTGTATAGGGCTGTAAAACTAGCATTTACTTGAACGAGTTTGCGCACCAGAATGATCGGACCATGGGAACGGGTTTTTATGGGGTTTCAAAGGCGTAAAAATTGTTTTTTGGCATTTTAAATTAATTTTTAAGAAACAAAAATTTTTACAAAAACCATTTAAAAGAATAAAAAAGTAAACAATCAAGTATTTTGAATTTTTATCTTTTTCTTGAATCGTTGCAGAGAAATTCCAAAACTATGTTTCTCGTGTTATTCTTATGGGAAATAAACAACCTTCCAATTTGCTTATATATTAACATATATTGATAAAATTTTGTATGCATTTAATTTATGAATGGTTTAACTTATATTTGCTTACAAAGCCTAAATGGTGGCAAGTTTACATACTCAACACCTTGGTGTTCATGGGGAAATAGAAAAAATATAAATCCAATTGGAAATTCGCTGAGTACGCAGGTCTGCTGCTACAGGAGTATTTTAATTTACACTCATTTTTAGCCATTTCTTTATGTGAATCTTAAAAACAGGTAACATTACAACGGGCATGGTAAGATCGAGTGCGGGACAAACGAAGATTTATAGAATGACACCCGTAACACGTTTTATAAAGGTGTTAAATTTCACACATGAGAGTTAAATTTCAGCACTCCAGCAGTCCAGCGGTAGCAATTTACGTCTGATTCACCTTAAATTTGGTGCAAACCGTTAGTGTTTATGCCTTTGAACAATTTTTGAATCATGGCAAACAGAAATATCTAGCCCTTGTTTCGTAATATTTATTGGAAACCGAGATTCTGGACCCTAATAGGTCAAATAAGGCATGATTGTAAAGTACGTGTTCACAAAATAATAAATTCAAAGAGAAAAGGAAATGTTCTCAACATTATAAAACTTACGTAACAAGGCACAAGAATTCATTGTATTTTGTAATGACAATGCTTAAAACGCCTTGAAACGTCTGTGTTGTACACGTTAGGCAGCACTGGCGCTTGGCGGCGAGAGACCGAATAATAGGCGTTTAAAACTCACATCAGTCGCCAGGACGACCTACAGGCTTTCAAAGTTTCAATATCTTATGGAAGAAGAGTAATTGATTGAATCATTAGACAGCTCATGTAATAAAAAATTTAAGCAAATTAAAAGGAGCAGATGTTTTTATTTATAAAACATTTTTAACCTAATTGGGTTCATCAGATCAACTGAACTTTTGGTCTGATTTTGATCAGGCAGCGATAATAGTTTTCCTCTATAATGATATGAAAGTAAAGGAAACCTTGATTACTTTTATTGTGTCACATTTAAGGGTAGCTTTTATTCGTTTATTTTTTCTTGCGGATATTTTATAAAAAGAACTACCTATCTTGAAGAATTCGTTATAATAAAAGAAAAAATAATAAGTAACTGCTTACCATTTTACTGTTTTCCTATATTTGAGATAATAATTAAATTTGACCCGTTCTAAAAGTTTTTTTAATTATAAACTTTAACAATACAGATTAACCCAGTTTTGCTCGAGGTGTTTCTAACAGCTTTCGGTACTATATTTTTTATGTAATCTAATATTCAGTTCTATATTTTGTTTGTTTACTTTTTGCCTTAAAATAGGGTGTTCATAAATGATTCATCAGGTTTTAATAGCATGTACTGTATCTCACTTATTACTTATTACGTATCCCACACTAATAATTTAAACATATGCTTAAAGAGAATATTTTCAAGTTTTATAATAAGCTTTTCTTTTCACTATATCTTGAAATTTTACTAGATGTGTTTAAAGCTTGTCGAAATGTTCAAAATTCACGAAATAACATTTTGTGTTGTTCATTAGGACTCAAGTTCATGTTTCATAACGGTTCGATCAGTGTAATTGACGGAGGAATTTTAGGAAGAATCCCCCAACACATCAAGGCATTTAAAGGTGGTACCGCCAGTTTATGAACTCTGTAAGTGTTCTGCCGTAGAATCAACATGCCGATGCTAGCCGGTTTGTGGCCATGGAACAATTTACAGCATCGATAGGAAACTTGTTCCATGGTCTATCAACGGCACATTGAGCAAAGGTTTCAACGGAAAATTTAAGAATTTTCTTTTCATTTGATGTAGTTTATGTTTTGCATTAAGGTCAGTAAAACGTTTTAAAACCTGATGAATCATTTATAAATACCCTTATATTTCAATTTCCATTTTGTGTTTTGTATCATGTGAGAAAATAAGATTTAGAGCGTTGATTCTCGTAGTGAAATGCTAAAACGACTTCAATCATGTTGAAAATCTTACAAATATTGGAATACTCAAGAACTATGCTGATCGTTGAAATTGATTTGTGGGGGTAAAACTCCCATTATAGAACCACATAATAGCGATCGGCACCCCTTAGCAACTCCGCCGTTGCCATGATGTGGTCCCCGAGCGCCGGGCGTTCCTCGGTGCGCGGAGAAACAAAGGAAATGACCCAGTAGAGAGTAGTTTATTCATTTGTCTTTGCAAATGTATAATCAACTCCCTATATTGTACATTGTTCAATTTGACTATTGACTATTGACAATTTTCTATTGGTGTTATTAAACTCAATTAAACTTTAAGTTAACGTTTACCTTTAAAGTTTTGGATAATAGTTCTGGAATTGTTAGGAGAAATTGTAGTTATAATATATCCGTAGAAAAAAAATTACCAAACAATTTTACGTGCTGGCAAATAAACTAGTGTTCTCTTATCATAATGTACCGTTTGAACAACATCTGCTATTGATTCAAGTTACTATTGACATACTCAAAACTCTATGGAATCTAATTTATTGAATGATTGAAAATCTTTAAATAAATAAATAGATGTATCTAGTGAAAACTTTATTAAATACTAGTAGTTATTTATTTATTTATTTATTCCAACGGTAAAAACCATTTCACAAACTTTCACAAAAATCATAATCGTTACAAACGATAGCCTAGCGTAAATCCATAAACATAATATTTTATATGAAATAAACTAAACCAGATATAATACACATCGCATATTTCAAACATTATAGAAATCTAAACAAAATAACAAAAAATGGTGTGGGAAAAATCTCTTGTTATTAACCTCGTATATTATCAAGATCAACCAACATCTTCATCAATATTTCTATTTCGTATTTTACAGTTTAGGCCTACACGTGTATAAATTTTGTACTATGAATTGTAAATATCCTAGTCTGTCTTATAGCAGATCACGTGAAATTTAATATTGAAATAATTATTGTAAATATAACCTAAGCTTTAGTTAGAATAAGTGTGGAGATGTCAGTACATAGGCCACGTAAAATGGCGATAAATGACATGCTTTAACTTTAAAGATTCCATAAAAAATAGCTAATAAGAACAAAAAATATGTTTTAAATCTAATTAGCAGTGTTAACCTTACGTTATAAGGCGCGCCTTTTGTTTACAATATTGGTGGCAAAGATTGAGGAGTGAAGTGTTAACAAGCTCTATTGTGAATCGACCCTCGCGGTGATGAAGTACAGCACGGCGTACTTCATGAAGTACGAACCGAACTTCATCGTCGGGTTTGATTATATTTGTAGAATAAATATAACCTTTAACAACACAACCCCGAAAACGTGAATGCCCCTCTTTCTGTGCCTTCGCTGTTGAATAACAATCCGCGAGAATTTACAGAGAAACTTTATTAAGCTCGCTCGCAGCCGTGAAAAATGCTGCACAATTCTATAACTGTCTGCTAACTTTTCATTTCGAGATCATTTGTGTTTTCCTTGTGAATTTAATCTAGTTATGCCTAAGATTCAACGGATTGACCTTTGTAAATATTGATTTAGTCTCTTGCTAATAATAATAACTCTAACCGTATTTTTGGTAGTGAGTGCCTAAGCCAACATAGTAAATATTTTTACTTATTTGCGACCAAACGTTTTTTATTAAATTACTATTATATTTTCACTCTTAAAACACATTAGACTACTTTTAGGCGTTGTTTTATAGTTTATTTTAATTTGTTTTTCCATTGAGAAAATCATTTTGGCTTTATTTCTGGAGGTAAATTAGGATTTGATTGGTCAATGATTTTAGCCATCAGGTAGCGTTCATTATCAAACCAAGATCAGTAGAATAAAATTCTTTTAGAAAATTCTTATAGATAGTTCTTTCAACAAACTACCGCGAAAATAGGGTTCAAAAGTTAATTGATAGTCTTAATATAGGCCTATTATGAAATAATAGAACTCACGTAGCTTTTACGGAAAAAATATTTTTATTTAAAACGGAGATTTGTTAAAAATGACGTCTTTTTTTCTGAGGGGAGGGGGGCAGACAAATTATAATGGTAAGTTGATTTTAGGGAGAAGGGAGTCCAAAAATGGAAAAAAAGTGATGACGTAATTTATGGACGGCTCCTTGACCGCAATTAAAATTACAGCTTCAAAATTGGTAAAATATTGTCCACATACAACGGATTGGGTTTGTGAATCCACTTTATTTTACATTTAGACGTGGGACGGTGGGTCTGGACGGATAAGAATGCTCGGATTCTGGCTACGATAAATCTCCTTTTAAATAATTCTCGGGCTCGAAGGTTTCAGGATCGATCCTTGGTACGTCTGCGACTTTTCCTTCAAATCAGTACTTAAACTTTACCAAAATGTATTGTACATAGAGAAAACTTTACAATTTTGTAACTTAAATCGTTAGTGGGAATGTTCCTTTGTGACGTCCCTGAACCAAAATATATTTTTTCTTAGTGATGTGGGTATTGTATTGTACAATCAGATGCTACATATTTTTATGTGATGTGTAGTTGTAATGTAATTTGTAGTAATACATCAACTTTTTTATACTAAACCAGACACACCCCTCAAAATATTTTCTACTTGTAAACCACTTCTTTATCAATTTTTAAATCAAACCTTTTTTGTCATGGTGCTATAATGTCTTATTTGAATGGTAAATTGAATATTTTAATTTAGATATAAATATTTATTAACAAAGTCCCAAAAAGAAACGAAAAAGTTTAATCTGTCCAAGTTATTAAAGGTAAGGGGTGGTCATTTGAAACGGAGTTATTCTGTTTATATATACGAAACACGTCTCGTTTTTATTATAATCATTGTAACTATGATCTAGGTATTTTAAAAACAGAAATGAATACTTATAGTGCACGCATTCTTAAGTTTTTCATCCCTAAACCGCTTATTTCTAGTAAAATTACGTAAAATATATTAATAACTCATAAAATATAGTCTTTTCCTTGAGTGTTTGTTAAATTAATATGTTATTTTTCTAGTATGGTATAAAATGCGTAATATTCGTCAAAAACCTTTTAACTTGTGGCCTTTATTATATTTTGTTCATATCAACCCCGTCGTTTTGGATTAGCAAGAAATGAATAAAGTTGGTGAAATTAGCAGCAAGCAGCAAGCCTGTTGTAGGGACAATTTAGTGTTTTGCCGCCAAACTTTAATCACGGTGATTCACTGGCTGCAAAAAGTTCCACTGTTTCCATTGGGTGTTAATGATTATAAGAATGTAATTAGTGTAATTAAACTTAACAATAATTGGATTTTATAAACGATTTTATATTACAAAATAAATGTTTTTCGGTCACTCTTATTAAGTAAAAAATAAGGTAAACAACATGACTATAATATTACCGTTTTTGAGATATTTGAGTTGAAAAATAAAAAATTGCCGCCATTTGAAAATATACATTGGAAAAAAAATTCCTAAAAATGAGCGGTTTCTTGGTTTGATTACGGTTCATGCCTAATACAAACTCAATACAACAACCCGTTACGGAAATAAGAATTATAAAGTGTAAAAACTAAATGGCGGCTAGCGGCTTAACGAAGCATTTTAGGACATATGTTTATGGGGTTTTTTTTTTTTGTTTTGGTATATGCTCAATAACCTGGAAAAGTGAAAGCTGGACACCCTGTATACGATTACGTAGATTATAGATCTCTTGTCGGTAATTTTGACTTGGATGTAAAAAGAGTAATGATGTGTTTGAAAACATCGTACAGGATTTACAACTTAAAATTTATATCTTTTATCTAAGTGTATTTCAGTGTAAAAATCATGCAAGAACATTTAAGTCTTTGTACGTTCGTGACTAAGTATGTGTACATGACTTGGTATGGGCAATAGCCTAGTTCTTCGAGTCCCTTCAAACACATTTTATTTTATTTATTTATTTATTTATTATTATTATTTTTTTTTGTAAAGCGTGTGATGCAAATTTAGCTAACTTATTTTTACTATGTGTAGTCAAAGGGTTTTCAGTAACTATACAATAATATATGCAAAAAGGTGGAATCAGTAGAGGTAGATTAATTCAAACCCAAGCTGCATTGCAAATGGTTGTACTTACGTAAACAGAAGGAAATATTTGTGATACAGTTTTAAAATAGGTCTGAAAAAACAAATTATTCTTGGGTGTTCATAATTTATGTAAAAAAACATGTATAGTAATCCATTTTACAGATTTTACGTCACATCGGTGCTTCGGCTCTCGAGTCATTGTTTGCAACGTCTAAGCGCTGTTCTCGTATTCGAATAAAACACCTCGGTCATAGGCTTAAAAGTTGTAGATGGTAAATGTGTTTGTCGCCGGGGTTCAGGAAGTTGGGGAGGATAGAAGGGGTGCAGAAGGGTGAGTTTAGCCATCCTTTCGCAGAGCTGTGAATTAGTTTCTGTTGTTCGGGACAAGACTTCCGTCGCCGCCGCCGTCCTACCCCGCCCGCGAAGGGCAATCCACCGAGGGCCAATCAAATCATCACCAGATGCATGGATTCCCTGCCAGCCATCGATGGCGTTTTCTTCTTTTGTTAATCATTCTAATTTTACCTCCATAAGAAAAGTTTTGTGTCATTGGCAACAACATAAAATATATACTTTGAGTCATTTTGAGATGGGTTTTAGTCTTTACCAACCACTAGTCCGTCTCTTGAAGTAAGATTCGTTTTATAGCAAAAAAGGATACTGCCAGTTAAGTAATTGTTTATGAATGTTAATAAAAATGGTACACAATAATGAAAAATAATAATAAATATATCTTTACAAATTAGTGTAAATTTTCAGATAGGTGTCGTATTTTAACAAATTTACCTAATGAAACTTTTCTATCTTTGATGATGATAATTTTCTTGAACTATATTTTATTTGGTAAAATTTTAGTTTCACACCACCGTTCTTGAAAACGTTTGCTAAAGAGGCAAAAGTTATGTAAAATCGGCTTAACTTCCAACCACACAAACGTGCCATGGCCTGGTCATGGCTTGTCGCGTGGATGTCCTTTTGAGAAACTTACCTAAATCATCCGTCCTTCCGTCAGTCACGGTTAGATCTTCAAATCAACGCTTTATTTTTTTAACAAATTTAAAAACACTTCTGTATTTCCTATAATAAAATCTTAACCATAAGTCAAAGTAAACTTTACTTGTTGTAAGCAAACACAATTACAAAACAAAGTACAGTTGTACTTTGTCTCCCTGGAAAGGCAAAGTAAACCCATAAGAATAGCATTGAAAATGTGGCGACTGTACATTGTATAACTTTCAACTCTTTGGCTACAACGGAAAGAACGCGAAAACCCAACTGTTTATTTATAAGCTGACGACAATTGACGTTCCGCTTTTCTAGGTTAGAAAACCAACAGTTAGACTTGTTTAGATAGCACTTTGTAATTTTTAAGGCACTTTATATTTTTTTCTTTAGGATCTAAGCATGTTGTGTGTAATCCCTCCCTAAGTCATTGTCTCCCTGAGGTGTAAATTGTAGGCGCAAGAGCAGTAAGCAAGGCCAACAATTTTTCCGGCGGGAACAATGAACTTGCACTCAACTCCCGTATATCCCCCAAATAATAGCTTAACTAAAAATTTGTTTGTAAAATGCCATTTGGAAATACACTATTAATCGGATTTGAACCTGTTTATAACATACAGTATTTGTTATTATGGAAGGATTCTCTTTTATTTCAAAGTTCCACCGCCTCTTCATAGAGATTCCAAAGTACATGTAAATTGCAAACAAGTTCGTGGATGAGCCATAAAACGTGCCCTTGCCCTTATAACAAACGTTAGTGTCCTTTGCCTCATATACACCAGACATTGTGAATCCATAACAGGAAATGTTATTCGTATCACGAGAGAACGGATATTTATCTTTAAAATTTTCCTTAAAAACGTCGTAAATAAGTTAAGATGTTTACAATCTCTGTATTTAAGTGTGCATTTATTGAAATTTTAATAAATTCGTAGATTATACTGTTTAGTTTGCGTGTAGAAAAATTGCTTTGAATAATTTTTATTACTCCAAAGGTCGGTTTCTCCAAACACGTTTAACTTAAACTTAGTTTAATTGAATGTTAAACCTATGGACAGTTCAATTTAAACTTGAGTTTAGGTTTAAGCGTGTTTTTAGAAACCGGTTATAAACAAACATCAACCAACATAGAGGAGTAGCCTCCTTAGGTAAAAAAGTGCCCTTTCTTATCCTATATCAAGTTTCTATGTGTGTCATAAATCGTATCAACTCTGAACAATTTTACAATATTAGACCATATTTTTATTATTTATATTACATATATATTTCTTACTACTGTACGTGAATTTTCACTTTTATTGTTTGTTTGTTTGATTACATTTTAGATATTATTTTACTCATTGACGGGTTTTTACAGTAATACTACTGATACATGAAGTTTAATAAAGTTCTGTGAAGTATCACCATTCAACAAATAAGGATATCTATATACAGTCAAACAAAGAATAAAAACAATATTTTTCTAAGGGAAGAGACTGTTTTACAGAAGACAAATTTCGACAGATCAAAACAACAGTCGTTCCAAATGTATGAGCATGGGGCACTTGTTTAATCTATAATATTATCCAGTTGAGAGGGATATTTACAATTATAATGAGGCATGCATATGTAGGGGGAGGAAACTTTGAGGAATACACCCCTCGCTAAATCTCCCCAATGCAAGATTAAAATATGTTTAAGAAGTGGGATATGTTAGGATTGACTTGCACAATTAAATTGACAACATTAATTAAGTTTGAACTAAACTATATCTTAACATTTAATTTGAAAGAAACCAAAAGTATGTTTTAAGTTTTTTTTTTTTTTTAGCAACCGCTGCAATAAGTACCGTAATGATGGGCGAGTCACCGTCGTAAAGAAGTACTTTATTAAGTAAAATACAAACCAATTACATATATCGACTTTTTGATACTAGTGTCACTTTATGACATAAGTTCTGGGACAGTCAGAGCCCAGACGGCTTAGTTTTTATCGTTCGGTATTTAACGATAGTAGTGACATGATAAAAATTACGTAAGTCAAATGCCGATTGGACCTCCGGCGCATTCGATGCATCAGTTGCTGCTTACAATAATTCTCATACGTACGTCCCAAAAGTCCTACCCCCCCCCCCCCCAACATTTTTAACATGTGCAAATAATTGGATCAACTTCTGGGAAAGTTTCAATGACCAAAGGGTGAGTCTTTTAGAATTAAATAAAATCAAACACCCACCCCCAAAATGGGGTTTTGGGGGGCAATTCAAAAATTGTCAATACGAACCCCCAGTTTTTGTGTTATTTTAGGGATTGTACACCTGTTTTTGAGACTCATCTTTTCTTTGACATTTTCCCCTAAACTTAATAGTTAGGGAGCTATAGCCAGTTGAAGGTTATTTTTAGTTCCTTAAGAATAACATGGGGCAAACTTTAATTGAATAAATCTCCTAAACCATTTATTTAAATAAAAATACCCAAGTATAAAAATGTCTTAAAATTATGTTTTAAGATTTTTTTCGTAATACAAACATCAAATTTTTTACAAATTTTATTATTTGTCCGCCAAATTGGAAATAATTTTATTTATGAGTAAAACATAATTTTAAGACATTAATATTCTTGAGTGATTTTATTTGACTGAATGGTTTATGAGATATAGGCAATTAAGGTTTGCCCCATGTTATTTCTATGGGACTAAATTGACCTTCAATTGGCTGTAGCCCACTAATCGTTAAGTTTAGAGAAAAATGTTAAAGAAAAAAGTCTTAAAACAGGTGTGTACAATCCAAAAAATAACATACAAATTTGAAATTCTAAAAGACTCGTCCCTGGTCATTGAAAGTCTCCCAGAAGTTAATTATTTGCACCCGTTAAAATGTAATAGGGGGGGGGGGAGTGGGACTTTTGGGACATATGGTATATATTTATTGGTGGGAAACATTCCTCACAAAAACAAAAATAAGTAAGATTTCTACTCCAGTGATAAAAGTATACGACCAAGATTCCCGTCCTGCGTTCTATTGCCGCCGCGCCCCGCTTTTGCCACGCAGTTTATGGGCGGGAGAGTGTTTTCTCACATTTTTCCACAAAGCCTCCGTCGTCATTGTTGTATGATATAGATGCGACCAAAGAAAAAACTATACAAGAACTAGAAATTGAGTTTTTAACAAAAATATCTTTTAAAAAGTACTTTTCATACTTTTAAGTTTTACTCCAAATTTATGTACAACATACCATCATTATACATTTCAACCAATAGCTACATTAACTACCAAATCTCATGAAGAAAATTGCTTCCTTGAAGCGTATGAGTGACGTGAATTTTGATTTTTTTCTTTTGTAAGAGCATGATGGCCCACGTTTGGTTCACTGTGCTCCGTCCATGGAGACTGCAGATCTGTGCGTGGAAAATCTTACAAAATTCAGCCTCTACAGTACAGGCGTATGGTACTGATAGCAACTAACTATATTGGTAGAGCGCGGATCCGAACCAGAACATTGCTGCCTTTCTCACCACCGATCCGCCAGAAACTCACCATAAAAACAATTTGGACTTATATTTTTATATTTCAAAGTTAAATGGTTTTCTAGGTTTGTACAAGATGTAACAAATCTGTATGCCAGATAAATAACATTACAGTGAGCTAATGTGCTATATTTTTTAAATATTATTCAATACTTCCTCTTGGGAAAGTTCCTTAGCTGAAGTCTTGCAAAAAGAATTCATATGTGGCATTTCTTTTTTTTATAAGCTCTTTACAGTGATATCATTCTACTTGATAAATATTGTGTGCAGCATGTGTTCGATTTAAGGTCTGCTCGTTTTAGGTAACACTATCTATTGTTAATAATCTATATAACTGTCAAAACCTAATAGTATGAAAGATGTGAGTAATATCGGTGTGTGAAAAGTACGGAAGTATTTGCGAGTAACTTCTGAAATTTATCACCACTCATTGAAGGGATAAGTCTCCAATCTCCGAGGGAGAAGGGTGTTTATGATGTTGAAATTACTAATAAAAGCGAGCTTCTCACTTTAGCAAGAATTAGAGCAAGACCAAATTTACCGTCCCTAAACGTTAAACAAGGCGGGAGTATCGCGCACCTGACGCGACTTTGAAATGTCAAGAAGGGACTCTAGCCTTGTCAGAAAAATCAATGAAAATGTTTTTAAAATAATATTTTACTTCGCATAACAAAGTTTTAGGATTCGTTGGTTTATATTTATTAATGCAATTTTAAAGGGGTTCCTATCCTCTTTTAAAACCCAGTATGATTCATCTATAATCATATAAACAACATTAAGTATATAATTCACATAATGTTAAGTAATTTTCTATTTTAAATAATGATATAGTTTAAATTTAGTTAAATTTCGTTTCCACTAAATTTGAAACCCAAATATTTACCCAAACAACCCCTTCATTCCCGGGTGACACACGAACATGTACGGAAACACCAAACACTTGGCGTCGTGTTTAGTGCTAAATGCTCCCAGCAACTGCGCTCGTGTATTCGGTTAACCCCTAATGAAATATGCGGCTGCAATGCATCTGCGTTGTCCCTAATCTACACGCCATACTGGTGCATTCCTCCTTGTTGTTTCCATTGTAGTCTCCATGGACGTATTTATGAGACAATTATTATTTTGTGTTTTTAAAAGTTCCAATGAACTGTTTTATACTGTTTCAAATTTCATTTGTTCATAGGTTCAAACATTTCTTTTTTAACTTATGTAGATAAAATATCAGATATATGGAAAACTTTAATGTCTCACATGTTTCCAAAATATGAGACCTTTTATATTCTTCATCTTTTATATTCTTCAGAAGGCAATACGAGTATACAATTTATGGGTAGTACTCTAAATCCGCTGTTCTTGTGAAGGCGGCATCAACTTTTGACCAATTTTGGGATCAACCAATATATGAACTCACGCCTACAAATTTTACTAAAATGTTAATTCACTAAGTTGAATTCTTTTCTATAATTTTAATTCTATAAATTAATAAATGTACCCTTTAAAGACATTACATTAATAGATTTATAAGAGTGAATTCACATATTGGTAGCTCCCAATATTTGTCAAAAGTTAAGTTGACGCCACCTTCACGAAAATAGTGGATTTGCACAACCCTGATTATATTAATTATTTTTCCGGATAATAACTGTACGCATTTACATGAGGGGTTCCACGTGCCCCGGAGAGAACTTAAAGTGTTATTAATTTATATAATATTTAATATATGTAATAATAATATTTACATATTACTATAGTATATATATAGTAAAAATGGATATATTTTTACCTTATAAACGTCTTTATGAACTACCAATGAATACTAGTGCAGTGGTAACGGTCTACATTACTTCATCGATTTCTTCATCTTACTAAGTGCTACGTGAATAAAGAAGACTGTGTCTATTCTATTTTAAATACCTTTTGAACAAAAGTTATTTTCCAATGTTTCGTTTTAGTGTTCGTTAAAATTGTTCATTCTCCACTCTTTTGCATACACGCCCAATTAGATCTTTCTCTTTACAAAAGTGCCCGAATCTCGTTCTTATAAATAAGTATCTCTTGAACAATAAGATAAAAACTGCGTTTGACGTAAACTGGTATTGTGTATGAAAATAATATTTATTTTGCTTTGAAAACGTTACAAACTAGATTCAATAGGTTAAGTGTAATCATAATTTTATTTCTAGATTTTAATTGCTCTTTATTTGCATGATTGTTCATTGCATTAACGTACTGTACATAATTTTAAGTCATCGGTAGACCTGTAAAAATGTTTCACAAACAATTTTTATAAGACAATCTATATGTGTATATTATCTTTTTTTTAATTTTTAAGATTGGAAATCATCCAAACAAGAAAAATAAATATTACAATCCCATTCAACAATAATAACTATCGTTTTCACCCATTTAATATTAAAAATCGTTAAAACAACAGCTTACTTAAAGCATAATTTATACATTCTCTATACTAACTTTTAAAGAAGCTTAGTTCCAAATTGATGTTTATCTTGCATTTACATAACTAATTAAATCATAAACCAATATGTTTTAACTTGTGTGTCTCGTTAGATAAATTAAAATTTGGTGTACGATCTGTAACTGTTATTTGAAGGCGTATGGAATCAAGAAGACTGTATAGTGCCACAGGTGAACTACATCCCATAAGAGTCAGTTTGTGCGACATCCTTGGATGTCGCCACAGAGTTTTTGTTGGTTAAAAAGGTGTTTAAAAACCAGCATAGAGTCTTTGTTACATGAAGTGTTGCCAAAGCAGCAGAAAACAATAATCGTTCTCGTTTGCGTTGGAGATTTTTGTCTCAACTATTACTAAAATTAGGAATTTCAAAGCAAACTACGGTATAATTTATGGTTTTAGATTTACCTTGATTGATAATTGTTAATTTGGTTATTACCTAGTGGTTTGTTATTAACTAATAATCCAAATAGAGTAATATGGTGTCGTTACGATAAATATCGTACCCGTGGCAAGACTACTTCATTCACTTTTCCAATCACTTGTGTGATGGTAAATATAACGTAACTTAACTTCCGTTTTAGTTTTGACGCTTCATATCCGGAACATAAAAAAATAGCTGTTCAGCAGACCTTGGAAGCAGTTATGCTTTTTCCTCTACAGACCTTGGTATCGAATCACTGCACCTTTACACTGAGTATAAAACATCGGGTTGATTAAGTGAGCGATGGCAGTGTCAGCTGGATGTTGGGGTAGTCCTGTCTGTAGTGTGAGGTTCTGACTATACGTTGAGATCCGTTGTGTTAACTTAGCAGCCAGACACGACGACGTTCCACACGGATCCAGTGTTTATTTCGTCCACCTCAGAGCTCATTTCAGTCACATGTGTTCTCGTGCCTCGGTTTATGTACACTATAGTAACTTTCAGTACACATGAAATTAAACCCCGCACACCTGATCAGTTAAAATTATAAAGACATAAATGTAATCAATAATAATAATAATAATCGCCTATATTCCCCTACTTCCCAGAACAACATTTCGTTACCATGTTCTAGTATTTTGGTATTGTTACATTGTTATATTTATATCGTTGCACATTGTTGTATTGTTGCATTTTGTTGTTCTTGTTGTTATTTCACCATCTTGTAATGTTTAATATTGAACTGTTGTACTTCTTATGTAAATGGTGTTTGCCGTTGAGAATAAATAAATAAATCAACTTTAAAAACTGGTTTATGCTAGTTGAGAAGTAGACATTGGGAGTAGCAGAGGAAGTTGTCATAACATGTGTAAGTCTTTTGGCTGTACACCAATGCCAATTTCCTTACTTACTTCATGTTCTAAACTAGATAGCGGGGTGTTTGCTGTGGGCATGGAAACCCGTAGCTGGAACATGAATGGACCGCGTCGGTTGGTTGGCCATCTAGAAGCTTGTTTGAGCCTGAAAATCAGTTGTCACAAAAGCACGGGAGTTGGCCCTCTAAATAATTAAACGGCCGACTGCTGTTGCGTCTCTCACCCTTTCTCTTCGATATCCCGTCCTTCCGGTTTCTTGCTCAAAATGCCCGTTATAGGCAGACGTGCTTAACGATTCGGCCAGGGTCTCCTGATTCACCAAGAATAACAACAACAATCTCCAACTAAATTAAATACGTTTATCATTTTAGTATATTTTGTTTGAGATTGTTGTTTCTAATCATTTAAGAGGGCGTTGGAGTGCCGCCATGTTGGATTTATTTCCCATAAGAGCAATGCTAAACTTGTCCCCGGCATTTGTCATATAATTTCTTTATTTTTTGTCCGATTGGTTCAGAATAAATAGCGTTTGAATCGCAATAAAATTCCCCGTTCCTTTTGCGAGATCCATTCTTTGTAAATAATTTATAAAATTCTGCAGAAAATGTTTTAAAAGTAATAAAAACCTTGCTTTGTTATTTCAAGTTAGTAAAAAATACTAATTTTTATAAAAAAATTTCTCTCGCAAACCAAATTTGCCTTGATGAACCCTTTATTTAGAGCTATAAATCATTATTTTCTGATTATAAATAAAAGAGTTATTTGACATCCCGTTTAACATTGCTCTTATGGGGGAAAGGCGGAATTTGGATTGACTCCAACGCCCTCTTAAGTAAATTTTGTGTACTGATTATGTTTATTTTTAACGACAATTCGTTTAGTTTTCAATGGAATGAATACACTTCAGGTGACTCTTTTGTAGTTAATAAAAAGACACAGTATAGTAAGTTACATGAAAGACGGATTAACCAAAGTCGCATTACTTACATTGTGAAACATTGTGTTGGATCCTCCATTACCAGCTGTGTTAAGCGTTTAATGTGGGTAAATTACTCGTGGGGATGTTTTAATTCACGCTTAAACAATTTCAAGACAGTTTATAGCTGCACTTTGCTGTGAAATGTTTCCTCGACGAGAATGTATCTTACACATATAGTTTATAGTCATAGATATTTTCAGATACATTATGGTATTTAGTAAACCCTGTGAAAAGTGATTGATGGTTATTTAATTATATTATTTGAAGTAATTTAAAGTACAATTTTACGTTTTGTTCTTTAAAAGTGTATGCCCTATATGATAAACTTTAATGGATCTCGCAGTCAGATACAAAAGATAACATTGAAAAGAGAGATAATTGGAATGATTCATTATTCCGCTCAAAACTAGTGTAAGTTAAGATCGAGGATAGTGGAGTACTTAACTCTCAAAACCAGTCTTTCCGACCCTCTTAGTGAAGGGGTAGGAGCGGAAAGGATCAGAAAATGGTAGAAAACTGCTTTGCTTTGGTGTAGTTCAAAAATGATAATCGAATCCCACGTTTGTTGTTCCAACAGTCTTAGACTTATATTCACGTTTAACAATACAGTAGTCATTATTATTTGAAATAAAATTAGTCGTTTATGTCACCAGTGTGCAAAATGGCACCTTATTTTATTCGGAGCAACGGTTATTTCTTGGGCACTTGCGCAATAGTACACCCAGTGCAGCAGAGATACTTGCGCACGAAATGCACATTAAAGTGTTCTTTCGGTAACCATAAATATACTAGTATTAAATAGGTAATAACAGCGTGATAAGTATTTCTATACAATAAACTTTTAATTTGAGATTTTACAAACATAAAGCTTCAGAATTTGATGAATCGTGGTATTTATTGCTTAATAGGTATTAAATTATATAATACCAACATTCTCATAATTTGCAAGGTTTTACAAAAATTGAGATAAACCTTAAATCACTAAACAATCTCTAGATGAAAGCAGTAACAAGCATTCTGTTTTTGGTACATATTTGTCGGTTATTGGCACTACTAATTTTTTTAGGTTATAAGTTGTAAAATAATGATATTTGAAAAAAAGTACATAACCGCACCATTCTTTGCTAATCTTTTAGCACAATTATCAAATGTTTAGGTAGACGCAGTTTTTACAATAGAGACACAGAAGGCAGCGATGTTGGCAAGGGGAGTAAAGAGTGTAAAGCCGGTTTGGTTTCTTCAGGTTAATTCAGTTTAGCATAGATAATTCAATACTTGTTCTGCTATCTTCGTCCACTCATCTAAGAAATGAACTTCACCAAAATATAATCTAAAGCGTAAAACACATCATAAGTCTAGTAGTGACGCAACATGATCAACATAGAGCGAACGCCCTCTATACCATGAAATAAGATGCACTGTTCTTAAACGAGCGATAGTGTGATAAAGGGAAACAAGATTGACATTTTCTATACTAACCAAACCTAACCTAAACAAACAACCACGTTTAAAATTGTTGGAACCTATAACCGACAAGTACCCTGAGTTGTCGTTTTAAAATCTAACACATTGGCAATTTTGATCTTTTTACAGCCAGCGTAGAACATTTTTTGCTGTTTTGTTACTATTTTGTGTTGATACTGACTGATGTTGCCTCAGGTATAACGAGACTGCCGGTGCTTGAGGGTGAGGTGAGCCACATCGAGATCCCCCGCCTCTCCCCCAGTCTGGGCATAACTGTGGTCGGAGGCTCTGACACTGCTCTCGTAAGTACAGCCCCATAGTGAATAGATACAATAAGTTTAAGTGATCGTCTGTAGATATTTGTAAGGGGAAGCAGAAAGATTGATTTTACCCACAAAGGGGGCCAACCTGAAGTGTGTTTCTTGCACATCAAACTATAGTAGCCTACCAGCCTATCTACTAAAAACTCTCTTTTGCGATGAGCCTGGATGTAAGACTGGAATTTTGACATTAATACGGTATATCAGCACTATGCTTACTTTGGCTGTCGTTTCTTTGGGTTTTTCAAAAGATATGGTAAGCGATCCTACCTAGATAAGTCTTATTGGTTCGGCGGAAATGCTGAACGAAATGCGACAAGCAGCCCCAGTTGTCCTTAACCTCCAACATATTCATGCAAACCGAGTCCACCAACAGCACTACAATATGTCGTGTGGACTGCAGGAGCAGCAGTTCAAGAAGTAGACAAAGTAAGAAGGAGTGTTTCGCGTCATCGGGAACACCATGGATAAGTCAGGGTCTTGCCCATCCAAAAGTAGGTACGACTTAAATAGCCATACCCGAGAAAATTGAGTCAAGTCACCTTATCATGCAACAGTTCCAACCAGGTTTGGATCTGCTTGACAAGTCTCAATCCAGCGTACGCGGCTCTCCAGCACACTCCTCTCTTGCCTTGTCTTGAGGTTCACTGAAATTCATCTACTCTTGGCAGGTCCTTGCTGACATCAAACTGTCTCTGGTATACAAGCAGCAATCCTCTCCTGTGCCAAAGAGGTGAAAGAGGGAAAACTCCAACGATAATTATCTGATAGTGATTCACCTTCCATGGGTGGTTAAGCCATCAATGTGCCGGATTTTAATAAAGACTTTTATCTCCAGTTCTGAAATAGGCTTCCCTTTCATATGAACTGAAAACTTTCCCTTGCCGCCCTGTTATGTTATTTCAAGAATAATGTGGCTCACCCTGGTGCATCGAATGTCCTTGATGATGGTCACAGAATCCTCCAATTTCGTCTTTAACTTCGTCAAGGTCACCAGAAACGGTGAATAATTTTCCCGTTAAAGGTTTGATCAATGTTGGGTCAGTCCTGGTTGCAGGCTTGGGTTTCTTCTTCTTGCTATTTTTATTCCGAGTGTGCAAGAGATCTACACTCTTTCGGAAAAGGAGTCGGCCAATACCTTCCGTCTTACCTGAATCTTATTCTTTCTAAACATCTTTGTCACCCAGTCTTCATCCTCCACCGCCTTAAAAGCGTCTTTGCTGTCGTATCTGTCTCTGTAGGAACCACCTGAGGCACAGCAGATGAGATCCGCGTTTCCGCAGTTACATGGCCTATGACTCTGAGACCTTCGTAGTCTCGGGGCTACCAAACAAAGTACCTTCTGACGCTTCCGGCTTTTGTTCACTGTGCCATGCTCTATTGGAACTTGAGATTTAAAGATGGTTGACCCTCTCCTTCTCTTTGGTTCCATCATACCATGGCGGATCACACTAAACGCAATACCACGGACAAGGTGCGGGAACAAAATCCTTGTGGGTGGAGTTCCAAAATTAAAAAAAATCCCCAACCGAAGCTATATATAGAATCTGAATTTGGCAGTATAGTAAATTATATAATAATACGTATCTTGTATTATTATTAAAACTTTTTACTATCTTTAAATCATAATAATTTTGAAATTTCAATGATAGTAAACATAAAAATGGAAAAATTTAAAATAAACTGTAGGAGACACATAGAGTAAAATTGTATTATTAAAACAATTCCAGAACTGTTAAGATCAACGAACATGTAGCCTCGTAAATGAGATTTTCCTCAACAAAAAACGCTATTTTTGTTTGTGTCCGTTATGGAACATGTTCTTTTTCGATCTTAAGAAGAAGTCAATACCGATTTCGTATATTCCACATAAGAGCAATGTTAGACGCAATAACTCCTTTATTTGTGATCACAAAATAATGGTTAATGTCTCTACATAAAGGGTTCATTAGGAATGGGTTTTAGAATATGGTTTTTAGGAATATTCTTTATGTCAATAATAGTTTTTTACAAAGCAGAAAAAAAACAATTAACCTTTTGAACTATTAAAATAATTTACAGGATTTTATCAAATGTTCACAAATAATCAATCTTGCAAAAGGAGTGGTAAATGTATTTATAATTTGAATACAATTTATTCTAAACCGATTGGATAAAAAATTAAATTATATGACAAGCTGCGGGGACTAGTTTAACATTGCTCTTAGGGGAAATAAATCCAACATAGTGCTACTCCAACTGGGGAACTCTTAACAACATCCTTACAGTTAGTTGTTAAAACTAAAACTAAGTAGTATTTTTCTTAATAAGTCTATTTTAGTTTTTTTTGTTGTGTTTTTCAATTCATATTAGAATATATTTTTACCTAATCTTTGAGTCATTTCATGGGTTACACAAATCGCTTATAGATTTATATATTCAGTATAATTTTTATGCAGTTTCTCTATAATCATAAGAGCAGGTGTTAATTAAAGTGGGTTGATCCACGGGTATAAGGCAGGATAGAAGGTGTTCCTCAGTGACACTTTCCCTCTGACTCTGAGAATAAATTGGCTCCTGTTTGTCACTGCCTCTAGTCTCCTAACAGTGTCAGTGTGGATTCTTCTCTTTATTTTTCCTTCATTAAAGTCAGTAAAAATGTGGTTTTCACTCCAAGAGTCATAAATTTTTGGGTCATGCAAATATAAAACAATTTGAAGTTAATGCAATTAAATTATGTGGTGTTAATTTAAAATTTGTACTATATGTTTTGTATGAAAATAATGGAACAATTCCTGACTTCTTAGAAACACTCATCAACTCTTAAAGAAAAATTCCTATTTTATCTTGCCCAATCAGTTTATACACACCTTGCATCAAAGTAAAACTAATTTTAATAGTTATTAACAACACATTTTATTATATATCACCTTTTAAAATTAATGTCTAAATAAAAGTTACATTTTCAATAAACTGAAATAATCAATGTTCGGTGAAACCACATTAAAAAATTTATTTTCAAACAAAAATTTAACAAATAAAGTTCTAATATAAAAAAATCTACGAATGATAGTTTAAATTCACATTTGACACTTTTATAAACTTATTTAAACCTTTAAATTCATTCTTGAAAAGGAAACTTGGATGATCTTAGTCAAAATAATACAAATTTTTTTTATATTTAGTTATATGGAGACCAATGTGTTTCTGGCAAGTTCATCTAAAAAGTTAAAATACTTAAAAAGCGAGAAAAAACCTTAAATATTCTCTTTATTTACGCTTGATGCAATCTTAGATACATCCAGTACGTTAATGTATCAATCCATAGGCTTATAGTAAAATACTTGATCTCTTACTTTTAGATTTTTATGGTTTAATACACTTGCAACTATATCTCACTTGAGGCACAGCTCTAGTATTGCTGTATTGGGGGTGGTTTCGTACTCGGGTTCATATCAGTAACATAAATTACCAATTTTCTTAAAGTTTTTAAAAATATTTTAAAATCTCTTCTATAAGGAATAGAATTTCTTAAAACTGCAGGAAGCAAATACAAATTGAACATGAATTTGTGTAAAATAAAAATAAACTGTTACGTAATTTTACGTTTTTACTGAGGATAAAAACCGTTTAGAAATGTGTTTCTCGATACATTCCCAACAGATCATGTAAACAACCACGTATGGAAAACATCGGTCACTAAATTGTGTTTCGTAACACAGTGACGACGTTACATGCAAAAATAGGTAATACAAATGTAAATCGTTTTGGGAGGTAAAAACAGTTTTTTTTGCTATCTCACAAATAATGACTTTGTATTGTTTTAAATGTAAAACGTACTTTTCTACAAGATTTTCAGACATAAATTAACCATCTTAAAGTATTACAGTTATCTGGGGTTGTGACAACTGTTCGGGTGAGTTATCTCTCAGCTGGGTCTAAGTGCTAGTGTAGTGTTTGTGCTTATGACACTTGTGAGGGTGAGTTATCTCTCAACTGGGTCCAAGTGCTACTACAGTTGCCTGGGGTTGTGACACTTGTGTGAGTGAGTTATCTCTCAGCTGATTCCAAGTGATACTACAGTTGTCTGGGGTTGTGACATTTGTGTGGGTGAGTTATCTCTCAGCTGGGCCCAAGTGCTACTACAGTTGTCTTTGGTTGTGACACTTGTGAGGGTGAGTTATCTTTCAGCTGGGTCCAAGTGCTACTACAGTTGCCTTGGGTTGTGACACTTGTGAGGGCGAGTTATCTTTCAGCTGGGTCCAAGTGCTACTACAGTTGTCTGGGGTTGTGACACTTGTGAGGGTGAGTTATCTCTCAGCTGGGTAAAAGTGCTACTACAGTTGTCTGGGGTTGTGACACTTGTGTGGGTGAGTTATCTTTCAGCTGGGTCCAAATGCTACTACAGTTGTCTGGGGTTGTGACACTTGTGAGGGTGAGTTATCTCTCAGCTGGGTCCAAGTGCTACTACAGTTGTCTGGGGTTGTGACACTTGTGAGGGTGAGTTATCTCTCAGCTGGGTCCAAGTGCTACTACAGTTGTCTGGGGTTGTGACACTTGTGTGGGTGAGTTATCTTTCAGCTGGGTCCAAGTGCTACTACAGTTGTATGGGGTTGTGACACTTGTGTGGGTGAGTTATCTTTCAGCTGGGTCCAAGTGCTACTACAGTTGTCTGGGGTTGTGACACTTGTGTGGGTGAGTTATCTTTTAGCTGGGTCCAAGTGCTACTACAGTTGTCTGGGGTTGTGACACTTGTGTGGGTGAGTTATCTTTCAGCTGGGTCCAAGTGCTACTACAGTTGTCTGGGGTTGTGACACTTGTGTGGGTGAGTTATCTTTCAGCTGGGTCCAAGTGCTACTACAGTTGTCTGGGGTTGTGACACTTGTGAGGGTGAGTTATCTCTCAGCTGGGTCCAAGTGCTACTGAAGTTGTTATGGGTTGCGAATGTTGGTGACAGCCGACGTTTGTCATTCTGATACCAGTAGTTCTTTCTTGTCACTCACAGTTGTGGCTCGACGTCGGCAAGAACCCCCAACGGTTTGTTGTTGACAAGAGCGATCTGCAAAAAATATTTCTTTCACATTTGTATTCTTATTCATTTTTATTTCTTATTTTTCTTTTTTTTTCTTATTTCAACAAAAGATAGGGGTCAATATAGGCCTAATTTAAAATAAATTAATCATAAATTTAAAACAACTTTACAATTTTGTATATCCCTAATCCTAAGAGTTTATTACAGCTTAGGAGATAAAAGCGGTTAAAATTTAGTTTCTTCCCATTAGAATAACATGGGAAAATTTTGCAATCCGCTATCTCTGAAAATTTAATGTTAAACAACTGTCCAATCATGATAATGTCTTATAACATCTTTTTAAATAACATTCCATCCTAAAATATCAAATATCACGTAACTAATTGTACTTTTCCACACATTTTCAATAATTTTCGTCACATGACAAAAGTAATAATTAGTAATGGAAAAATATTTAGAAGGAGTGTCTAAGACTTTTTTGTGCTGGGACATGTTTGTTTAGCTGAAATTGCTCAGAGGTAATAGATATGAAAATTGGTTTTATGTTTTTCTCATGGGGAAAATACAAATTTCAACCGCCATTATTGCTAAACCGTTAGGATTATGGATGAAAATGACATTGTAAAGTTGTCATAAAATTACGTGTAAAATAAAAAGGTCATAAAAGTGGGGGGTAGTAATAAAAATGAGAGAATTCCTGTCTGGAAAGGTGACTTCTGGTGCACCCTGTTCATTGAAATAATTGTTGTCAATCGATAGAGCGTAACGGTTATCTATAATGACACGATTGTTTTTTGCTAAAAATTAATACTGTACGTTTTAAAAGGGCATATGGGCGGTCTGGGACACCCGGTATATTTAGTAGGCTATATGGAATGAATTAATTACACATCATCAGAAGTGCGTCTTCAGAGAGCAATAAAACAAAAATTTGTTTGTTTCTGTAATATACTAGGCCTACACTATTCACACATTGTTTTACTATCAATTTCCATAAATGTATTGTAGGACCAATTATACCGAAGAATATTAAATGGTTCATAGTATTTCAATAGTAATCTTTTAAAAAGTTCAATCATAATGTGTATGGGTTGAAAACATTTATTTAATGTGAACTTCCAGCTTATGCTTTTTGTTCAGATTTTTTAAAGCTATTCAAAACTTAATGTATTTTTAAAAAGTAAGGAATCATAACCGCATATTTAATCTCAGTAGAATAAATGCCGACAGTACAACTTAATGTTAAGCTGAATGCGCGATTATGAAGTAAAAAAGGCTGTTTTGCGTTCATAAATAATAGCCAGATGTAGCTTGGATGAAGTGACCTATGCAGGACTGTCATTAATTATGAACCAGGGAATGGGAAAGAGACAGCGAGGGGAAGCCGGCTGTTGAGTGCTCCATTGCTCCACTGTTCCAATGTTCCGTTGTTCCACTGTTCCCTAGACTTTCAACGGAACAGAGGCAACTGAGAGCAGGATTTAATATCAGCACTACTGCTCTCTTGTGCCTGCATGCAGTGTGCTTTAAATAACACACACTCTCTCTCTTTTGTATTTTCAAAATATATAGAAGAGCTTACCAACTGCAGTTATGAAACCAAAAGTCGTAAAAAGATATTCTTTTTATTAAATATCAAGTTTTAAAGTACCGTTAATTTGGAAAATAAGAAGGATTTGATAAAACGTTGGTAGAATAAAACCTTTTTTGTACATTACGTTTGTATACATGAATAATTCCAAGGAATAAATATTTTTTGTTACAATATAATTCTTTACTGCAATACATCTGCTTAAAAGGTGGGAATAGTTGATTAACAAAACAAAGTACAGTAGTATATTTTGTAACAAAAGTATCAATATACCCAGAGTTACTCAATATACATTTGTTACAAGTAGTGGGGTTTTGCCGGTTCTGGCGCAGGTCAAGGCCAAGCGGTTCGAACCGGCAGTTGTGGTTGACAGTGATGGGTGTGTTTTGTAAGTGGGTCAAGGCCATCCGGAGGGAGTTTTAAAAAAGTGGGAGCCGCAGGGGCTCAGTCGGGGCGGGGACTCGGGACGGGTCGGATCGGAGCGGGAGCGGGCGGGCCGAGGGAGGGGTTGTTTTTTTATTTTTTTGTTTATTTATTTTTAATGAATTTAAATTAAAATCGTGTCGTTGTTGTTGTGCAGAGAGGCGTTGGAGCGTCGTACACCGGTGACGCAGTAGTAGACGCCGAAGGTGATGGCGAAAAGGAGGTAGACGCACAACATGCACAGTACGCATTTGAACAGTTGCAGCAGGCGGACCATTCCTCGTTGGTTTGCCGCTTCCAATTGCAGCCTGTTGATCTCCAGTCTGAGTCTGTCCTCTTCCAATCGTGATTTGAGCGAAACGTCGTCCATCATCTTTGTGTGCGTGTTTTTTTTTTCTTTCGTGGTGGGGCAAAAACGGGAGCGGTGTTGACGGTCGGAAAGTTGGCGATGAAATGAGAAGCGAAGACGAGCGCAGTGCATATTTATTGTAGAGTGGTGGGGGGTGAAGAAGAAGAAGAAAAAAAAACAGTTGTTTGCGATTAAACGTCATTGTCAGCCGTGTCGGACGCTGCAGCCTCGGAAGGTGGAGGAGTGCTGTTTGCAGGTTCGATGTCCTCGCTCTCCATCTCCTCGCATTGTGGACAATTGTAGGAGATCTCCACAGTCATGGTGATGGTGTTGTGTGGAGCGTTGACTACGTCATTCAAAGTTTCAAAAATATCCCGCAAGTCTTGTTGCGACTTTACGGTAAATGTATTTGTACTTGTCGCTAAAGGAAAGCCGCTCATCGTTCGGGAGTTGGCGAACAAATGGCGAGCGGCGGTGAGGCGGCCGCCTATACTCGGTAGGGGTTCCGTGGTGGGGGAAGAAAAGAGTGGGGGGAGGCCAGTGGTGGGGCGAAGCCTGAGTGGGGAACGAGGGAACTTCGGTCATCGCAGTTCGCCGCGAAACGCCGTCGGGATAGGTTGTGGGAGCCGTATGAAGATAAGCGCTAGCTGTAACACAATGTAGAAAATAGTAATACTTTGTTTGTAAATTAAATATTAAATTTATATTTAACCAGAGTCTGCATTTCTTGTTCCTCGTCGTTTAATTCAACAATTTTAACACCATTATTTGTCTGTTCCTCTTCCTCTGCACTTTGTGACGATGAAGACATGGAGGTGCCGGAAGAAGATGATGAGGATGAAAATATTTTGGTAGGATTGACGTATTGCACTGTGATGTTGATCCATCTTAAAGGATAGTTATCAATGAGTGTGAGTAAGTTTTGGAATAGTTCTTCCATCTCTTCTCTGTCGGTAATTAAATGTTGAAAGGAAATGAATTTATCATCCATGTTGTTGTCAGTGCGAGTAATGAAATAAGAATGAGAAGCGTATCGAATGATCCGTAGAATATATGTTGTAAAAAAGAGTGGTGGGGGGGGGGTAATCTCAAGGTCAATCAAATGGAGTTTTAAAAAAGGGCTGCAGTCAGTGACTACAGCTATACATCTGAAGCTTCAACAGGATCAGAAGACCAATCTGATCTGTACTTGCATGCACTTATGATGCATGTACAAAAGTCGTCCTTATAATATGCATTGCACTCTCGACAGTTGACAAGTTTTTCCGGATGGAATTTGATACACCTCTGGGGACAGCAAGTGTGGAAGTATCGTGATTTAAAAATCTTGAAGGTTCGCAATTCCGGTGGCGGTAGTTGCTTTGTCTTGCATTTGCAGTAACAGGATCCGAAGAATTCGCACTTTGTACAGGCTAATCCGTCTACCATCCACCTCCCTAAATCGGTGCATTTCTGTTCACAACAGTAGCGAGGCGCGTCCTTGTTTTTCTTCTCTTCCATGTTGCCGCTTGTAAGTCTAGGCGAGAAATGAAGTTGTATAGTATAGGATAGCGTGTTTTATAGATTAAGAAAAGTGGTGGGGGTAATCTCAAGGTCATCCAAATGAAGTTTTAAAAAAGAACATCTTACAAATGTAAGATGGTTATTTTTATATATTTATGATGCAGGTTTGTCCTTTTCTTCTTCTTCAGGTTCTTTCTTAATATTCTGTTTGTGTTCTTGCTTGTTTGCTCTAGCCATAGCGATGAGTTCTTCAGTGGATAGCGGATGCACCTCTGGAAACTTCAGGATCAGTTTTGGTTGGAACCCTTCTCTAGTCAATACATTGAGATCGGAGCTCATCTCTTCTACGGTTCTATAGTCCTTTCCGTAGATCTTTCCATTGAATTCAATCATCATTCGGTATAACATGGTACCAGTAGTTGTTACCGCTGCGACTGTTGGAAAGCAAATGATGATTTTGTTTGAGTTGAACACTCGTTTTATAGCGAAATTTCACAGCGACGAGTTGTAGTTGTTGTTGTTATTTTGCTTTGACATTTAGTAGTATTTGTGGAACTTCACATTAGTTTGAGTAGACGGAGTGGATGTTGTCCCCGTCTGTGTGGGAAAGAACACTTCATCATCGCAGAAGTTTTGTTTGGAAAACATCCTCTTGTTTGTGACATAAGTGTCGACATTCAAGTGATAACCACCGGCAAGAAGAATTCGCAATTCATTAATGAAATTGTCGAGCTGTTCAAAAGTTGTAATGGTGGAGGTATCGTATGATGCACACTTGATCTTGAGAGACATCTTGCTATCACCGACGATTGCACAAGCAACGGAGATGTGTACAGCACTGAAGGTAGTCGTAGACTGAGGAAATTCCCACGGACATTGCTCCATTTATATAGTTTTTGAAACTAGGTCAAGGCCACCCGAAATTGTTTTTTATATAAAGCAACATACCGATATGTGTACAAACACATACCGATATGTTGCTTTATATTTTTTATTTTTTTTTCTTATTGTCGTTTATTCAGAAATATTTGACAAAGGTGTACAAGAACAATAGGAAATTACAAATTAACTGTTGGCAGTGGGCATGACGTGAAGTGTGAGCTCTGTAGAATTGCTTCCGCTTGGACCGTGGGATGCCAAGTAGAGAGCGCCGGGGTGGATAAGGCGTAGATCTTCGTTCTGCAGAAGTTGGACAAAGCGTTTGGGAAGAAAGATTTGAAATTTCGGTTCATCACCGGGCGAGTAGGGCGCTTCACTCAGCGTACAGTTGATGGCGTCTCCGACAGTTGTTTCCATCTTCTTGATGGTGTGGATGATGTAGTGCTTTTCTTCTTTCAATTCTGAACATCTCTTGGTGGGTAGGATGGTAGACTTGGAATGTTTGTTAAACTGATCAACAAGTGATTGTAAAAACGTCTGCGATGCCATCTTTACTTCTTCTTTTCTGTTGATAATATTCTTACTCTTGCGAATCTGCGTGCGAGGTGTTGACTGCTCGGAGGCTAGAGTAATACTCATGCTGGGTCATGCCCGTCCCCTCGCTTTTATATCCTCCCCATCCCCCACCACTCTGTTGGAGATACGCGTTCAAGCGATAAGCGTTCTTTAAAGCGCATTGGGATTGCCGATGTTTGAAGTTCTTCGATGAAATACAAATGTTTGCAAAGTGACACTGGAAATCCCTGTCCACCTGAACATTTAACACTTCATGGTTTGTAAACGCCTGTATCCAACTGGCTTTCTCCAATCCTTTTGTGTAGATAATTTTAAATTCTTTACAATAATGATTCATAATGTGCGGCATCATACTGTAGTGTATAAAACCTTCGTCCCATCTCAAGTTGTGAAAGTGTTTTACCAACCATTTGTTTGTCACTTTCGCTTTGGTGGTTAACCTGTTGAACGGTAGAGGCGGTTGGAATAAATAGTGATAAACTACAGATGTATCCATATCTAAAACTACTAACTCTTTTATGATAAAACTTCCGTCGTTACCGCGGAACGCTTGAAATTCAATTATACCTCGTCTTACCTCCATTACTTCCGATTGGATGGAAAACGAAACTCGTTTATTCATGACGAAGGTTGGTAAACGACTGTTTGTAAAACCGTGGTGGACATCCTTTTATAGTGGAGGTTGTTAGTTTACTAATTGTTGCACGAGTCTTCTTCATTCATCTCTTGGGCTTGTTCATCTATATTAAAGTTAGTTTGATAGTTGTGCAACTGTCTCCACATATCAACTTCGTGAGGTATTCTATTGAAGATGGACGTATCTACAGGACCGTATAGAATCGGAACATACGGCTGTCTATCCAATGTATCGGTCAAATACTCTTTTATAATCGCGCTTGAAAATATCAGCTGTTTTAGATATCTTGTTATAGGACCGGTAGCACAACTTAGACTGTAGAATTCATCTTTTGTCAGGTGTACCTTCATGTCGTGCTTGGTTAAATCTCGAAAGCGAACGATTTGTCCACCTCGATGTTTCACTATATCGATTTCGATATTCGATTCCAGCAGACTTAATTTCGTCCTTCTTCCAAATGTGTTGTTACTCAAATAACATTCCAAAAGATGTAGATGTTTCCTAAACGATTCCCAGGAAATTTCAGTGAAGGCCACCATTTTGGATCCATGATTTAAAATAACAGTTGGTGAATAATCCAATGATTTTATAACTCCGGCGGATACGCTCTTTGTCATACACGAAGAGATGGGATAGTAGATCCTGAGAAATACTTCTGCCAAAATATTGGTGGAAATGGTGTCGTCGATCTTTCTTCTTTTTACTCCTTTTTCAACTTCCTCTTCTTTTTTCTTGTGTTTAAACTTGAGGAACTCATCCATTTCTTGTTCAACTTGTTTTTCTATATCCAAACTATTGTCAGCCATGAGAGGCGTAGTTTCTTCTTCGTTAGTATTTGCAGTAGGCGAGCTCATCTTGCGAACGATGCTTCCCATACGACGGTCAGAAATATAATGAGATTTTCATTCTTTTTTTTCCCCCTTTTATAACATTCGCATCAACCTCAAAACAGTTTTTTACAACACATTTTTAACGATTCCCGTTAATGGAGTGTACGTCACTATCTTGTCATGTAAAATCAGACAGTATGCCGAAGTTCCATCCGGTACTGCTTCTTCAAACTCCATTTCAATTTTTATATCCACACTTGACGACTTTACGGATTCATTTTGTTTTGAACAATCGATAACGATTATCGGAGCTTTTGAATAAAACTGATCCGGTGATAATAGCGGTGTATTTGTCTTTCCGTAATATGACGATTGAAACCTCGCATACATATCGTATAAAATGGAATAACGTTTTTTGCTGAACATTACATTTAAATTGTCATAAGGAAAGAATTGAGAGTTTAGGAAAACTTTGCAATTTTTTATCTTGCAATGGTCAAATTGACCGGCGTGCGAAGTTATAACATCTTTTCGTTTAGTCTGGAAACCGAGTATTATGTACCGTGCCCGTTCTAGATAAGTGGACGTCTTCACAGTCCATGTTTGTCGCTCTGTTTGAGGTAGTGTGGGATATTCATGGAATTCCCAACTTCTAAACGGCATGACGATATCACGGTCAGATTTCAACTTTCTCAACAATACGATTCTGTGTTCATCGGCTAATCTGACATGCGGTACTCTCCACACGACTTTATCCAACTGTAGTTGCCATTCCAGTTTGGCTTCCGTAGTTCCAGGGTCTGCAAGTATCAAGTCCTTGTTAGTTGAAGATCTGAGTAATACCAATTCTTGTTTGACATTTATTATTATTCGTCTGTAATCTTCAGCGAATCCCAAAAGCAAACGTAAAGGGACATGAAAGTCAAAATGACCATTGGAATCCGGTGTTATAGTGTCTCTATCGGGAGCAACCCATCCGGCGGTGACTATTGAATTTTTCTCATGCGGTGTTAATGATGTTAATCCTTTCAGTGTCGTTGTTAGACCGACCTTTTTTGTTGAATCAACCGTCACTCCTGATATTTCATATCTTATTTCATCAAAAAGATATGCCATCGGGTTATTTATAAATGGAACCGTTGAACCGGTCTTTCCATCCAATTTTAATACCCGTCCTTCGATGTACAAGTAACTTTCACACGGTAACGTGTAAATGTCCTGTTGTTGAATGGGGATCCTTATTTCATCGTTATTGTTTAATTTTGATGAAGTGTAAGGGTTGTGCGTGTGATATTCCTTCTCCCATAGTGTTTCGTCGAACGTCGGTCCTTGAGATATATCCAGGATATCCATCGTTGGTAAGTCTTAGTCCGATCTTTTGCAGGAAACGAATGTTGTCCGGTGTTAACTCGTCCAATGTTGAAGAGCTACTGAGGTCTCGGCTCTTCTGTTGCGGTTTAAATGTCAATTCCATGTTGAACTTATGACACCGCTCTTATGTGTAACCGTATTGTAATGGTTTCTCCTCTAAAGTCAACACTGTTACCGTCCTGATCCGATATGTTCAGTACGATGTCCGAAATGAAACTGGTGTTCAATGGCAGGTATATTAGGTTTTGTGGTTTCTCAACTATTTTAAAACCGGGAGCCACTGTTGGATAAAATGTATGCAAAATATGTTGGTTTACTCCATCTCTATACGATCCGTGTATAATATTGCATGTTATATCAATACTGTTCACCTTCAATATTGTCACTGTGGTATCGCCTGTATGAGTGGTATTAGGATCTAAGACTTTTCTTTTCTTGTTTGAAAACCCGAGTAAACTGGCGATCGACTGTTCCAAACTGAAATCTATATAATACTTTGAAGTGATTTCCGCTTTTAAAGTATTGTTATTTCCTTTTATACTGATATTTTCTTCTCCTAGCTGCTTCTGTAATACTTGGTTTATATCGTCTATTTCATACGATCCAGTAGATAAAGTGATTACCTTCAATTGTGAATAATTTCCTTTTTCGTCTTTACTCTCGTAATAATGTAGTAAATTGTTTTTTCCCTCCGTGACGTTGGGAATTGAATTGTACGTAGTAAAATCCAATAGTGCAGCTTCCCACAGTCTATCCTTGGATAAACGTAGTGCCGGGAAAAGAGTGCTTTTCAGTGTGGATGAATTTCCACTCAGTGACACTGTATACGATGACATCTCAAAGTTGACTGACACTTTTCGCTAAAAACTCCAAACATAAATGTCCGCATATTTCTGTATTGTTGGGTTGTTCTCTTTTGTAATTGTAAAATATATTTCTGGAGTTCCGAAAATAATGTTGAAGTTCTTTCGGCGGTGGTAGATTGCCGAAACTGTCAAAGTAGTAAACGTTTTGTCCGAGTTTCTTATAGCATACCCAATGAGTTCCTGGACCATGAGTGGAATCCAAATTTACTATTCCAGTTTCGTTTTTCCATATATTATTTGGTAATGCGTCTTTCATAAAAACTCCTCTAAAAAATGGTATTCTTAAACATTTTACATAATTTGATAATTGATGATTTGTTAAAGCTTTATTTGGAATTATCAATTGATTGTTCTTATTTAGTACACACGGTATGGTCTTAGGTATAGGCCTGCTCCGTTTTTTACCATCGACCAAACGGAAGTTTTCTTCGCCTTTGTTTTACGAGTTCTACGACGTCTTTTCTTAATGTTTCCACCTCTTTTGGGAGCTCTTTTCTTTGCAGGTCGTCCTCTACGACGTTTCCCACCACCGAATTTTGTTTTCCCCTTCATGGCTGTAGTAACTGCCCAAGCGGCTGCTTTTTCCGCAATGCTCGCGTCACTTGATTTCACTCTTTGCCAAGCTTTTTCAGCTAGCACTCTATCCGCTATCGATCTATTTGTCGAATCTGTAAACTTGGAATACGCTATATCGTGTTGTTTGCAGGCCTGATCCAATTTATTAATACCGGGATCTCCTCTTGCTAAACGTTTTGCCAACTTAGTTCCGGGTCCGCAATATTGATAGCCTCCGGGCAGATGAAATTCGTATGGTAAAGCGTCTATTGCTCGATTTAGAACAGCACCAACAGGAATCCGTCTTAGCAGGGATAACGCAGCTAATGTTATACCACGTCCTTTCTTGCCGCTGTCTTGACGACGACTGAGCGTTGCGGTCTTCATTATGTCGTCTTATATAACCAGCGTGTTTACTCCACGAGCTGCTTTACATAAATGAATAACACATGCACAATTTTTATATTTAAATACTTAATTATTCAAATTAATTATATACTGATTTATAATTCTATTTTTAATCCAAGCTTCTCGTTCATCGGGTTGAATCATCACATGACTCGTTGTACTAGCTATATGATTGTGGGTATCGATAAGTAAATTGCCCACTATTCTTATTAAACAGTCTAAAGTTACAGCATCTTTTGGATGTTGGGGATCGTGTAACTGCATAATACGTTTATCATTACACGTGTAAGCAGTCGAATCACTTTTCGACGTTGTTATGACTTGTCCAATAGTAGCAGCATCATTTAAATCTTCTCCTGGTAAAATATTAATTATTTTCTTCATCTTTGCATCATATTTGGTCCCAAAGTGTTTATCCCAAGTTATTGTTTGTCTTAATGTAACACAATCATCATCTTCATAACCAGGATAAATATCTTTTATTCTTCTATTACGACCATTGTATGTACCTAATGTACCACCACTCGCAATTAATGTTTGCACCATTAGAGGTACATCTGTATCTTTTATACCAAATCTTCCATTTGTTATTGTTTTATGTCCTGCATCCCATTCATCATTATTTCCTTGCATTAAATCAAACTTTTCATTTCCATGTATAAATGTATCTCCTCGCTTTAGCACGGCATCTTCATGTTTTACAAAATTTGATGTTCCCCTTTTTAATTCTTTAGATAATTGTTCCATAGTAACAGCGTCTTTTGGTTGAGAAGCGAACTTTACATTTGACAACACTTTCCCATGACAATCGATTTCATCACCATCTTGTAAAATACAGTTGTCCTTGATGTATTTCAGGTTTACAGCATCGCCGTCTTCCTTTGGGTATCCAATGTCATTTATTATAAATTTATAAAAAGAAAATCCGCGTTGAGTCTTTTCCGGTATTATAGAATGTAAATATTCTTTATTAACTGAATCTTTATTATTTTTTGGATTTGCCACGTTTGTTATCCTATGATTCCCAGCATCATATGTCTGTCCATCTTTTAAATTATTACCCCACTGCAATTTTAAAGTATTTGAAAGTTCAGATGATAAATACTCTTTATTAATTGCATCAGAACTATCAGTTGGTTTACCAACATTAATTATTCTATGCGATTTGATATCGTAAGTATTCTTGTCTAATTTCAATGATGTAGAAGTAGCTTCTTTAACTGTTTTTAAATTTGCTCCATCAGTATCTTCTTCTGGATCTTTAACTAGTTTTAAACGTTTATTACTTATGTTATAGTCACCTTCAGGAGTTTGTGGTAAACCGCCTCTTTTTCTGTCTTCTCCGACTTGCACCCCTAACGCGGAGTACCGTCCGAACTTGTCGACACTCATGTTAGAACTGATACATTATACGCTTGCAACTCTTTTATATCCGCGGGCAATTATACGACTATGCCGCGATTCCTAAGTTCATCAACCAGAGCCACCCATTCATTATTTAATCCCGTATGACCGGCTTCCATGGCTTCATGTAGTAGTCTCATTCTGTCAACCAATTTATTGATGTCTTTGTAGTAAATCACATTTGTATTGTACAGATTTTTCATCAGTCCTTTACCAGATGTTGAAGTATCTCCTTTACTCTTTTTGCCATGTTGTTCAAGAAGTGATAAATCCATAAGTGATAAAGATTTTCTTTTTAGCGGTTGTTTCACCGCCGGTGCGGTACGTAATGTTGGCAGTTTTCGAGGAGGAAACAGCTTTTTAATAACGATGTTATATTTCGTTGCACGTGAACGATTAATCATTGCATCCTTTGAGTAATTCCTTTTATGAGCGTTGGTATTTTGTAGAATTTCTTTAAAAACATTTAAATCTTTGATTGAATATCTTAGTGGTATGTTTTTAAAAATTAATTCATATAACCCTTTTGTTCCTTTATATTTATGCTCACCAATAATGATGTGATCGTCTTCAGTTATTTCAAGTTTTGAATCACCTATTTTTAATTCATTCCCATCAATCCTTGCTCCGTATATGTGTGATTTACCTAAATTCGGATTTGCTTTCATGTCATGTAGCATTTTCATTATGTATTTCCTTCCAAGAGGTCCATGCTGTAATATATCGCTACTCAATTGAGTTAGATTGGGAATTGATTGTTCTGCTTCAGGTATCGGTTGTTCTTCTTCTTTTTCAACAATTGGTTCTTCTTCTATTTTTGTTTCTTCTTGCGAAAACTCACTAGCACTTGTATATGAATCATCATCGTCTTTTTTTAACGTTTCTACTTCTTGTTTAGAAACTGGTAGTAAAACATCTCCTTCATAACGAGGTTTACCAATGGTTTTTGATATCTGTTTTAAAGGTTCCGTAATAGGTTTAAATGTAGTCTCTAGGAATTCTTCTCTTTCACTTAAACCCATCCTTAATGCGCGATTCTTCATCCTAATAGAATCACTGAGTGATTTTATTTCTTTCAATAGTTTTTCTTGATTCACCATGTTTACACTATGAAGTCTGATTCATTACTAGACGTACTGCCATTCAATTAATGGATTAATACAAATTTGTCCAACCCTATTCGATATCTTCCATCTTTTATAGCTTCATCTTTCATAATGACGAGAAAGCCATACTTTTCAGCCCACGCTTTGCCGCACATCTCTTTAAATTTATCAAATGTCATATCCGCATTCACATGATCGTTATATATATGTTTCAAATTTGTTTCATCTTGCTTGAATACTATCAACAAATTAGCATTATCTCTTATAAGTTGTTTTGGAATTTTACTGTAGGTTTGACCAATGTAAATACTGTCAATATTATGATGTCTCCCCATTGCAAAATAACTTCTGATTGTATCGTGATTTTCACATGATACATCGTCAAATATAAATACAGAAAATGGTTTAGCTTCATTTGGCTGCATAATTGTTTCACTGGCATTAAACTTGTAGAAATTTACTTCTGGTACACTTGCTAACACTTTATCCAACAACTGGTATTTAGGTTGTTGCAAAGATTTTGAAAAAATGTATATATTATTAAAACGTAGTCCTTTTGGATTAGTTATAAGGTTGAAAACAACATTTGTTTTTCCACAATTTGAAGGACCGGTTATCAAACATCTTATGGAGTTTGGTAGTAATTCCCCATGTTTACCACGGTTTAACTTGTCACTATCCACCGTCAATTCATCTATGTTATTAATATTAAATCGTTCCTTTTGCTGTACAATATCCATCTTGTTTAAAGGTTCAACACATAATGAATTATTAAAGTATTATACCAAGTCTTTTGTAGGAATCCAAGAATCTTCACTCTTGTCAAATCCCAACCAACGGACTTTAACTTTATCCTTTTTTCTTTGTAAAACCTTTTCGACAAGATATACGTCACCAACTGTTGATTTCAATAGTTCATGCCCATAGAATCCGCCTTGAAGTAGTTCACCTTTGTTGTCCTTTAAAATGTACGTTTCTGGTATTGTCGGCTGCACCTTGTAGATTGTAAATACTTCGTTAGTCCAGTTTGGTAGATATCTCTTACTGAAAACTCCTTTGTATTTACTTATACGCACCTTATCGTTTACTTTAAACTTTTTAGGTTTTAATTTTTCAATTTTGGGAGCAGTATTTTTTTTAATACGCTCTAAAACAAGCTTAGCATTGCCGCTATTTACTTGGATAGGTTTCATACCAATAGTGCGATGATACTTGTTATTGTACTCTTTTATAAGCTGCGGTAATATATCGTACCACACGTACGATCCTCGTTTGGAAAATGTTTTATACATCGCTCCTTTTAATGTTCTATTGAATCGTTCTATTATCGAAGCTTTGACTTCCGAATTTGTAGAATAATGATTTATGTTATATTTTTTCATTAATGCCGCAAATTCCTTATTGAAATATTCTTTTCCATCATCAGTTTGTAAATGTTTGATGACAAGTTTATTTCTTTTAATAGCCGTTTCCATAGCTTTTGTAACACTTTTCCCACTCTTGTCCTTAAGCGGTAAAGCGTCAGCGAGCTTGCTAAAACAGTCTATAATAGCTAATATATATTTAAACCCTTTATTCAATTTACTATGTGGTATCATCTCTATGAGATCGGCTTGGTATAGATCGTTCATTCCTTTTATAACTGTATTCCTTCTTGGAAACTTCCTTCTTGCCGGTTTATGAAGTTCATGTACAATCTTATCCTTCAATCCTTCCATTCTTAGATGTTGTTTCTACGCCGGTTTAAAAAATACTAATCCTCAGACTGGTTTGTCATCTTTTATATCATTAACAAATATGGGTCAAGGCCAAATAATAGCTGTGTAAAAAAGAGGGGGCATGGCATTGGGCTTGCCATGCTCCCCTCTTTTTTACGGAAAGGAAAAAAGGAAGTAGGTGAAAGGACGAAGAACAGGTTTTATTGGTCGATAGGAGTTAATGAATAATGTCCAAAAGGAAGAGTGTGTATATTGTCTTGCTGGATATGCCTCTTGTCATCCTTGTAGCTTAGTGCCCATTTGGTTTGTTTAACACTGTAAACTTGATGGTTGAAGCTTCTTATTGTATTAAAAGTTGCTGTGGTTTCTATATTTTCGAACAGACATCTTTTAAAATGTTCAAATTGTACATTCTTCTTTAGATATGATGTTTTAATGCCTTTTGCCTTCTTTACAACTTGATGTTCTTCTTTCTCACTTATGTATAGTTGAAATGAATAAAGCTTGGACATCAAAGCCACAATCTCTTCCATAGGCGCACCATTGGTCTCATCTTTGAATTTTCCTAAGACTTTCTTGTTTATCCCGTTGTCGTAGTTAGGGTGCTGCTGCGGATAATCAGAAAAATCAAAATCATCTTTATAAACAAAAGTGCGCAGATCTTCATACATATCATTGGTTATAATCCAATAGATGAATGCGTCGGTGTCCATGTATGCAATTCCAATGTTCTCTCTTCCATAATGTTTCACCATTTTATTATAATGAAAATCGTACATATGAGTTTTTGATATATCTAAAATAGACATTCCGACATAAACAGGGCGATCCATCTTAATTGAAATTTTGTTCATAGAAACGGCAACAAGGTTTTCATTAATAATTATTGAAGATGCAAAGTTTGGTTTTTGCACCAACTTTTGTAGTGCTGTTGCGTCATTAACCAATCTTAAATCTTTGTGATTCCTCTTGTTTTCTAATGTTTTACCGAATATTGCATTATTCATCAATTTAAAGAAATCCTTTTGAAAATTGGACGTTGCCGCTGTTCTTCTTCTAGTGTTGTTATCAATATAGGATTTCAACCAACAGGATTGAGAAAATTGTAGCACCCTATTAATTCTGGTAATTTTCAATCCCATCTCTAACGCTTGTTGTACTGTCCAATAATGCGCTACATACCTCGTCTTGTTGGTGAGTGTCATCATTAATTTCGGCCATCTACCAGTAGGAGATATTTCTGTTTTTGCTAATAGCGGCAAGTCATAATGGTGGTCGTGAAGATGTTCCGGGTACTCAAAATCAACGTCAAAGATGTAACCAGTATCTCCGTGTTTAGGGATATCGGCGATGTTATCGATCGAATTTGGATCAACCCATTTAAAATTATCATATGGAAGGGGTTTTGACATAGCCCATCCGTATAGGTTATTTGCGTCAAAATAACCTATAAATGTACTTGGTTGTGACGCGTCATAGTTGGGGAGGTATTTATTGTTGGCTTTTACATATCTGGTTACACTTTGCGTTAATCCTCCTCGGATACCAGACTCTATCATCAACACCATATCTATATCGGTTAGTAGTTGAAGTTTACAGTTTGTTTCTTTTAACATGGCCTGCCATGCCAATCCGGGAGCTGTGTACGAATGAAGAGGGTCTAATCCGTATGCTTTTAAACAGGTATTCCTAAATTCTTCCATTATGTCACATAATAGTGTCACATCCAATTTAACGTAGAAATCCGAATATTCTCCCAAAGTTCTCATCCCTAGTTCATTCCATACCTTACAAGCGTGTTGATAATCTTCCTCACTGATGTCCTCTTCGTATAATTTACTCTTAAAAGCTTCTCTAGGTGGAAGTGAGGTTTCTTCAAATCTTTCCAAACTGTCGATATAATCGTAAGGGAAAACACCTTTGCGAAGAACTAGATCCAATTTATCGTTATTCACAATCTTTCTTGTTTCTATTAAATCTTCTTTCCTGAGGTTATCTGAAAGTCTCGATAAACTGCACGGCATAAACCGGTACGAATCTAAAAATCGTAATTTTATATTTCCAATCTTCTTACTAAAACTTATAAACTTCTCAGTTGTTTCCGCGATAACATCAATCGCACCGTCATCTCTCCCCAATTCTGGTATTATAAAATGACCATCATAACCGCTAAGGTTATGCAGTATTACAGGTATATTTCTAGGAATCTTGTAATTGATGTTGCATCCATTACACGCTGCACCCCTATAATATCCTGTAAGATGATCATGATCCTTAACTTTGTAGTTATTCAAAGTAAACTCATTTTTACATAAAAAACAATGGCTGGCATTTTCATGTTGAATTTCTTCTTCTTCATCCATAGGTATCATTGGCACAATATCGCTATACAAATTTTCTACATTCCTAGCTATTTCATATAGATGATTAAGAAATGTCGCAGCAACATCTTCACCACGGTACACCACAGGTCTTGACGTCAATCCGTACCCATTTAAATGTTCTTCAGCCAATGTGGATTTAACCAATAAACAAAAACTGTTAGGCTTATGCATTTGATATTTTATACTCTTCCTTGCTTCAACGTTTTCATCTTCAATAGGGACAAGTGTTGATTCAAAATCAGCATATACCACTATAGGAATGCGATACTGATGGAACACCTTTTCAAACTGTAAGTATGATTTATTTAATGGTGGTAAGATAATCTTTGCTTCAAAGTGTTCATTACACAGTTGTTTATGTTCTTGTAACCAATGTCGTCCTCCATTTCTTTCTTCTTTAAAACAAAAACATCTTTTACAAATTACTTTTTTGTGTTCATTTTTTGATAGCTGCTTGTTGACAAGTCTTTCAAATGATTTTATCCATACATAGTGTGACACTTCATCCTTTGTAAGTAACAACAAGTCCGTATGATCTGCAAGCTCGTTCTTCACCACTTTTAAAGGAAAAACTTTATTGGAACTGTCCAAACCAAATACGTTAACTGATATTCCGGGATTTTGTTTTTCAAATTTTGAAATATCCTTCAACCCTACCGGGTAAGACATACCTTGAAAATTATATCTATATCTGTAGTCCTCATATTCTTCGCCAGCTCTTTGCGCATCGTGTAATACAAATTTTGAGGTCATAGCATATCGAAAACATTCCATATCTTGATTTTGAACATTTACACATGATTTTGTATCTTTGATCCTTTTCGGAAGTGCGATGAAACTGCTGCCCATCAGCCCATAACCGTGCTTGTGAACTCTTATGTCCATACCTACTACGCTAATTAGACTCCAACCTGATCCTCTTCCTTCGTGTTCTTGAATTTTAGTCAAAATCTCTTCAAGACAATCTTCTATTATTGAATCAATATCCGAATTACCCATGATGGTTCGATTTTTTGTTATAAATCCTCTTGGTGACATTTATTCTTCTACATTGATAAACATGGCGTCTAGAATCAAACCAAATTTAATAAAGTTTAATCGTTTTAGTTCTTCTTTTAAAATCTTGATCACAATTGGTTTAGCTTCTATAATAAATTGCTCTAACTCCAGATTTTCGTTTTGAATTTTGTGATGCATCACCACTCTACCGGGTAATGCGTGAATACTTAAACTTGGTAGTGTATTAGATGGTCCTGCTGTTACTTCTTCTGAAGATATGTTTTCATTTCTGTTGTGATACAACTCCTTATGAATGTCTAACAATATTTCATCTTCGTAAGTCTCTAAACATATCTCACAACGATGCATTTTAGCGATGTTTATCCTTTGAAATTTAACAGGTAAATGAAATGCGGCCTCTTCATACCGCCTTTTTATGCTGTCTTACCCCCACCAATTTTAATCTTCTTCTTCTTCTTCGCTATCTGATGGGAATAATTGTCTTGCGCAGAAAACCAATCTTTGACGTATTGATTCTACATCAGGATTGTGACTAGATGTTGGAGTTTCATGATGGACATCTTCAAATTCCAATGGTGGTGGTGGGTATTCATTCTCTGTCAAGTCTATTTGTACATCTTCATGCGCCTCACTTGTTAATTCTTCTTCCATACTGTCAACACTTTCCGCTTCTGAATTGTCGTCATCCGAATCTTCCATGCCGAGATCTTCTTGTTGAATTTTATATAATATTTCAAAAATAGGTTTCCTACGATAGTCAGTGTTATCCACGGGAGCCATTCCGAATGAATAAAGGAGGCCCTCTTGTGTAGCTACTTATATACTACTATTTTAATAGGTCAAGGTCAACACACCTAAAGCGAGAATGGGGAATAGAGCACTAAGTGGCATGTTAGTCCATTACCACAAAGTGATCTATTCCCCACTCTCTAATGTAAGTCCAATTAGTAACCAATTATTAAATGTCAATTTTTTATACTTTTTTAACCTTATTACTGTTTATATTAAGTCCAATTGTTTTTACTAACACATAAAATTTTAAATAATTTTGTAGCTTCTTCCACTTCTTCTTTATTCACTGTCTTTCATCACACAGTTCATAGGTTCTTCATCTTCTTGTAGTAGAATTCTTTTGCGTTCATATTCCAACTGCTGTATTCTTTCATTCTTTATGGCCAACTCGACAAGTAGTTGATTGATGTAGTCGGCGGCCATATCGATAGTTCTAGTCCTAACTTCTCCCAATCGCACTCCTGGTATTAGCCTTTGCAGTTTGTAGTATTTTTGTCTTATTCTCGCCTCTCTTGCCTGAGCTGACTCTTTAAAATGACTTTTCTGGACTTTCAAATGTTGTTGATCCTTTTTTGTTGTACTAAGGTCCAAAACATTGTCTCCACTTGCCATGATTCTGGTTCTACTGCGAGATGTGAGAAACAAGAATATTATGAGCGAAATGACTACAACAACGCGTCGAACCTCTTTTATCCACTTTCCCCCACCAAAACGCTTTCCCCCACCATGTTTTTATAGGTCAAGGTCAAATAAACTTAACGCGAGAACGGGGAATAGAGCACTAAGTGGCATGTTATTCCATTACCACAGAGTGATCTATTCCCCGCTCTCTATTCTACATCTAATTTTTTTGTATTTTTCTGTTTTATTTTTTTTTTAATATTTTTATTTTTTTTACCCGTCATTATTTACACAGCAGGAGCTTCATACTTTATAGGAGAGTCTTCATCAGGTTCATTAAATGCATTCCACGCATAAGTATCAGGAAGTTCATTAGGTTCCATCTTTAAAACAGGAATTTCACTAGGCGGATTCCATACACCAGTAGTTTTATTTGTCTTCAGTTTGTTTTCTAACACTTCAATTTTGTCCAACAGTTCCAAAATATATTTCTTTGCACCGATCAATGTTTGTATCCTGGTATTGCCAACAGTCAATGAAGGCACTATAAGTTGCAATTGATAGAACGCCATTTTTTCTTTCCTGCACCGTTCCTTACCTAAAGCACTCAATTCCGGATGTGTTATTCGTTTTCCTTTACTTGAGAAATGTAAAACTTTACTTGTTGATGGAGTTGAATCTTCTACTGGTTCAGCCATTTTTCTTGCAATGTTCTTCTTAAGAGTTTTAGCAAATAAATGAAACTCCTACTGTGTTTTAACCCTCTTTTAAACACAATTCCCCCACCATTTCAATTTTCCCCCACCATGTTGTTTAAACAAAAAACCAAACTTCCACTTTTGCATTCACATTATTGTCTTTTAGAAATTTAATAAATTGTGAGCTGGATGACGATATTTGCCTGTTTGATAAATAATCTTTCACCACCTGTTCATCTTTCCCTTCTAATATGTAGCAAAACACTTTCATCAAACTTCCATCATCTTCTTTTGATCTTATAAAGTTTGCAACAAATGTCCATTCTTCATCGAGAATCTTAAAAGTTTTTATTTCCATGTTAAAAGACATCTTTACTCGAGTTATTCTGTGACAGTAATGAAATCAACCTTTACCAAACAACATTTATAACCAATACCCCCACTACTTTTTCCCCCACTATTTTTTCCCCCCACTACTTTTTCCCCCACTTTTTGTTAGACCTCCCCTCCATACCGTTACTCTAGTATGTTCTACACCTAATAAATTTACATAAGACCTGTGCACAGATTGTGCATCTTTCCCGCATAGCTTCAAATCTTATTAGTGGTGCTTTAACACGATGGTCAACGTACCCTCCTTCAAGTTCAAATTCGTCCCAATCATCTATAGCCACTCGTGCACAATCTGGACAAAGCTGGGTCCCATCTGCAAATTTATAAGCAACAATAATGCCGAATCCATAATGTTCTCTTCGATACTCGTTAATTGCATTTCTAACCGTATTGGGAATAAGACATTCTCCTGATCTTATTATGTGATGAAATAAAAAGTCATCACAAATTATTTTTCTCAAACAAATAACAAAAAGACTCTCCATCGTGTTGTAGATGAGAGTAACATTCGTACTAAACTGTTTTACTGCCTACCGCCCGCTTAAATAACTTATCCCCACTACTACTTTCTAGGTCAAGGTCAAACAATATTAACGCGAGAACGGGGAATAGAGCACTAAGTGACATGTTATTCCATTGCCACAAAGTGATCTATTCCCCGCTCTCTATTCTACCTCTACTTTTTTTACATTTTTAATTTTATTGTTTTTTTTAACATTTTATGTTTTTTTTTTTTTTTAACTTAAAATCCTATAATTTCATTTCCTTCTTCTTCGCCTTCTTTAACCACACCTTTGTTACTACACACATTTTTCAAACGTAACAGTTCTTTCTTCATTTTATTGTTTTCATTTTCCAATTGTTTAATTTTTGATTTTTTTCTTCCAATAGTAGTTTTAGATATTTAATGTAACTACCGGCTACGTGGACAGTTTTCACTCGGTTTTCTCCAAGTCGCATTCCGGGAATTTGAAATTGAAGTCTGTGATATTCCATGTTGATATTAGCCTGGGTTTGTCTTGATTGTTCACTTCTTCTCCTTCTGGTCTCCTCTTCTGCATCAGAGGTAAGCGTATGATACAAAATTGGACGTTGCATCGTAGTCGGCTGCTATTGTAAAAATAAAACTAAATTCAGTCCAACATCACATTTATCCCCTTTCCCCCACCACTTTACCGGTTGTCCCAAAAATGACGAATACATATTTCAACGGTCACGCTAGCACCATTTGTAACAAGATGGTTATAAAGAAAATAAGGATAGTCACAAGATTTAAGATCTTCATTTGCCAACATGAAATCAAATGCTAATTTCCTTGAATATTCATTATGAAATTTTTCATGAACACTAATTAGAATTCCAGCCTTTTCAAACTTATAACCAATGTCTGGGATTTTCTTACAATCATCTATGTCCAGAATTGGAAAATAATATGTGAAGGAGTTCACCGGTGGTACCCACACTCTATCACACTCTTCACAAAACACTTTGTACATTCTCGCTCGCTCATCCATTTTGAAATGATTTTTACTCATGCCAGACTACCGTTTAAATAGCCTACTACCTCATCTTTCCCCCCACCATTTTTATTCCAAATTTGTTTCCTCATGTTGCGGAGTATCAATAACATGGGCAGCGGCATTCCAGAGTTGTGACTGCTGTTCTTCTTCACCTTCAGATTCTGTTAATTCTTCCGGTTGGTGCATAAAGGATACATTTGAATTTGAAGCGGGTCCAATATCATTGTTCATTTGTTCATTTAAATTTTAAAATTCTCCAACTATTTCTTCCAAAAACTGTCCAAACGTAATATTTACCTCTTGCTCTACTTCTTCATCTTCTGCCATCTCACGATCTATAACAATTTCAGTGATGTAAATAAAAGTGGTATCTCTCGGAGACATGGTTTAAAAAAAGAACATGTGGCTCCAGTAACAGTTACACGAAAAATGAACAGGATTGTGTGGAACCCTCGCTTATATAGGAGACTGGAAAGGGGGGGGGGTTAAGTCAATTATAAAAATTTGTAACTTGCCTTGCTCTAATTACTCTTCCGCAGACAGCTTGTATTGCATTGCAACCACTTCCACCTCTATCTTCATGCCTTCTACAAGATTACGTACGTGCAGCATCCATGGAAACAGTATTTCTAAAACTTCAATCCTTACTCGACATGCACACAATACTTTGTACGCATCACGACGGTACACAAACACACTAACCCCCATGCCCATATCCCTCATTATGTTTTGTTCAATTTTCAAAAATAACCTATACAATAGCGGCCAAACTTCTGTGTGCTCAGCAAAAAACGAATCCAGTCTCTTATACATGTTTAACGTATAGCAACAAGACAAATAATGAGCAAACACATGTGATAGCTGCTTTTATAACGTTCGCCAGTACAGTAAAAATTTGGGGGGGGGGGATATGATTTTTTAGTGGGATGTTAAAAATTAGTAGTTTAAAACCAAAGCCGAAAAGTAATGATTAAACCCTATATTTTCTTCTAATTGCAAATACTCCACATATGCCTCCGCCCATAGCCATAACAGATCAATGTTACGCCAATATACACCAAAGGTGGGTCTATCATCAACTAAAATTGGAGATGCTATGTTCACTAATCTTCCATTTTCTATCCATGTCATAGCTTCAATTACAAACCTTCCTATAATATCCATTGGAGAATTAATATCCAAAAATATTCTTGTAACAACATTTTCACTTAACAAGGGCACTTCAATTTCTTCATTGTTTTCTTCGTCGTTTTCTTCGTCCACCTCCAATACTTCTCCAATCTTTGTACATTTATTATAAAATATTGGAACATCTCGGGGAGACATGTTCGCTCTAACTATTATTAGCAAGGAATGGCTCCAACACAAACCGCCACACTCTTATATAGCCAAGTCAATGAAAAATCAGTGGGGGAGGGGGGGGGTTCAAGTTCAAGGTCACACAGGAGTTTGACTTATGTAGTGACCACTCATGACTAATCTTGCGTATGAATCTTACAATTCATACGCCTAATCTGTGTATTAGGTGGCCCTGAAAAGGACCGTTTTTTCGGGTTTTCACAAACCCCTCCTTAGACTAACGTGATGTTAAACCAGTTATTATGCTCTTCATTCCCCCTGAACTCATTAAACGACTCCCCCCATTGCCAGATGAATTCGGCAGTGTCCGGCGTAATGTACACAATCGGGCTTCCAAGGAACAACATTGGAGATATAATCACGATTGTTCTGCCCGACTCCAACCAATGTACTGCTTCCCAGATGTACGGGTCAATAGTGTCGTCCGGTTCAAGTTTTATACATCTAAGTTTTTCATCAATCAGTTGTTCTTCTTCTTCTTCATCCGATGTCTGTTCTTCTTCCTCTTCCTCTATTTCCAAAACTTCTTCGGACTCAGTACATTTGTTGTAAAATGATGCACCATCCAGTGGAGCCATGTTCGCTGTACAGTGGGTAGGCGAGCAATGTTCCAACAGCAGGTGTGCGACTGTTTATTGAAAGTAGGTCAATGCAAAATAAGAGAAAGTTGGCAGGGGAAGGATGTTTGTGACGTACGCCGGGGGGGGGGGGGGGTTCCGGTTCCGGTCGGGGGGGGGGGGGGTTCGTCAATGTCAAGGTCATATGAAAGTAGGTCACGGGACTTAGAGCGGCCAAAAAATAATGGGAGAGAAACGCAGCGCACTTATCATAGCGCTGGTTTCTCTCCCATTATTTTTTGCCAACAATTTGGAATTTGGAAAAAAGCTAAGATTTTCTAATAATTACTTCGCCCCCACCTAGTCCAACCATCCTCACCTTTGAAGAGAAAGTCTTTCGCATCAAGTGTATTGATCGCTTTTTTGGTTCTTAGAGGTACGGAGAGCTTTATTACCCACTTATAGCCGTTACACCCTATTACAATTCTATTGCTCTTATCCGTTCTACTTACAAAAAAGTACCTCAAACCTTCCTTCAATCTCTTCAACCTGGTGGGAGGGTAAGACTTGTGGGAGACCACAGTCAGTTGTGGCGCAGAAATGTGTTTCACGACATGTAAACGGCAATACTTTTCGTTTAAAACACATTTCTTACCACAAACTGATCCTTTTTTAAGACCCTTACAGAGCACTTCAGGACATTTACGCGGATTTTTAAATGCCCTGCGTCGCTCTTTCATTAATAATTGATAACGCTCTGAAGGAGCAATTTTGAAAAGCTTCTTTTTTCGCTCTAAAACAGGAATGATAGGACGAGGAGGGGTAGATTCAGAAATAGGGGTGATTAGTGGTGGCAAGGAAATATAAGGACGAATAAAATTGAGAAGTGAAGGTGTATCAGGACGAAGAGGCTCAACAGTTCTTGCCACATCCGTCACTTTCTTCTGCGGTGGTGGTGCCATTACTGCAGATCCATCTTCTGACGGCTGCTCCTCATGGATTGGTGACGGAGGTGGGGAGAAGATGCTCCCAAGAACTGTCATCGCTTGCAGAAGAATGTTGGCCGGAGCTGGACTTCTGGATGTGGAAGGTGGTGTCTCCATCTGCTGCAGCATGTGCTCCGGCACATTCTTCAAACGGAGTCTCTTCGCTGGTGCGACAGGTGGTGAAGTGGTAGTGGTGCTGGTAGTGTTGGCAGTGGTACTGGAAGTAGACGACATGGCTCTGATGCGGCAGCGTTGGCGGCTGGAATCAGAATAAACAGACCCGTTAGTCGGCCTCGCTTAAATAATCACACAGCACATGCAACAAGTGAAAGTGACCTCGGGGGGGGGGGGGGTTATGCATGAGTGAATTGAGGTCAAGGTCACCAAAAAATAATAATGATCCAAGGTGATGGAGGCGGCCAGGACCGTCTCCACCACCCTGTGTTCCTCAAACACTCCCAATCCCAACCCAAAAAGTTACGTCTTGCTAGGGATCCCGATTTTTGGCCCGCACGCACATGGCGATCCAGTTTGGTAGTCTGTGATACGGGCGGCCAGCCTCGGGCCTGGGCACTGGACTTGACCATTCCAATTTTACAATAGGGACTCTGGAACAGGTAATGCAAGACGCAACTCTAACCTCCCACCCTTAATCTAAACCCTAAGGCACAACGCGCATGTCCCACCCATATTTAATGAAGTTCAATCGAACTTCTTTAATTTACATTTACATTTTAATTTAATCTACCCATCCTAACAGCTAGCTGTGGAATATAAAAAATTATTAGTACACAGATGAACACAGACATGGACACACACACACACACACACACACACACACACACACACACACACACACACACACACACACACACACACCATAACCCAATACTTAAAATTAAAAAACACATTTCTTAAACATAAATAATACCATAACACACCTTAATGCTAACATCGCAATGCGCAAGTTAAACCTTACAACTAACACATCTTAAGACTAAAACCAAATAACGCTTTGCATAAAAACCATAGACACACACACACAGACACAACAAATATTAAATAGTAATAGCCTAACAACAAGAGTAACTCAAATATATATCGGCCGCTTATACATTTGAGCTGCCCTCTGAGTTGGGTCGGACTGCCGCGTCCGGAGTTCCGAGCCCAACTGCGGCGGCAATAGTCGTCGGGGTGGTTCTCGGTTCGCAGAGTGGTGGGGGCAGCGGTAGGGGTTTAAGGGGGGTATGGAACCTTCCAGCAACGTCAATGGAAAATTCCAAACGGATGTGCTTTGTTACATGTGGGTCGGGCAAAACGCAGGTGGAGCCTTGTATCTCTCAATTTGCATTAGATAACATCAAATTACATCCGCTGACAAGTAGGAGCCTTGTACCTCTCGATTTGCATTTGATAGCATCAAATTACATCCGCAGCTTTCCCCATCGCGTAAAAGCATAATTATCGTCGATTGTTATCCACCCTCTTCCGACGCTTAATTATAGTTGCAACGGAAGTAAACCTCCGGTACACGCAACTTGTTTTTAACATACAATAGACTATTGTTTGCAAATGCACACATAATCCTTGGCCTGGTCGGTACTTCTTACACGCTACACCTAAGACGTTGTGACGTCAGAGGGGGGGGGGGGTTCCGGTTCCGGTCCGGAAGGGGGGGGGGTCATGCATGAGTAACCATCCGCGTGCATATAAACGAAGGAAAGCTCGCGCGCCGCCCATATAGAGGGCTGGCACCCCAGCGGTAAACAACAAATCCGTGAGTTTATAGCACATAGTACTATAACATATGATTTATTTTTAACACTTAACATTTTAATTTTTTTTTTTACACTATTTCTTAACACTACAACAATCATTTTATAAATCACACTTTTATTTTCGCGTCTATTTTCCATTTTTGTTTTAACTAAATATGCTAATTAACATCGCGTGCAGGCAACTCACACTGATTAATTGCAGGTTCCATTCTTACACACCTGTTTCCTCCTTACTATGCAAATTACTCTCTTACTTTAGCGACACTTAAACTCTAACCGCTACTTCTCGGTCATATTAATATAGTTAGTGCTACGCTACAGGATTTACCTGTGCAATGGTGCACGCGATGTTTCCTGCACATCTGCAGGTAATACACCTTACACCCGTCTACTATTATACTTATTGCTACATTACACGAGACATTTCTTGCACGCCTGCAGATAATACACTTGCTAACCGTCTACTATTATAATTATTGCTACAGTACAAGAGACATTTCTTGCTCACCTGCAGGTTATACACTTTACAACCGGCTACTATTATAGTTATCACTACACCATAAGATTAAGCCGTACACATGGCTAATGCAATCCTACTTCATCGTGCACGGAGCATTTCTTGCACACCTGCACCTTATACACTTTACTACCGTCTAATATTACAATTATTGCTATGATACGGTAGTTACCTGTTCAATCACAGTTGCGGCCCCACTTGCTTATCCACAGGCCGATACTCGCAATCCTACAACTGGATAATTAATTAATTAACTTCCGCTATTACCGATACTTTTCTTAAACTATCCGTCTCTTCCTCCGACTCTTGTGACCGTAGCCGCGGCCGACTGACAAATAACCGAGCTCCCGCAAACCTCGCTCTTTTATGCGGTTTTCTCGGGGAGGGGGTTGGAGAGGGTTGGAGGCGCGTCGCACGTGACTCATCGATCGCATAAAAAGGGGGGTTGCCGCCGCGCGCGTGCCATTTCGGTGGCGGCATCGGTCGGGTGAGGTACTATCCGTAGGTCTCTGACGCTTTTATAACTAACGCTTATTACTTTAAAATGTGTTTCCGCTTTATATGCTAATTAGTTTCTATATATTCAGACACAATCGCGGCCGCTGACCATTTGCCGGCTTACTCTCAAGCGGTTCACATGTAAAATCATGGCTTCCCACACTTTACAGCTGAAACTTTTGCGCACAAAACATATTTTACAACAGCATTCTACACCTGCAGTTTCAAAACCGCGTAGTACGGTGGCTAGACTTAAAAAACGGTTCAGGTTTCACCCGTTGTATTTTGCACCACCTCAACTTGACAACGCTTGCACTATTGATACTATTCTACAGACAGTCTTGACTGAAATGGTGAAGTACCAACATTTCCCTCTTGTCACGCCTATTGACGGCCCCGTCCAATTCTTCTTCTTCACCGTCTTACCGGGTCTATATTATCGGACATCCTCCGACTCGTGTCTCATTGCGCTCTATCGCCTCACACGGTAAACACCTAAGGCCTCTCGTCTCTCTCTCTCACACTCTCTTGCAAGCATGGACACACAACAGAGTTCACCGGTGCAGTCCCCTGACGTGACTTCCACTACGGATACTACTGCACGTCCGACAGACGGTTCCGCCACGCCTACAACGAACGCCGGCTCCCGCCCGGTACAGAGCGATGCGGTGACCACTACTACTGCAAACGACGTGGAGGCTATTCTACGATCACTGATGGGGTTCGATTAAAATAAATAAACGAAAAAATAAAAAACAACCCCTCCCTCGGCCCGCCCGCTCCCGCTCCGATCCGACCCGTCCCGAGTCCTCGCCCCGACTGAGCCCCTGCGGCTCCCACTTTTTTAAAACTCCCTCCGGATGGCCTTGACCCACTTACAAAACACACCCATCACTGTCAACCACAACTGCCGGTTCGAACCGCTTGGCCTTGACCTGCGCCAGAACCGGCAAAACCCCACTACTGTTACAACTACACACGCTTTTGTATTCTAATTTTATTGCAGTGATAAACATTTTGTCATGTTGTGAGCTATAAATGGGGGATATAGTTCCCCAAGCTCTTCATGTCCATGAATTAGTGCTACATGAAAACAAACACGAAGGCTAATTTTTGGATCAACGTATACAGGAAATGTTAGTGGTATTGAATTAAAAACTAATTGAACAATATATATTTTGTGAAATGTTAAATTATTTGCACATACTTGAGAAACACTGCGAAGTAAGTATCATACAGTTATTGTTTTATTGGATATTACAATAATTAACTATTTTTATGTCAAAGGTTTCTGTTAATTTTAAGTTATGACTATATTTCTACTATTATTTACAGAAAAAATTTACATCAATTTTGCTTATTATGAAATATAATAAACCCAACTCACATGTTTTAATGTTGTGAGTGTGTCAGAAAATGTGCTACGTCCTGGAATGCTGTTTGAACTCCTAAAACCTGTGTGGCATCCCCGCGACCGTGACGTGTCGTCCTGGAATCGTTCATCCATAAACAAGAGGGGTTCACATTGATATTTTTTCAGGACAGGATAATGATCCGGAAACATTTTCTATGTATGAAAACACTGGGGATACAGTTTTTTTCCTTTTTCTTTTTTTAACAAGACATCGATTTATAGGAAATCCTATAACTCTGACTGAAACGTTTGATATCAGAGATATCTTGAACTTTTGAACTTTTAGCGTAAACTGATATTGATGTCAAGCTTTTAGGCTACATATTTTTTCCTGATTTTAAAATATAATAATCTCGCATATTGAAATGCTGCAGCCGTTCATTGTGTGTGGCACCCCTGATTGTGATCAGCCGTTCATTGTGTGTGGCACCCCTGATTGTGATCAGCCGTTCCTTGTGTGTGGCACCCCTGATTGTGATCAGCCGTTCCTTGTGTGTGGCACCCCTGATTGTGATCAGCCGTTCCTTGTGTGTGGCACCCCTGATTGTGATCAGCCGTTCCTTGTGTGTGGCACCCCTGATTGTGATCAGCCGTTCCTTGTGTGTGGCACCCCTGATTGTGATCAGCCGTTCCTTGTGTGTGGCACCCCTGATTGTGATCAGCCGTTCCTTGTGTGTGGCACCCCTGATTGTGATCAGCCGTTCCTTGTGTGTGGCACCCCTGATTGTGATCAGCCGTTCCTTGTGTGTGGCACCCCTGATTGTGATCAGCCGTTCCTTGTGTGTGGCACCCCTGATTGTGATCAGCCGTTCCTTGTGTGTGGCACCCCTGATTGTGATCAGCCGTACCTTGTGTTGCAGCGCTGCATAGTCGTCCAGGAGGTGTTCCCTGATGGACTCGTGGCCCAAGATGGCCGCCTCAAGCCCGGAGACCAACTGGTTGAGATCAATGGAGTCGACATGAGCACCGCTTCTCACCACCAGGTACACAAAAAGCTTGCTTACAGTTATATCCCCACTCCCCGTTGTTCTTTAAAATTTTGGAATTTCCTTAAAAAGTCCTTAAGTAGGTAGTTCTTAAATTTTGTTGAGATTTGGCTGTGAGAACCCTGTTTGACAAAATAAAATAAAGGGAAAAGGCAAAGAGCTGGTGACAGACAAGTCAGCTCCTCTGTCTGTTTACATGAACATCGTCGTCAGTAGTGCCAACTGTGTAAATCGTCAACAATGTTGGTAACGGCATAAATCAGGTGGTTAAGGTTGACAGTTGGTAACAATGGAATCAGCTGATTTTCTCCCTACTCTCCTACTATGGAGCCGCCTCCATCACTTTCTCTCTTCGAGCCTAAGTTAGAAAAATCTGTCGTACATTTATCTTTTCACTTTTTGTTATAGTTATCATGATTTATATAGATTTTTATCTTCCAATATATAGTAATTCAAAACAGTAATAGATAAAACAATGATTATAACCATCGTCTTAGTGTATAATACTACACTGTAATTGTTTTTACAGGCATGTCAAGCTCTTAGAAAATTGAAATCGCAAGTCCTGCGCTTGGGTGTTTACAGAGAACGTATAGCGCCATACAACGGTCAAAATGACTCTCAGTATGGTAAGTAGCATTACTGTCATTAGAGAAATACCATTTAGCACAGAAGATAAAATGAATAGATTTATATACTTTTGTATACTTACCCTGTGACCATAATAAAGAATAAGGGATAGTATTTAAGCTAGTTAAACCCTTGAAAATAACTGTCATTATCAAGCATAAATTTTGCAGAAGTTTTTGTAAATTTATTTTAATGAACTAATTAGTGATAATTATGTAAGACAATGCAGTCAATAATGGGTTATTTATGTTGTTAATTTTCCTGTATTGCCGTATAAATGTTAAAAAAACCTGAAATTTGTAACATAACCTTAACTGGTAACATGATGATTTAACTATTAAAATGTTATACCACTTTTATACCAACTAATATCTAAAATTAATTATAATACAACACTTGATAGAGGGAAGCATTATAGGAAAGCAATTGAATGGGAAACAGACTATAAACTATAGACTAATGGACCAATAGACAGTGGAGATTAGAACACTGATCAGAAGCTGTTTGATTAACTCCGGGGATATCAAAGGCCCATTTTGTTCGACTTCTAATAAAGAAGTATTATAAGGTAATTAAAATTTTAGAACATGGAATTCAATGAAGATATTTTATCAAATTTTAAATTCGATGTAGAAAGTTCAATCAGAGTTTGGATGAGAAAAATATTAATATTATTGTAAACAATATTCTTTCAATAGGTAGTCATCAACCCTGAAAACCCATAAGTAGAATGATTAATGCTGTTCTGTTTGTAAAATTTAATCTGCTGTTTACTTTTATATTAGCCCTTCCAGGGCTAAATAAAATTTTTTTCAAACAAAATTTCAAAACATAATGTTGTAATGTTTTGTTTTTATTTTGTTCAAAATGATTCATATGTTATAAAAAGAATGTTTTTAGCGCTGAAATCATTTTTTTGACACATGTTACAAGCACAGAAAAATGAAATCCTTTTTCTGTGCTTACAAGGGAATAAAATTCGAGAAGATGGATATGTCCGTCTTTAGCTCACAAAAAAACTTAAGTGGACGTATATATCCATCCACCGTCCAGAACAATCATTATGAAAACTGCTGATAATTTTGAGTATTTTTGTGGGAGAGGACGGATATTGATTTCCATCATCAATTGTCTATGTCTAATATTGTCTATGTCGGGTGCCGGGGTATTGTCTATGTCATTTCGTTGTTTTATCTACTTTCTATTATAATATAACAGTGAAAATAGTTCTTATTAAAAAGAGTAAAGATAACAAAAGCTAAAAATGCAAGAACTTCAATAGATTGTGCGTCTGGTTCATTTTTTTCTTCGCCAGAATAATTTTTCCAATTATAGTCGATGCCAAATATGAAATACCCTTCTGATGCACTTCTTATTTAGCATTTTTATAACATCTTCAGCAAAATTTGGGTCATTAGGAATAATCATTTTACAATAAAACTCATAGTACGTCATTACAAAAACGTAAACAAACACTCACCGTAAGGTCCCAGCGCAAACTGACAGTTTTGCGCTACATATGTGTTGTTTAGGCAATGTTTATAGGCATCAAACAGCTGAAAACGGCACAAGACATAATCATGCCAACTGTAAAAACTGAATTACCCGTCTATAAGTTAATATGATGTTTATTATTGTAGTATATAGAACATATGTTTTTCGTATTTTTGGACGTATATATCCGTCTTTATCCCGGAAAATACAATTTTTAAGACGGATATGTCCGTTTTCAGCCCAGACCACGTTCGACAGATATATCCGTCAATAGCCCGGGAAGGGTTAAATATTTTCCATGTATTTTTATGTTTATTGGAATAATAGTTCATCTTTTTTGATTTTTAATAGTATCACAAATTTTTATTTATTTTAATAAAATACAAACCATTTTCACACAAATTTTTATATTCCATAGGCCTATTTAAAAAAATCTGATTTTCTGTATCCTCATCCGTTGTTTAGTCACTGTGGACCATCAATTTTAATTGAATTTTGGGTTTCATTTTAACAACATTTATGCTGTATATTAGTTTTTGTAATATTCTTTTAGATCTTTATAAAGTTTTATGTCATTTATGTCTTTTTATTCATTTATTTAAACTTATTACTTACATGATTGCTGTAAAATGCCAAAACTATTTGTGATCACCTGATTGACGTTTAGGTTTCAAACACTTCACCATCAGCTTATTTGTTGATAATTCTCCGCTGAAGATGAGAACTGGAGTCTTCAAGACATGTCCGGTAGTCAGCTGATTTTTTTTATGCATTAAGGGAATAATTTAAGTAATAACTTTAAGTAATTTACTAAAATGCATTGGCTATTCAGATTGAATTTTTTATGCATAACTTAAATCCACCGAGGGTAATGGCTCATCCATAAGCTCGCAGGAGCAGTGAACCCCCCTCCCCCCCCCTCTCGGAAATAATTATAATTAGTATCTATCTGGGGCTTAAAAGAGCATTTGATAACAAATAGACTTAAAATTTGAGAAATGATAAAAAAACCTGTAGTTTTTAATCAGGTACAATGTGGAGTTTGTTGAACTCTGCACCGATCTTGGGATTTTTGGTTGGCTGGTGCTGTGCTGAGAATAAGTGGCATCAACCCAGCCGCAATAACTGTAGAGTGTTATATGTTACAGTGTAGCGTTCTATAGTCAATGGATGACCATCAAGTGAGAACTCCAGCAAGCGCTGGGTATACAACTGAGCGCCTCATGGCCGAAGAGTGCCATTCCATGGATCCCGTGTATGGTACAAGCAGCCCTAACTATAGAATGTCATATGTTTCAGTGACTGTGAGTGTGACCATCGAGCGGGAACCCCAGCAAGCTCTGGGCATACGACTTAGCGGCTCGTGGCTGGAGAGCGGCATCTACATCACAGAGATTGTACCCAGCAGCCCTGCAGCACTCACCAACCTTCTGTGTCCCTACGACCGCATCCTCTACGTCAACGATGAAGACGTCACCAACTGCCAACTACAGCAAGTCTCCACCCTACTCCAGGTACAGCAACCATACATGTATACACCAGACTAAAACATCAATGACAAGGTGGCCATCAATTAAAAACTTAAAAATATTTTTTTAACTGGATTAAAAAATATTTTAAACATCAGGAAATTTTTAAAACCAATGGAAATCATACATTCTTTTCCACCCAGAAATATGGATGTGGCCCAAACAAATCCCTTATCCCATATTCTCAGCAGGCAAGTAAATGTACATTGATGAAAATACTTACATTGATTACTTACTTATAATTAAATACTTACTTACTTGAATATTCCATCCGTAGTCCTTGAGGCTGGATTAAGACAGGTCAAATTGATTGAGTTAAAGTGTTTAAAAAATTATATCATTTTATCTCACTTATTTTTTAACCAATTTTCATAATGTTTACTTTGTTGGATTTTATATTAAATTTTCCAAAAATCACATAAGAACATGAACTTTGCTCCCTTATGTAAAGATTTTAAACAGCAGTCATTTTGAAAATATTAATGATAAAAAGTTTATTATTTTTTTCCAGCTAGGTCTTTACTTAAATAAGCTGTGTACTGAGCTTCAAATTATCACGTCAAGTCGTTCTTAAATAAAAAAATATTCTTTAAAAAATACAGAATGGCGGCTGTACGGGTAACAATGGAGTTTTGGAAATTTTAAATATGATATTTTGACTTGTCTTTAGTCCAGGAATAATACCTGAAAAGGTCAGTAGAGAGTTCAGAGACACCCTGTATACTTCCCATCATCTGTGTTTATTACTAGCATGGGCGGCCATCGGGGGGTGTGCAGGGTTGTCACCCCCAGATTTTTGAGATGATACATTTTGCTAAAATTTTAATGAGCAGTATCTTAAATTATTGGAAGGATCAGCTAGATACAATAAATCGGCTACCTTGTTAAACCTACAAACCATTTAAATTATTCAATTTTGAAAGTGAATGAGTTTTGTATTCAAATATATCTTATCTTTCGGTGACCACCCCCCCACATCAAGATTTAAATCCACCCATCCACCACTGTCAAAAAGAGACAGTTTTTTACTAAAATACCATGCTTCAGTCAACACAGTTCTTTTATAATTTTCTGTTTCTTTTAAACTTATACTTCATGTTGTTTACCGTTTGTAAACACCTTGTTGATCACTTTATGTGTAAACTAAAGAAGAAACTTTCAACCAATAAAAAGTATTACTGTATAAATAATCGTTTTGAGATAGAGTTTTTAGAATTGTTTCCAAACTTTTAGCATAAATAATAGGTTCCTTCATTAAAAAATATTACATTATAAACTTTAATTTTTGTAATGTTCCTTGATTGCATACAGTACAACATAATAATTTAATGAAAATTCTTTTGTGGCCCCTGTTTGGAATCTATGAATAATTTTGGGTTTAAATAGTACAGTAACTATTAATCCATACAAACAAACTTGTCCCAATTTTAACTTAGTACTTGAAGTTATGGTTGTGACGAAGGGTGGATGGGGGGGGGGGTCCGCCTAAGTTGTTAATTGAGTTGGTGCTCCCTTTGTGATTTATGGTTGTTGGGGGAATTTCCTGGCTCTTGATATTGATTATCGGCTGCTGCACGACACATCTGTTTTTTTAAGATTTGCATGTCCTGATTATTTTTTGTCTCAGTAAAACTTACTCTGAAACTTAAAAATTTACTCTGACAAGGAATAAAAACAGCATTTATATGAGTAGTGTATAGTATAATTTTACAATTGGTACAGCCATATATACATAGTGAGAGGCATAAAAACTTTTCAGGACCTCGGGGTATGATTACTTGTACAAACATAAAGAGAAAAATTTCTATAAACATATGTCCTAAAATGTTTTGTTGATCTGCCAGCTGCCATTTTTGTTGTATACACTATAGTTAATATTTATTTTTGTAACAGATTTTTATATTAAATAGACTTAATGCAGCCCGTTAGAAATTATCCGTTCTGTGTATCAGGCATGAACATTTACCCCAAGAGTTTTCATTTTCATAAAAAATTTTTCCAATGAGTACTTTAATTCATAATTGCGGAAATTTCAAAATTTCTAAGGCAAATATAGTAAACCGGTACATTTTATCAAATGTTTACAAGAGACAAAAAAGTTGACAATTTTAATTATCTAAACATTTATACCAAGATTTTTAAGGATCAGAAAACAAACAATGGAGTTATTGCAATATTTTGCACTGAAAACATAATTTGCTAGGCCTATATTATGTAAAAAAAATCGCCTTGTTCTATAGGAAAATTAATGCAAAAAAAGTAATATTAGAAAACAAAATTAAAAGTCCAGGCCAAATATGAATAATCTGTTACGGAAATAAAAATTAATAAGTCTAAAAAAGAAAAAGGCACCTAGTGGCCTAACGAATCATTTTAGGACATATTTATATAAACTTTATGCTTTTTGTACAAGTAATCATACCCTGAAGTCCTGAAAGAGGGAATCCGTATATTGTTCAGAGAAAAACTTGGATTTTACTTTATAGGAGTTTAAGAGATACTTGAGTATGTCTAGAGATGTACTTCACCTTCTTAGTACTGTATGAGGAAAGTCTGACTCCTACTCTTTAAAAAGTATATTTATAGAAAGTTTATTTTAATGATATTTATACTTTTGAAATTAAATCAGTTCTTCGCACGGATTAAAGTTTGTCATATGGATTTGTTGAAACTTTTGTACTCAAATGTTTTGTAAATTGATTGAACAATAAATCAACTTTTAGTATAGTCATAATTTATGGACGGGGAATTGCAAAAGGAGAGTACCCCACCCTTAACAGTTAAAAAAATTGAATAAAACATCAAAAAAAGAATTGACGTATACTAATCCTCTATTTGCTGTTAGTATTGATTGAAGCACTTTAGGTAGAAGTGAATTCCTATTTCAGAGCTTTCACAAAGTCATAGAAAATCTTGTCCACCCTATCAAAACTCTGAAATCTTAACTTTAGATTGTTTTATTAAACAACAAAATATATATTTAGGTTGAAAAAGATTACTTTAGATATCCAACATAAGACTTTAAATCTTTGATAACCATACTGAAAGGTCATTTAGCCATAGTAACTAGTTATCATATTTAGGTGTTCATCATGTCATATATTTTAGAAAATTGTTTTTTTAGATTTCATTTTTTATCCTTTTACCAAATTTCCAATTGAAATTTCTTTTGACTCAAACACTTACCTAATCTGTGACAACTGACTGTCAGACTTTAGACAAAGGTTAACAAATATCGCTTGCATTTCAGACCACCGAGAAGGTAACACTGGTGGTGTCCCGCAAGCGCAGCTCTCTGCCAGTCTCCCATTCGCGCACCAAGTCCGCCCCAGAGTCCCATGACTCCGACTCATCTCCCTCTCTGTCATCCAACCCCCCTCTGAGCCACAAGTCTGTCTCCTGTGACTCGCTCACCCCTCCTGTGCCCCCCCACCACGCCGCAACCATCAACCTCAACCGGGACTTCTCTTCCCAGGAACTCCAACACAAGTTCATCACTATTGTCAAGGTAAGTTGTTCCAGGCTGATGTTTATCGACTAATTTATAAATTCTTCTTTTAAAATTTTATACAGTGTTGTCAGATGTGAGTAAATAAAAACGTAGAGAATACTTGGTAGCTTTTAGTTTATGTCTATTTTTCCTAAATACGTACTTTTTGTCTCTCATTAGAAATTATACTGTGGACATTTTTCCATTAGTGTAATAATTTGTTTCAAACAATATATGTGACACATATGTATATGTGTTTTGTATCATTTTACCGTGCAACTAGCATGTAAAATATGTGGGCTGTGTTAACTCTTTGTCAGTTTTGTAAATTTACAGGCTATGTTCAATTATTGGCAGTAACTGTGTTGTTTAATAAATGTATCACTTAGCACACTCATGTTGTTTGTAAGAGATGGTTAAATTTTAAAAATTTAGTAAAATTGTGAATTTCATCACATAATTTAAAAAGTAACCTTGCCCAAATGTTTCCAACCTTTTATATAATAAAAAATTCTAAAACTAAATTTAAGGTAATTTTATATGTTTTTTACCTTATTGTACACATATTTATTGGTAAAAGATGTAAAAGAATAATCGTGTAATATCTTCCAAACATGGCCACTTTAGGGCAGTGTGAACGCACCAGGCCCCGCCCTTGTAAAAAAATATGGCAAGATTTAACCCTAGCAGTGGGAGACGGCCATTTGTAGTTGCACCTTAAGGTGGCAAGTCCGTTATACGGCTAATTGAATCCTATTTCAATCTGGTAAAAACAGTAAAAAAATACTCAAAAGTGACTAAAATATATTTTATTCGAAAGGTAACATACTGAACTTTCTTATTAAAATAATAAAAACCGTGTTGTGTTACAACATAATTATACGATTAGAATATTCATAAATTTATTGGTGTGACGTAAGTCCATGTAGCCGCCGTGTTTGAAACGTCAAATTACGGCTTTTTTAACATACCTAGCTCAGGTAATTTTCATGGTATAAATTTGCGTTTGGTACAAAGAGTTCTTATTTTTAAAATATTTTTATATGTCAAAAGTCTCAATTGCTTAAAATCGTGACAATTAGAAATCTGCCTTAGAACTGCCTTAAATTAAAATATAACCTGCATATTTTTTTAAAAATAGGTGAATTTGGGAACCATAATGAATGGTTGCCAAAATCGTTATTTGATAAAATTTTTACCTAGGCTCTTTTTAAAATTTAGCCCGAACAAATTCAAATTTTTATACTTTTTAATTCATCCCGAAACAAACATTGTCAAATACTTTTTCTTTTGTCATATTTAAATTTTACATCTCATTTCAAACAAAATAAGTAAATACTATACAATTCAAAAACATTTTTTCAACATGTTGTGAGAGTTATTAAACTTGTGAAATGTAATAATTGGTAAGTTTTTAGTCACCATCTTCGTTTTCTGAGCCTTTGTTAAATTATATGTTTTTTATTAATTATTTAGTTATTAAATTATTTATTAAATTTCGAGGGAGTAGAAAAAAGTTCCATAGGTGGGGCTGTGAGAGGGTAGTTTCCGCCCCACACTGGAGGTTTGCACTGGGCCACGCATAGGCTAAGGCCAGCCCTGATTCCAAATTGTGTCTTCCAAAACTTGTTGTAAGAAGGTATAACATTGAAACAATTACATTTAAAGTTATTTCAACATATTTTCCAGAGTTAAACTGAACAGGACGTTAACATGTTCAATATTATGACAAATTTTTAATTTTCTTTCCACATTGCAACTCAATGTCATTGTTTATCGCAGGAGCCCAACGAGAGCCTGGGAATGAGGATCGGCGGAGGACTCGGCAGCAACGAAGGGGACATTCCCATCTACATTGCCAACATACACCCCCACGGCTGCGTCGGCAAAACACAGCAGATCTGGGTGCGTATTTTGTTACAAAGGCTGTTAAGAAAGTATCCGATTTCATGTGGTGGAGGATAGGGCGGGGGAAAGAGCATGAGAGAGTCCACGTTGGATGGATAAACTCTTAAAGAATTTATATGTAAGTGGAGGAGGCTTGTAAGACTGAGCTGTGTGATATGATTCAATATCAAAATGGCTGACACAAGTTAAAATTCCAGAGGATCTGTTGCGGCTATCTATGGTTCGGCTGAGCTCTTTTATTCAATTATTAGAATGAAAAATTAAACCTTTGGATGTCTATCAGTTACCTTGTGATCTTTTTATAGAAAACAGATAGAGAGTGTTATTCCTATTGACGACCCAAAAATCATAACATTTTTCTTGGGAAGATCAGTGATCTACTTCTTCAAATCGATTTTTATGTTTGAGAAAACAGGAAATTGGCATTAAAGCATCCTCTAGAGCGTTTGTTTCAAAATATGATCAAAGATGATCAAGTGTGGTCTATAAATTCCACATTTCAAATTTTGTCACCCAGATTCTGAACAGTATTTGAGAAGTAGGCTCTAGTAGTATTGAGCTGGCGGCACATTAACTTGTGTCTGCCACTTTTATTTTGAATAAAAGTGTCCAGGGCAGCCCTAAAAACCCATATAAAAGCCTTTCTGATGGATTCTAAATCAGTTTATCTATCCAAAGCCTTGGTGTTACATTCTTTTAAATCCTCCCTGTCTTATAAAAACGGAACTTACTTTCTATACAGCCCCTGAATTTTTAACTCAAGCCACCAAGAGTGGTTATTTCTTATTGAAATTAAAGCTTTAAACAAAATCCATATAGAGAATAGAACTTCTTGAGAATAGCTTGGGTGTAGACAAGATAAGCTCAATTTCGAAAACTTTCAATGATTACTTTTTAATTCTTTGTGGGATTGAAGCACCAGATATGTAATTTTAAATTTAGTTTTTCTAACAATTAATTTAATACCGTACCTGATTCACTGAAGGAAGAAAAGCTGAAGTTAAATTATTGTTGGATTCCCAATTCCAGTTAATGTTTATTTGTATGAAATACAGGTAGTAGTGACAAATCTAACAATTTAAATTTGTAATTTTCTTGTAAAAAACCAGAAACCCTCTCCGTTAAAATTATTTCAATTTTAAATGTATTCATTACTTCAATACATAAGTGTGTCAATTGAATAAAATAATTTCCAACTTTATTCCCTCATAGAATGTTAAAACTCAACTGGTTTGACAAGTTTGCTTTATTTAAATTTATAATTTAATTTATTGAAATATTTTCTTGTGTAATAACCTTTTGTTGCTCTGGTCACTGCAGAAAGGGGACATCCTGATAGGGGTGAATGGCCACAGTCTGGTGGGCTTGACCCATGGCCAGGCCGTCGCAACCCTCAAGGCCACTGTCGAGACCACCAAGGTTGAGATGACAGTCATCGAGGGCCCGGAAACCTCCCTCGGCGCGTTCAACTTCATCCCCTCCTGGCTCTACTGGCAGAAGCTACCGAGGTAAAGCTTATCAATTAATTGGGTATCGGAAGAAACCATATTCATAATTGTTGTTATAGGTGATAATCGAAGTGCCTAAATACCCTTGTTTCATAATACAAACCAAGGTTATTGCATTATTAAACTGTCTAAAAATAAAATATAGGCTTTGTCTGGTAATGCACGTCTCAAAAATCAAATATTTTTAAGTGAAATTGCAAATCACGCAACTTCTCTAAAACATGGAAATACTGTAATAACAAAAATAAATAGTTTTATTAGTGACAATACTCTTAATTTAAATTAGGAAAATGTATTGATCTTATTGGATGTAAAGATGTAAATTTCAATATTATACCAATCAAAATCAAACTGTCTCTTTTTCACTTTACTAAAGCACTTTCAAAACACTGTACAACAACCATCTATTTAAAAATTACAAAATTAAAGTTATATATTTCCTGTTATTTTCTTTTGTCTTTTTTGGGATGATAAATCTTAGTTAAATAAAAAAGTAATCATTGAAATCCTTGGATTTAAATGTTAGTCCAACCCCCACTATGAATTTTTCTTTTCAGTGTCATACTCATCCCTTAGCACAAGCAATGTAAGTTGTATTTTCCTTGTTTTAACATTTGAAGGGTTGCTAACTTTATTATAAAAATCTGTATTTTGCTTTGTGAACATTTTTACTTCAAAAAAGGGTAAAAAAATTGTCAGATTTATTGTCTTTGACGTACTGTTTAACCTTAAAATTTATTTGCTATAATTTGATTTAATTTAATTTTATGTGTTTATAGGCTATATTTATTTTGTTTGTTTTGAGCACTTTAAAGTTTACTCTCCACTTATACCACTTGTGTTGTGTGTTAAATCTAGGTGAGTTGCCCACATGGTCCTAAACGTTGACTGCAAAAGTAAGATAAAGCGAGATTTCAGTTACTGCACAAATGGTGTATTTATCAGTTGTGCTGTCAACCAACAGATGGTAGCACTGACTGCACAAGCAAATGCTTCTGTCTATGCCAGTGTTTCTCAACCGGTGGTACGCGAGGAACAAAGGAAGAAAAAAAAATAATTCACGAAAAAAACACTTTTTAACTACGTTATGCCGACAGCCGTTTGGTCAGCTTAGTTCTGCGTTACAACGCTTTTAATCACAATTTGAGAGACCCCAATAGGTAGCTTTACTTCTTCCTTACTAAAGCAATTTCCTACCAACTTAACAAATTAAATTATTTTAAGTTAAAACTTATTTTCCAAACAAATTTTTTCATAATTTATAATGATTTTGTGTCCAGTACCCGTCTGCACCCTTGAATTAGGCCTATTTTAAGTTCTGTATTTAAGACATTTAAGACATGCTCCACAGAAACAATGAAACGCGAGGGAAAATTAATTTTGTCATTTACACAGAGAATATGAAGTTCATCACTTGGTAACACTGGAACACATTCTGTGTATTCCAACGAGGTTAAACCAACCTCGTTGGCAGTTGGTGTATTCGTTCGTTAAAGCCAAAATCCAGTCAAGTCAAAATAGTTTGTGTCGTGACCGTTATTTGTGCATGTGTAAAATTAGTCCTGATTATGAATCAGTTCTCTGAAAGAGATCATTTCCTGAGCAAGAAATAACAGCAAAGTTCCCATTAACAACCTCTTTTGCTATTAATATGATTTATTAGTTTGGTAATTTTTTATTTTAATTGTTTTAGTTACTTTTATAGAATTGCAAAATAACCTTTTTTGCTGTAAGTGTGTATTTGAAACAATTTGTTTCAATTGTTTTGTAGGCCCTATGAAACTTTGTTTATAAAGCCCTGTAGCTTGCAGTTTTTAGTTTTAAAGTGGAAAACATAATATAGGCCTACTTTTACTATTACGTTAATTAATAATCACAGTGATATTTTTATATCTTCAAAATAAAATGTTCATCCCAATTTATGTTAATTTTTTATTTTTAATTATGTTTTATTTTTAATTTATGTTTTTTTTAAAGGGAAAACAATAACCTAGGCTCTCTCCGGCTATATTTGTTAGGTGAGGAGGGATATGTATGAATTTGGGTGGTATGCCAAAAAATTGAAAAGCCTCAGGTGGTACGCGGGCACCAAAAGGTTGGGAAACACTGGTCTATGCAGTTATTTAGGAAACTAGGACTTACATATGGGGTCTTACAGCACTTGTGCTTTCTGAGTTCTTATGTTAACTTTTAATAAACAATATTATTTAGTCAAATTTACCCTTTCCCTTATTTCTTTAATTTGTTCCTCTTCTAGCTTGGAATGAAATTCAAAAGTTATTGAAAAACCCGTCACTCAAGACAAAAATTTCTCTTGTTGACCAAGCCATGTGACTGTCGTTGCAGGTGCCTTCAGTTCCCCAAGACAGTGACGCTGTTTCGCAGCCCCGGGGCGAGCCTGGGGTTCAGCATCGTGGGGGGAGAGGACCCGACGCGGGGGGCGCAGCACATCCACATCCTGTTCGTGGTCCAGGACTCTCCCGCCGCCAAGGACGGCAAACTCAGGTCAGGTCAACCCTCCACAACTGCCACAGTCCAACCTTGCTCATGTTGTTTTTACTGGTGACTCAGGAGACTCTGGCCAAACCACAAAGAACGTCTGCCTCTCATGGGCATTTTGCAAAAATTCCTGGAAAGAGTATGTAAAAAATGAAAGGGTGAGAAATGGGACAGCAGTCGGCCAATTGACCACTCAGAGGGCCATCTCGCGCCTGTGACAACTGATCTGCAGAATCAAACAGGTGGTCTGCTCGGCCGTCCGACTAGACAACCAACACTCATTCATGTTTCTTAGCTAGAGGTTTCCAAGCCCGAGGTTGACATAAACTTTGTGGAGTTCTGAATGGATTATGAGGGAAGGAAAAATTGTCACAGTGGGCAGCCGAATGACTTACCCGAAGTGTTGACAACTTTGTTGATATGCTGTACCCAGTGTCAACTTCACAACTGGTATAAACCAGTTTTTAAGTTGTTCTGGGACAATCTCTTGTCTGTTTCCCTCAAACAATCTCTAATATTTATTTTTTATGGATCACAAAATTTAAGGAACTTTTCTGGAACAGTATCATACCCAATCTGGTAAGACAGGCTTTTCTGGTATTTTTAATCAGAATAAATGTACAAATTCATATTCCATAGTACTGCAGGGAAGGGTAAACCTGTTCCAAGTTTTGGGATAAAAAATTCCCATTCTGTCCCATCCCGAACAAAATTATAGAATTCTAGCCAATCCTAGTTTCCAGATATTATTTACTATCAAATTTTTATTTTCATACTTTGTAATCTAAATTTTTTAGTAAATATAAACATTACTGTACCAATACAATTTAATTTTAAAAAATCTTAAAAATTGCTTAAGTTAAATAGTAAAGTTCAGATTTTTTATATATTGTGTGGTATTTAAAACATAACAAAGGCTGCTGAAAGATTTTCCTCTTGACCTCAATTCTTTTTAATTTATTTTGCAACACTTTAACATCCTAACCACAGTTGGAATTTCAATTAACTGTCCACTGAATGGGGAGGCTCGACAATATAATCAGTAAGTGATTGGTTGTAACTTGCGTGCTATTTGACAAGGGCAAAGTGTAGAAAGCATTTCAGTAAGAACATTTAAACTATTTCATAGCCTCTTGCTATGGAACGGAGCTATTTTTTGTACATACTTGTCTAGATAGATTTAATGTTATAAATGTTATACATGTTTATGCCAAAAGCCTTAAGAGGCTCTCAAATATTTTTTGTGTACTTTTTATAATTTTGGTTTATTTATATTATAATTAATATTTATTAAATAGTCTGCATTTGCTACTGTTTAAGTAAACTATAGAGTCCATTTTCTGATGAAATGACGAATAAAGGAAAAATTATCTTCTGTAATAAATAAAATGAAAGGAAAATATTAAGGCCAAGACACTAGAGACAGCAATTTCCTCAAGTCCCAGTTGGTTATATTCGTCTCTTTACGCAGTAAATGTTTTGTGAAAGAAACATTTTAATGACCCATTTTCATTCCTCTTCTTAATTGTTTCCACTTGTGCTGTTTCAATGAATTCAACTATGATGTGTATTGTTTAAACTTCCTCATTTCTTTAAGTTTATTGTTTTTTATTTCCAAAATAATTTTATAACTAAGTATGTACTTTAATTAAACTGTTTTGTATTAAAAACTCTATTTTCATTAAAGACTGCTTATTTTCTGAGTCCTTCTTAATAAATCAAACAAAATTATTGTTCAAAGTTGAAGACTTTTGGTGTTTTTTGGCATGTTTATTTTTTTATAAATTGTATTTAAGTTAGTAACTGTCAGTTTAATATAAATTTCAAAGTACGAGCTTCAAATTTCCTAGGAATAAAATTCTATTCCTGTTCTATTCTATATCGTACACAAGCAACTTGAAATAATATGTTTCCTAATATGTTATTAAAAATATTATTTGTAATGATTTACATTATCATGGAAGAAAATTTGTATTTTATAAGAATAATTAAAACAGTATATGGCAATAGAATAAAGATCGTTTATATTTGGAAAACTGTATTTAAATGTTGGTTTTGAATAAATCCAGTGTCACCGTTAATCAGTTAGACTTCAACTAAAAGACTATGCAGTACATATAAAAAAGAGGAAAATATAAACTATAATAAGAGCTTCTCAAAATTGGTCCAATATTATTGTCTACAATATTTTTTTCTATATATTTAAATTTTACATGAAACAATACAAAGGTGGGATTAAAACTTACTTTCATGCAGTATAACACAGCAGTTGAAATGCAGGTATGCTAAAATCTTTAGCTTCTTTTTTTTTAATTTGCTCCTATGGATGGGCAGTCAAAATTACCCAAAGGCAGGGTTTCTCTATATTATTGTTTTATGAAATCATGTACATGATGATACATGCAGATGTTTGCAGATATTGGGACTATCTGTTCTCTGTGGATTTACAGTTTCTAAGCAGAAGCCTTTCATGTTGTTGTCTGAGGTCATGTGCGTGTTGTTAACACATAATTTTTGTTGTTGCCTGCAGATGTGGGGATCGTCTTCTCTCCGTGGACGGCCAGAGTTTAGAGAAGGTGGAACACTCCAAGGCAGTCTCGATGCTGAAACAGACTGGCACCAAAGTTGTGCTTGAGATCGTCTCTTGGCTCGGCACAGAAATATAATAATCTAATCACGGCTGTAATTTTAATCAAATTTTACTTGACTATTTTTTAAAGAGAATATTTTCGTAACTAGTATACCATTTTTATACATTGAATAATAGAAACATTAGGCTGTAACACTGAGGGTTACATTTAATAATTAGATTTATACATAGTGATCTTTTTTTATGAAATGGACTTTTGTAGTGATCCTGTTATTGATCAAAAGATACTTGATTTATCTTTTTATAACAGTTTTGAGGATTTTCACTCAGTTTTCTAATTAATTTATGTCTTAATATTATTTTGTCATAAAAATCTGATCTTTTACGGTTAAGGTGAAACTCGAATGAAAATCTCATGACATTTTTTAAAAATCTCATTTTACATATGTTTCAGTAAAACCAGAAAGGTACTGAAGTGACATCAACGTTATCCAAAGTACGGCACTATTTTAGTTATAATTAAAAATTAAGTTTTTTTTTTTAACAAAACTATACATATAAGCGTTTTCCTACCTGCGTAACTCTTACTCCGTGGCAGTCATCCCCGACTTCCGTTACGCCAATCTGTTTTGCTTTGTAGGAAAGATTTATGTCAGTATTATGTATTAGCTTGTGATACTAAACTATTCTGTTGTTACTAATATTTGTAGCGTAAATGACTAGTGAGGGAATATACTTTAAATATTTAATTTAGTGAGTAACTGAGTTGCATTTACTATCAAACTCCCCTGTGCTACCGAATGTAATATAAACTGTGTACTTCTTACTGAATAAACTTGACATGTTTTTATATGAGTTTTCTGTTGAATCCTTTACTATACCACCCCAAAATTTTAATATTAGTGATCGACCTGTAAATGTTGTAAGATGAAATTTTATTTTAATAATATTGTAAGGTAATTTATTTATGATTTTTTTTCAAAAGTTTAAGTCTAATTAAGTCTAATTTAATTGCGTATACGTCACAGTAAATATTGATTTGAATTTTTTATAATCGTCGATATTTAATAATCTAATCATCTATCACTGACAGTAAACTATTTTAAAACATCTAATCTGATATGTTGAAAAAAATTAATTCTATTTATGAACTGGTTTGTTGAAGAACTACTAGTCAGTTTTTACCTAGTAGTTAACAACTAGAAGTTGTGTTTAGAAAAAATATGAAGGTTTTTGATAAAACAATTTCTTTGGAACTTGTAAATAACTATTAGATAATCCTATACTTATGAAAACATGCAAGAATTTTTTTGTACTATTGTATCAAGCCTTAATTAAATATTGATAATATAAAAAAATTTAATTGAAATTACTTTTGATACCAACTCAAATAGAGTGTGGTCAGGTGTTTTAACCATTTCAGTGCTATGGTACAATATATCAGAGCACAGCTTTCATGAAAAGTGCAATTTATCCAATTTATCGCCTTGCCCCCAATGTCAATGCTGCGGACTCAAATGGGTATATTGTTAGCCTCGATTGGTATTTTGAAACACTAATGATTTTATTCTATTCTCCATACGGTCGAGGTCCAAAATATCGTAGTCTAGCACTTTTGGGTTGAATTTTTTAAAATGATTTTTCTACTCATGCGCTCACCTTTGCCCTCTTAGAAACACCAGCACTTTTTTGAAGTTATAAAATAATACCTCAGTACTATTAAAATGTTATGCAGTTATTTTTCCAGCAACGAAAGTGTCAATAAATTTTGTAGGTAAATTTTGTATCAATATTTAAACAGTCTCACAAATAGAATAAATTGCCAAATTGAGGGAAGAATGTTTATACTAATTATCAAAAACAAAAAAGGTATTAAAAAATTATCTTTTTCCATCACTCATATCATGATTTTTTTATAATTAAATTTTATGAATCATTTAATAATACATTGAATTTCCTTTAATATGGGTTTGAGTTACTTTATATTTATGGTTACTTCAGACAATATTAAAGACAATTGGTGTTAAAGAGAGAGCTTAGATATACTAATTCAAAGCCTAATCAAAGAAGGGCTTAAGACAAACACTGGAACTGATCGGTATTAGGAGAGCTCAAAGTTGGTTCCTTAATGCTCAATTACTGAGCTTTTCATCCTTTTCGCAGAAAAATAAAAGTGTTTCACCACTGAAACTCTTCAATAACTTTGCCAGGTTTTCTTCTACCACTCTAAAGCATCGAATTTTCTTTTTATTGAACTGATATTACTAAGAAGTAAGCTTCTGTCTCCTTATGAAAGTGCAGTCATAATGATAACTTTATTGTGAAAATGTTATTGCTAAAGTAAATTTGCAATGTGCTATATAAAAGAAATTTATTTAATATGTGCTCAAACTTAACAATTGCAATTCTCCCCAAATCATATTGAATAATGATAACTGTCACAAATTTATAGCCAATTACAATTGCACACTACAGTATAACGTAAAATACGAACTTGTAAATATTTTTGATAAACAAATTTTTGGATTTTGCAAAACATTTTAGCTAACTCTATTATTATTATTTACAAATTGAGATATACTCTGTAACACTATTAAAACTAAAACAAAAAATGACAAAAGAAATAAAAATTTAGATTTGATTTTTTATCCACACCTTGAAGTATAAGAAGCATAAATGAACTTTAAAGTTCCAACTACTGTCAAAAAAGTAATTTTAATAGTAATCATAAACTTTAGTTAAAAACTCTGAACAAATGAGAAAAAATGTATATTAATATCTCATAAATATATTGTTTTAAAATATTGTTTCTTCATTTCATGATTTTTTAATAAACTAATACTAATATTCACCCAATCACATTAAATTAATTGTTTAGCTTTATATTTTGAAGAAGTGAATTTCTATTCATATCTCCCCAAACAAACACAAACATCGTCTCGTTTAGTAATATACAAAGTTAATTTAAATTTTATAGACTATAGTAATAGTCTATGAAAACTCTGTTTGGACAGTATAAAATTATACAAGGAAGGAAGAGGATGTTATAAATAAAGCAAAAAGCAAAGAATGAAGATGGTCCCATACTCAAAACAAGACACGCTTTTATGATGAGAAATTCTAAACAGACCTTACATATTTATTCAGCAGGAATAATGTTCTTGCAGGAGTTCTTTTGATTATTCATGGAAGCACAGCGGGACTGTGATTGGTTCAATTGTGCTCACCAACCTGAGATATGCAGTCAAAGAATTAATTGAGGAATGTTGCCATCTGTTTAAAAGAACCACTGATTCCTCTGCCAATTTTTTTAACAACCTTAATCAAGCTATTGGATGCCATAAAGGGAACTTTACTGCATTAGAGTTGTTTCTTTTCATTAAATTTAACCGTTTCATTAACTTATGTGTACACAACAATTTGGTTTACCTTGACCTGTAGATGTAGACAATAATTTGTTAAGTGTTAGTATACTTTTGTATAATTTTACAGACTATTTTTAAAACAGTTTAATTCTCTCTCACTTACAAAAAATACTGGCTGAATTGGAAATGAATATTTTTGCTATATGTTCGTAGCCCTAGATGTAAATCATATAAAGTAACCTTTAAATAGGTAAGTATTTTATGAGATTATATTTTACAGCTCTTAATGTAGTATTCACTAACTTACAGTAGACTCCCTCTTAACCGGCCACTTTTTAACCGGTCTCCGCTTTAACCGGCCTACTCTGACACAAAATAACATCTTTTTAACCGGCCATTTTTTATCTCAACATCGCTTTAACCGGCCGCGTTTCGCCGGAAACTAAGTTTTCTTATCTAATGTATCATTCAATTCAACTTTATTTCATATTGACGTTCCCAAACCAATTAAACTATAATGTCCTGGCGGAAGTGACTGCCACCGGAAATCAATGCGTTTGGGCCTACTATCCAGTAGACCACAATAAAGAAAAGAATTATTATTAGTGTAGGTTTGTTGTGGATTTCATGGGTGGTGGATATTAGGTATAAATCATATACAGTAATGTATTTAAGGTTGTTTTTCAAGTAATAATTATATTTAGGTCATATAAAATTGTGGAATGGCGTTCTTAAATGAACATCGGTTTAACCGGCCAATTCATTATCCGGCTGCGTCCTGGTCCCGAGGTGGCCGGTTAAGAGGGAGTCTACTGTATTGTAATTAAATTTTCATGAGGATAATGCAAAGAACAAACATTTATAGTAACAAATACTCTATCCAAGTTCCAATTGGTTCAATTTTAAGGGTGATTTACCTTACCTAAGTAAATTTTTCTTGCCAATTTTGGGTTTAAAGACAACCAGCACAGCTGTAGAAAATATTATCATGAAAAAAAAACAAGTAATTTAGTGTAAGTGTACATCCTGCACATCAATAGGAAAATAAAAAATGAACAGATTCTTTGCTTCCCATCAATGTAACACTTTAAGTAGAGCCAAAAAGGACGATTTCCTATAAGTAGGTATGTTATGACCAAACACCTAAAATTTATATAAATAATATCATAATCGTGGAGGTTAACAACAATAAAAAAGATAATTGTGCTTGTAGAAACTTTGCAAGTGTTAACATCTCGAGTTTCATACTCTCGTAACCTATTATTTCTGTCCTTCTACAATGATATATCTGAGATTGCCTTGGTTGCTAAAGTTTAATGTTTGCCGATACCTGAAATCTTACCCCTCAGCTAACCAATCCGACCTCTGAGGCATCTTATCTGAGAATATCCAAACAATGTTATAATGGTTTTATATCAATGGTCTAAGGCTTGATCCTGATAAGACCAAATTCATTAATTTGTTCACCTAAACCATATCATTACAGCTAAGGCCTTCTTCTTTCTTGCAAAATTCAACTCAGTAATATCAACCAAATGCATTGGCCTTGAAATAAAGTATTCCTTGACTTAGCATCAACATATCATTCTTTCACTGACAATATAGGATTTGATGAAAAAGAAATATTTACTTCATTATAATGTCTACTTTGCTACACCTGTTGTTCACTCATAAAAACTTGAAACACCAACGAATTGTTTCATCTTCTTAAAAGTTAACTCCGATAAATTCTTCAACAGAAGCCATCAACACAATCATTTCACTAAGAATTCTTCTTTACTTCAATACCCTCTTCACAGGACCTCTTTTCTTGAAGCTGCGCCATTGTACAGCTGTTTGAGAATATTTAATACCATCCCAACTTCCATAAAAATGAACCTTGTTTAAGAAAATCTAAAAAAAAGCTTTCGAATATTTGTCCAGGCAGTCATTTTACAGTGTGAATGAGTTTCTCTCACCTGCCACAAGAAATGACACGCTCTAGGGATCCATTGCTTGATAATAATCAAGCGGGAATAGATTGATTATGCTTTATTACTCATGTGGTATGTTTTGTTGTAAGTCATTTTATGATTTTGTTATTTTATGTAAGTTACTTTTATGTTATAACCATGACGAGTCTTTGCACCTGTGTGTATATACTGGTGTGCCAGACAATTGTAAATAAATAAATAAAATTGTATTCATATTTTTCTTACGAAACTATCAATTGAAATGATGACTCCTAACTAATGATATAACATTGTCTCAGTTTTAATTAACTTTACTGATGTACGACAAAAATTATAAACTCCTTGCCATCCCGTACTATTCAAGAGTGGCGTGACTTCAACAGGGAATTCCCTACCTTTTCTTACTAACCACCGGGCCACCTATGTTTGATTCAGCAGGAATGTTGTCAAGTTAATTTTAGTTTACAACCCTCCCTCATTTATTTTGCATGATCTTTTTGCTTAAATGACTTATCATTAAAAAATCCGATGCCAAACGACTACGTCGGTGAACACGAGTAAGCCGTCCTTATAAAAAACTCAGCCTTAATAAATATTGGATATTTTCATATTTTGCCGCTTTCGCTTTAGAATGGTTTCTTACTGAATTCAACTCGGAATGATTAAAATATTTAATAAATGGCAATCATTCAAAACATGGTATATATTCATTAAAGGAAAATTTGTATGTGTTACTCTGGAATTCTTTAAAGTCCAAATCAAATTAATGTGATTATGTCAACAATCATAATTTGAAAATAAGCTGACGTTTTTTTAATTGACTTTTTATTTTTATAGTCATTACCACATTAATTGTCTTGTATGATGATTCCAAAACAATATCCTGTGGATTGTGTTATAATATTTTAACTCAATTACGAATCACAGAATGATGACGCAACTATGATGATAGCATGCAAATTTGTTGGTTTCAGAGCTCGGATGATAGGATTCGAGTAACGATATGGACACAAATAAATTGGTTGGTGATTGGTTTATTAATCGGTTTGGGGACCGTTGCTCACTGGTGTACTCCCTTAACATGTGCAACTTGCAATCCTATTGGAATTATTCAGTGGGCTTAGACATATTGGAAGAGGTATTCATTTAAATTTTAATAGGATATAAAGCTTTTTCAATTTATTTTTTTAAATTTTTTTAAAATAAATTAATGCGGACAAACTAAACATTATTGGTTTTACCCTCATCAGTGTAATTTAATTAATCCTTTATTGAAACTCCTAACAATAACAAAATTTAGAAAAAAAATACAGAAGAGCCATTGAATATTTCTTATTTATATGTTTCTCTGAAAATCTTTAAAGTACGCATGAAATTTATTTAATTCTGACCACGGCCACATTTTAAAAGTATACTGATGATTTTAAAAATTCTTTCTATTTTAATTAGTTATTACTGAAATTTTGAATTTTCTTACAGATGTGAAAAGTATCAATTGTCCATTTCTTAAATAGCCTAACATTAAAAGTTATTACATTTTTTTTTAACTCTTTAACATTTAGTTACTGGACGACCAAGTCTATATAACCAATGATTATAGAAAAATCCCTCTTCTTAAACATAATCTAACCTCTTTTCTAGAGTAAATCGAGTTATCATCCCGGTGATAATGTCCCTGATAACCGAAAAACCGCCTTTGAGTGTCTTATTGACGTTTCGCTGGATCAAAATTACTTGTTCGATCATTTTTACCAGCTAGACTGTCTCTTTCAGGGTATCCTCTGCTTCTTGGTCAGCACCACCTTGCTGCTGCCTGAGTAGCTAGTGCTCAACTGGAACTTTAAGCGGGCTACACTTAAGATATTTTGAAAAAAGAGACTCACACACATTTTGGCTCGGGAACCCGGGGTCGACTGGGTTCTGGGGTATAATTGCTCCAAACAAAAATGACAGTAGTTTAAAAAAATGCAACAATAAACACAAAATTTCAACAATACACACAAAAATTTTACACACAAAATATTTTTATTTAAAACTGACATTCATATCTGTCCTAAATATTTATATAAAATGGTTCATAAATCGTCCTATTTATTTAGAATCTGTAATTTCAATACTTTAAGCATTTGTAATTTGGGTGAAATAACCTGGCCACCTCAATAATGACGATGTCAGAAGCTCAATGAATCAATATGGTGTGTTAGTTAAAAATTAAAAAATAGTTAATAGTAGTAGTTTTTAATAGTAAAAAATTAAAAGCAAAAAATATATAATATACTTCTTTGGTTTCAGTTACATCTACATATGAATCATTCATTTGTAAAGACATTTTATTGCTAGCTTCTTAAAGGGAGATGACATTACGTCAATCCATTGGAGCCGAGAAGTTGTGAAGTTAACTTGAGAACAGACGTCGTCTTTCGATTAAACTTTTAGCGACCTCAAGCTATTGTGTATCTCATTGAAATGAAATGGAGAAGCTCTTAAGTCTTGTTTCCTTTTAATACAAATTTAGTCCAACTTTCACTAGGCAACTATTTTATTTAATTAAATTTTATTTAGTTTTTAGTTAGCAAAATCATTTGAATAATAAAGATTTTTTGATAATTTTGATCTTTGATAATATACTTCCTCGAACATAACTGTTATAGCCTCAAGGTCCAACTATAAGATTAAATAATATATTAATCATAACTAAAATTAGTTAAGTATAATTTTTTCAATCGGCAAACAATCTTTTTTTGTATTTGTTGTTTAAAAAAATTAAGGAAGTAGGAAAAAATATATTGTAAAATATATTGAAAATATATTGTATCTTGGACTATATAATGAATATTTTATTATCATATTATGTCATTTTTATTTCACTTATTTCACCATTATAAGATCTTATAAGACATTATAAGATCTTATAATGTTTTCACCATTATAAGATCTTTGATATATATTACCGTCTTGTAAAATATTACAGTATAAGTTTAAATATATCGAGTAGTGTTGGAAGACGTTTTATTATTTCAACCTGAATATCAGTACCAGCACGTATAATGCTTATCAAGAAGTTATTTCACTTATTAACATAAAGAAAACTTATTATATTGGGAAATCTTAGTTTTACCCTCAATTATCTAACATTATTATAATTATGTGCAAGACTAATGTACCCTTATATTTTCATGAAATCACCTAAATGCATTGTTGTGATTGGTGAGAAGGGGGAGTCTACCCATAATAATTTAAGACATTTTTTCATGTTGCAAGGTAGGACTTGAGCCCAGCTACCCAGCCTGTATTTGTCAAAGTGCATTCTGAGGGTTACTATTTGTTAGAGAGTGATCAGTCACAGAAAATGCTTGTCCAAATATGCTTATATTGTATCCGCAGAGTGCCGTGAGAAGATTTATATTAATGAAAATTAAATTGGTAAACGTGAAACGATTTTTGTCACGTACTGTAAATAATTGGTCTGCATTGTTGTCACGGATTGGTGAGCTGATGAGATAAGATAAGCCGTCCCGATAACGCTGCGTGTAGGGCCTATCTGGATCAATTATAAATAGCTTAACCTTTTGTCAGGGTTAATCAAATATTAGATCACTCCGCATCCAGTTAACTTTCCAATTTCCCGTTAGTTAACTTTGTAATTGTAATTCAATTTTATTAATTAATTAATTAAATTCGTTGTTATTTTAAGTATAGAAGAGTACAACTATTCCGAACACATGTTGTACAAATATATTTCTTTAATTTTAATCGGAAGAAATAACGGTCGTTATACGGAATTTTCGGTCATACATAAGACGGGATTCCGTCGCTATTGTGGCCGCCATTTAATGGTTCGATTAACAAACTTTATTACCATGTATCTATACCATTTTACTATATCTAAAAGTCTTCTATTGCTAGTGAACATTTTCCAAGATCTAGTAGTTTGTGAGTTTGCCTCGTTTTGAGAAAACGGTGGTAAAATGAGTCAATATCGTGCTTTATTTGTGAGCTCCGTCTATTCCGAAAACTCGCTAAACCGAAAAGGGTCCGGTGCCATTCTGTTCGGATCAGCGGGATTTTAATAGTCGGCTCTGAGATGCAGGCGGGAGCTGCGGGTTTCTCCTTAAAAAAGGTCGGCGCTTTACTGCATCAGCTGATCAGCTTAGTTATCATCTGATTTACCCTTGAAGCCTCTCTTATCTTGATGAAAAATGTTTTTTTCCAATGCCTCTCTGATCTTAAACGTAATTATAAATTTACTTTATTTAGATTTAACATGGCTTTGCCAAACACTATCTCGTCATACATTAATATTAGCCACTCTAATGGGAAATTAACTAGTAATAATATTTCTTTTCATTATTTTTTATATTAGATAGTTTTTGCACATACGGTAAATTAATACGGTAAACGCTAAACACTATTACATTTATGGTTGATTTAGCTATTTATACTGCTTGAAGCTATGAAAAACTTGTTGAAAAGTGATCAGCGGTAAATTTTATACATTATTTATCCGGTCCCACCACCGTGAACTGTGAATTATTTATAAATTTACCAAAATGAAAATAGCGTTTAGCGTTTACCTTAATGTTTACCGTATGTTGCAAAAACTCTCTATTATTGGTCTCTCACGCTACCCGCTAATAGTTATTAAGAACCTGTTTGGAACTTCATCGAATAGTTATTTTTATCAATAAAAAGTTTTGTGTTAGAGCAATGTTGTAACCTTTACACACACAAAATACATTAATTTAGAAAGACAATAATTATTTTTCCTCTTCGAGTGATGCGTACAATTCAATCCACCCCTACTATGCCAATAACACATACCTACACGCCAATAAATCAATTCTTTCGGAACACCTGGAAATCTACATGATATTTTTTAAGTGGTCTAACCAGTAACTAACAAATACAAAAATATGAATTTATTATCATTAATAATCATAGGCCTACAAAATTGCTTACATTTCTTAGGAGAAATTTTTATTTTCTTAGCTTGTCTGTAGATGTGTTAAGTTTTTTGCATTGAATATTAACTTGTTCAGTTTTCCAACAAATAGTATGAAGCGCGGGAATATGAAAATAATTTCATTAGAATTAAATCATTTAAATTGACCGCAATCAATTGAAATATTCAATCATAATTTTGTTTTTTGACTAAGCGAATGGTGTCATTAATTATGTCATTCGATCTGTGAATCGAAAAAGCTTTAATATAATTCATGTAAAATGCATTGCCAACTAAACATCAATTTTGGATTTAGCAAGTTGATTATTACAAATAAAAAATTTTCCTTTAGACTCTAAATATGTTATGATTTATTTAGCACAATTACAGTGTAGATTGAATTATATAAAAAAAAAAAATAAAGACAACCACAATATGTTAAATTCACTTCCATAAAACTGTCAAATTTAAACATTCATAACGAAAGGATAGTTATCATTACACTTCCTTCAAAACTTGGTAAATCTCTGTTCAGATGTGTTTTTAAATCTTTCAAATTCAATATAAAACAATCAATTCCTTCATTCTAATACTTTAGTGTAAACAATATCAGATAAAGGCGTAGAATTGTAATGAACTGACAATTATAAAACTTAAAAATCCAAAAAAAAGAGTTTGTTATAAAATTGAATTTTTAAAAAGCTCGTTTTTGAAGTATTTGAAAGGGTCAGTAAAAATTAAATTTTTTATATACAATAATTATGTTGCGACTTTATACAATAGATAATGTCAATCATACATATAAACGAACTGAACATACCACTCAATTTAATAAATGTCATATAACTGCAAAAGCTAAAAATGCTGTGCCAACCAGAAATAATAATAATAATACAGATATAATAATAATAAAAAGATAATAATTATACTTATTATTTTATTTAAAACAATAAAATAACCATACGGTAATGGTTAAAAAACCGTCGTCAAGTAATAATTTCAAGTTTTCAAGGTACATTAATAACTTTGTCTTAAGTGGAAGTGAGTCCATAATTAGACCTTGTTAATCAACTCTTGACTTAGTTAACAACTTTCGCATTATGTATGAGCTTAAACATGTATAGTGTTGGCCTAATTGGACTGAAACACTCGCCTCTTAGATGAAATGTTACATGAAACCAACCAACAACAACATGAAGAAACATTATTAAAGTGAAATGTTTTAAAAGCCAAAACACAATTTAATTTTTATTACTAATAATATATTTAAGCTATTCAATTTTAGCAAAAACTTTCTAAATTAACCAAGCAAATTAATGCTGTAGAGAAAAGAAAACTAAATTTTATTCTTTGAGTTTATAGTAGTGACAGTTATAAAATTGTAAAAACATTTCTTATTGTACTTTAGCTTACTTAAAAAATATTCTGAAAATTCTTTATCTTTTAAAACCATTTACGTTAAACCAGTTTATTAATTACTGTTTGTCCATGGTGTGTATTTGTAGTTTTAATAGGACATGATAGATACCTGATTGGTTAAATATTTACAGGTCAAGTTGTGCCTCCAGATACTCGGAATGATAATAAACTATATTATATACTTAATCCTTCAATTTAAAAAATAATTGTTTTAGACACGTCACCAAAGAATTTGGAAGAATTGTTTATGCTACTCAACATTAATAAATCAATAATAATATGCTTAGCAAACAGCTGACTTTTCAGTATTAGGACCTAAAAAATTCTCCAGATGATTTTTCAGTCCTAGGACGAAAAAGAATCGGTTTTGGTACTATTGAGAGAACAAAAAACAGGCTGATTTCGTGCAGAATGATAAAAACATTTTTATCAAATAACACTATATGAATGGCACACAATCGGGAAAATATAACATCTGAAAATGAATTATTTAACATATAACGTATAGGTAAAGGGTTAAGTGGTAGAAAGGCCTACTTACTTGCTAGTCAACTTCACCTCTTCAGTAAAGCCATTTTTAATTTTATTCAATTACGTTATTTTAGTGATATATTAACATACTTCGATCCTTTGGTGGTGGCCACAAACAATTTGAACCCCGTTATTAAACGTATAGCCCTGGACGGATAACATTATAACGACCACAGTACAAAATAAAGGTGATCTGGGGTGGTGACCTATGAAGCACAATTTTGTGGTAATTTCATAAAATTATTCAGTTTCTTTTATTTTTATTATTGACTTAGCAACCATTATCTGCGTTGTAATATCAAGCCCTAATTGAGTTTAAAATTAAGCAATAGTTTCCGTTTTTATAAATTAAAATTAACATCTTTTAAGGATTGTCCTTAGGGATTTAAAAATTCTCATAATTTTCGTGGATGAGATTGGTTATTGTTATGACTTTATGATATAATGCTTTGCAAATCCTAAAAAAGTGTTAGTAATGCATTTTATTATCGTCCGACTATGCGCTATTGATGTTAAAAAATTTCGATTGAATTAAACATACAACTTACACCGAAGTGACAATGAATAATAATAAATATTACAATGGCATTACTTTTTGTGAAAATTCAAAACCGCTGTTTTAAAAAAAACTGGTATATTAGAGACAGTTACTTTTTGTGTTGAGTTTAAAAATAAACACGGTGTAGGAAAATCAATGTTACCTTGAACAGGAAAAATATTATGCAACTGTATTGACACTATAAAAACGATATCTTTATAATGTAGCATTAGTTACAAACTACAAATACTATCATATTTGTGAAACGTAATTTGAAATTATAAAATTAATACCTAAGAACAAGTAAGAAAACTAAGTAATAAAATTGCATTAATCCCTATAGGTATCATTACAATTCCATACTTGATTAATCGATGAGTAATGACAAAAGTGATAGAAACACTTTTTTGAGGATCGCTCTTGTCAACAACAAACCGTTGGGGGTTCTTGCCGACGTCGAGCCACAACTGTGAGTGACAAGAAAGAACTACTGGTGTCAGAATGACAAACGTCGGCTGTCACTAACATTCGCGACCCATCACAACTACAATAGCACTTGGACCCAGCTGAAAGATAACTCACCCTCACAAGTGTCACAACCCCAGACAACTGTAGTAGCACTTGGACCCAGCTGAAAGATAACTCACCCTCACAAGTGTCACAACCCCAGACAACTGTAGTAGCACTTGGACCCAGCTGAAAGATAACTCACCCTCACAAGTGTCACAACCCCAGACAACTGTAGTAGCACTTGGACCCAGCTGAAAGATAACTCACCCTCACAAGTGTCACAACCCCAGACAACTTCAGTAGCACTTGGACCCAGCTGAAAGATAACTCACCCGCACAAGTGTCACAACCCCAGACAACTGTAGTAGCACTTGGACCCAGCTGAAAGATAACTCACCCTCACAAGTGTCACAACCCCAGACAACTGTAGTAGCACTTGGACCCAGCTGAAAGATAACTCTACCTCACAAGTGTCACAACCCCAGACAACTTCAGTAGCACTTGGACCCAGCTGAAAGATAACTCACCCGCACAAGTGTCACAACCCCAGACAACTGTAGTAGCACTTGGACCCAGCTGAAAGATAACTCACCCGCACAAGTGTCACAACCCCAGACAACTGTAGTAGCACTTGGACCCAGCTGAAAGATAACTCACCCTCACAAGTGTCACAACCCCAGACAACTGTAGTAGCACTTGGAACCAGCTGAAAGATAACTCACCCTCACAAGTGTCACAACCCCAGACAACTTCAGTAGCACTTGGACCCAGCTGAAAGATAACTCACCCGCACAAGTGTCACAACCCCAGACAACTGTAGTAGCACTTGAACCCAGCTGAAAGATAACTCACCCGCACAAGTGTCACAAACCCAGACAACTGTAGTAGCACTTGGACCAAGCTGAGAGATAACTCACCCTCACAAGTGTCACAACCCCAGACAAATGTAGTAGCACTTGAACCCAGCTGAAAGATAACTCACCCGCACAAGTGTCACAACCCCAGACAACTGTAGTAGCACTTGAACCCAGCTGAAAGATAACTCACCCGCACAAGTGTCACAACCCCAGACAACTATAGTAGCACTTGGACCCAGCTGAAAGATAACTCACCCGCACAAGTGTCACAACCCCAGACAACTATAGTAGCACTTGAACCCAGCTGAAAGATAACTCACCCGCACAAGTGTCACAACCCCAGACAACTGTAGTAGCACTTGAACCCAGCTGAAAGATAACTCACCCGCACAAGTGTCACAACCCCAGACAACTGTAGTAGCACTTGAACCCAGCTGAAAGATAACTCACCCGCACAAGTGTCACAACCCCAGACAACTATAGTAGCACTTGGACCCAGCTGAAAGATAACTCACCCGCACAAGTGTCACAACCCCAGACAACTATAGTAGCACTTGAACCCAGCTGAAAGATAACTCACCCGCACAAGTGTCACAACCCCAGACAACTGTAGTAGCACTTGAACCCAGCTGAAGGATAACTCACCCGCACAAGTGTCACTACCCCAGACAACTGTAGTAGCACTTGAACCCAGCTGAAAGATAACTCACCCTCACAAGTGTCACAACCCCAGCCAACTATAGTAGCACTTGAACCCAGCTGAAAGATAACTCACCCGCACAAGTGTCACAACCCCAGACAACTGTAGTAGCACTTGAACCCAGCTGAAAGATAACTCACCCGCACAAGTGTCACAACCCCAGACAACAGTAGTAGCACTTGAACCCAGCTGAAAGATAACTCACCCGCACAAGTGTCACAACCCCAGACAACTGTAGTAGCACTTGAACCCAGCTGAAAGATAACTCACCCGCACAAGTGTCACAACCCCAGACAACTGTAGTAGCACTTGAACCCAGCTGAAAGATAACTCACTCGCACAAGTGTCACTACCCCAGACAACTGTAGTAGCACTTGAACCCAGCTGAAAGATAACTCACAATCACAAGTGTCACAACCCCAGACAACTATAGTAGCACTTGGACCCAGCTGAAAGATAACTCACAGGCACAAGTGTCACAACCCCAGACAACTATAGTAGCACTTGGACCCAGCTGAAAGATAACTCACCCGCACAAGTGTCACAACCCCAGACAACTGTAGTATCACTTGGACCCAGCTGAGAGATAACTCACCCTCACAAGTGTCACAACCCCAGCCAACTATAGTAGCACTTGAACCCAGCTGAAAGATAACTCACCCGCACAAGTGTCACAACCCCAGACAACTGTATTAGCACTTGAACCCAGCTGAAAGATAACTCACCCGCACAAGTGTCACAACCCCAGACAACTGTAGTAGCACTTGAACCCAGCTGAAAGATAACTCACCCTCACAAGTGTCACAACCCCAGCCAACTATAGTAGCACTTGAACCCAGTTGAAAGATAACTCACTCGCACAAGTGTCACTACCCCAGACAACTGTAGTAGCACTTGAATCCAGCTGAAAGATAACTCACCCTCACAAGTGTCACAACCCCAGACAACTATAGTAGCACTTGGACCCAGCTGAAAGATAACTCACAGGCACAAGTGTCACAACCCCAGACAACTATAGTAGCACTTGGACCCAGCTGAAAGATAACTCACCCGCACAAGTGTCACAACCCCAGACAACTGTAGTATCACTTGGACCCAGCTGAGAGATAACTCACCCGCACAAGTGTCACAACCCCAGACAACTATAGTAGCACTTGGACCCAGCTGAAAGATAACTCACCCACACAAGTGTCACAACCCCAGACAACTATAGTAGCACTTGGACCCAGCTGAAAGATAACTCACCCGCACAAGTGTCACAACCACAGACAACTGTAGTAGCACTTGAACCCAGCTGAAAGATAACTCACCCGCACAAGTGTCACTACCCCAGACAACTGTAGTAGCACTTGAACCCAGCTCAAAGATAACTCACCCTCACAAGTGTCACAACCCCAGCCAACTATAGTAGCACTTGAACCCAGCTGAAAGATAACTCACCCGCACAAGTGTCACAACCCCAGACAACTGTAGTAGCACTTGAACACAGCTGAAAGATAACTCGCCCGCACAAGTGTCACAACCCCAGACAACTGTAGTAGCACTTGAACCCAGCTGAAAGATAGCTCACCCGCACAAGTGTCACAACCCCAGACAACTGTAGTAGCACTTGAACCCAGCTGAAAGATAACTCACCCGCACAAGTGTCACAACCCCAGACAACTGTAGTAGCACTTGAACCCAGCTGAAAGATAACTCACTCGCACAAGTGTCACTACCTCAGACAACTGTAGTAGCACTTGAACCCAGCTGAAAGATAACTCACCCTCACAAGTGTCACAACCCCAGACAACTATAGTAGCACTTGGACCCAGCTAGAAGATAACTCACAGGCACAAGTGTCTCAACCCCAGACAACTATAGTAGCACTTGGACCCAGCTGAAAGATAACTCACCCGCACAAGTGTCACAACCCCAGACAACTATAGTAGCACTTGGACCCAGCTGAAAGATAACTCACCCGCACAAGTGTCACAACCCCAGACAACTGTAGTATCACTTGGACCCAGCTGAGAGATAACTCACCCTCACAAGTGTCACAACCCCAGCCAACTATAGTATTACTTGAACCCAGCTGAAAGATAACTCACCCGCACAAGTGTCACAACCCCAGACAACTGTAGTAGCACTTGAACCCAGCTGAAAGATAACTCACCCGCACAAGTGTCACAACCCCAGACAACTGTAGTAGCACTTGAACCCAGCTCAAAGATAACTCACCCTCACAAGTGTCACAACCCCAGCCAACTATAGTAGCACTTGAACCCAGCTGAAAGATAACTCACTCGCACAAGTGTCACTACCCCAGACAACTGTAGTAGCACTTGAACCCAGCTGAAAGATAACTCACCCTCACAAGTGTCACAACCCCAGACAACTATAGTAGCACTTGGACCCAGCTGAAAGATAACTCACAGGCACAAGTGTCACAACCCCAGACAACTATAGTAGCACTTGAACCCAGCTGAAAGATAACTCACCCGCACAAGTGCCACAACCCCAGACAACTATAGTAGCACTTGGACCCAGCTGAAAGATAACTCACCCGCACAAGTGTCACAACCCCAGACAACTGTAGTATCACTTGGACCCAGCTGAGAGATAACTCACCCGCACAAGTGTCACAACCCCAGACAACTATAGTAGCACTTGGACCCAGCTGAAAGATAACTCACCCGCACAAGTGTCACAACCCCAGACAACTATAGTAGCACTTGGACCCAGCTGAAAGATAACTCACCCTCACAAGTGTCACAACCCCAGACAACTGTAGTAGCACTTGGACCCAGCTGAAAGATAACTCACCCTCACAAGTGTCACAACCCCAGACAACTGTAGTAGCACTTGGACCCAGCTGAAAGATAACTCACCCTCACAAGTGTCACAACCCCAGACAACTGTAGTAGCACTTGGACCCAGCTGAAAGATAACTCACCCTCACAAGTGTCACAACCCCAGACAACTTCAGTAGCACTTGGACCCAGCTGAAAGATAACTCACCCGCACAAGTGTCACAACCCCAGACAACTGTAGTAGCACTTGGACCCAGCTGAAAGATAACTCACCCTCACAAGTGTCACAACCCCAGACAACTGTAGTAGCACTTGGACCCAGCTGAAAGATAACTCTACCTCACAAGTGTCACAACCCCAGACAACTTCAGTAGCACTTGGACCCAGCTGAAAGATAACTCACCCGCACAAGTGTCACAACCCCAGACAACTGTAGTAGCACTTGGACCCAGCTGAAAGATAACTCACCCGCACAAGTGTCACAACCCCAGACAACTGTAGTAGCCCTTGGACCCAGCTGAAAGATAACTCACCCTCACAAGTGTCACAACCCCAGACAACTGTAGTAGCACTTGGATCCAGCTGAAAGATAACTCACCCTCACAAGTGTCACAACCCCAGACAACTTCAGTAGCACTTGGACCCAGCTGAAAGATAACTCACCCGCACAAGTGTCACAACCCCAGACAACTGTAGTAGCACTTGAACCCAGCTGAAAGATAACTCACCCGCACAAGTGTCACAACCCCAGACAACTATAGTAGCACTTGGACCAAGCTGAGAGATAACTCACCCTCACAAGTGTCACAACCCCAGACAAATGTAGTAGCACTTGAACCCAGCTGAAAGATAACTCACCCGCACAAGTGTCACAACCCCAGACAACTGTAGTAGCACTTGAACCCAGCTGAAAGATAACTCACCCGCACAAGTGTCACAACCCCAGACAACTATAGTAGCACTTGGACCCAGCTGAAAGATAACTCACCCGCACAAGTGTCACAACCCCAGACAACTATAGTAGCACTTGAACCCAGCTGAAAGATAACTCACCCGCACAAGTGTCACAACCCCAGACAACTGTAGTAGCACTTGAACCCAGCTGAAAGATAACTCACCCGCACAAGTGTCACAACCCCAGACAACTGTAGTAGCACTTGAACCCAGCTGAAAGATAACTCACCCGCACAAGTGTCACAACCCCAGACAACTATAGTAGCACTTGGACCCAGCTGAAAGATAACTCACCCGCACAAGTGTCACAACCCCAGACAACTATAGTAGCACTTGAACCCAGCTGAAAGATAACTCACCCGCACAAGTGTCACAACCCCAGACAACTGTAGTAGCACTTGAACCCAGCTGAAGGATAACTCACCCGCACAAGTGTCACTACCCCAGACAACTGTAGTAGCACTTGAACCCAGCTGAAAGATAACTCACCCTCACAAGTGTCACAACCCCAGCCAACTATAGTAGCACTTGAACCCAGCTGAAAGATAACTCACCCGCACAAGTGTCACAACCCCAGACAACTGTAGTAGCACTTGAACCCAGCTGAAAGATAACTCACCCGCACAAGTGTCACAACCCCAGACAACAGTAGTAGCACTTGAACCCAGCTGAAAGATAACTCACCCGCACAAGTGTCACAACCCCAGACAACTGTAGTAGCACTTGAACCCAGCTGAAAGATAACTCACCCGCACAAGTGTCACAACCCCAGACAACTGTAGTAGCACTTGAACCCAGCTGAAAGATAACTCACTCGCACAAGTGTCACTACCCCAGACAACTGTAGTAGCACTTGAACCCAGCTGAAAGATAACTCACAATCACAAGTGTCACAACCCCAGACAACTATAGTAGCACTTGGACCCAGCTGAAAGATAACTCACAGGCACAAGTGTCACAACCCCAGACAACTATAGTAGCACTTGGACCCAGCTGAAAGATAACTCACCCGCACAAGTGTCACAACCCCAGACAACTGTAGTATCACTTGGACCCAGCTGAGAGATAACTCACCCTCACAAGTGTCACAACCCCAGCCAACTATAGTAGCACTTGAACCCAGCTGAAAGATAACTCACCCGCACAAGTGTCACAACCCCAGACAACTGTATTAGCACTTGAACCCAGCTGAAAGATAACTCACCCGCACAAGTGGCACAACCCCAGACAACTGTAGTAGCACTTGAACCCAGCTGAAAGATAACTCACCCTCACAAGTGTCACAACCCCAGCCAACTATAGTAGCACTTGAACCCAGCTGAAAGATAACTCACTCGCACAAGTGTCACTACCCCAGACAACTGTAGTAGCACTTGAACCCAGCTGAAAGATAACTCACCCTCACAAGTGTCACAACCCCAGACAACTATAGTAGCACTTGGACCCAGCTGAAAGATAACTCACAGGCACAAGTGTCACAACCCCAGACAACTATAGTAGCACTTGGACCCAGCTGAAAGATAACTCACCCGCACAAGTGTCACAACCCCAGACAACTGTAGTATCACTTGGACCCAGCTGAGAGATAACTCACCCGCACAAGTGTCACAACCCCAGACAACTATAGTAGCACTTGGACCCAGCTGAAAGATAACTCACCCACACAAGTGTCACAACCCCAGACAACTATAGTAGCACTTGGACCCAGCTGAAAGATAACTCACCCACACAAGTGTCACAACCCCAGACAACTATAGTAGCACTTGGACCCAGCTGAAAGATAACTCACCCGCACAAGTGTCACAACCACAGACAACTGTAGTAGCACTTGAACCCAGCTGAAAGATAACTCACCCGCACAAGTGTCACTACCCCAGACAACTGTAGTAGCACTTGAACCCAGCTCAAAGATAACTCACCCTCACAAGTGTCACAACCCCAGCCAACTATAGTAGCACTTGAACCCAGCTGAAAGATAACTCACCCGCACAAGTGTCACAACCCCAGACAACTGTAGTAGCACTTGAACACAGCTGAAAGATAACTCGCCCGCACAAGTGTCACAACCCCAGACAACTGTAGTAGCACTTGAACCCAGCTGAAAGATAGCTCACCCGCACAAGTGTCACAACCCCAGACAACTGTAGTAGCACTTGAACCCAGCTGAAAGATAACTCACCCGCACAAGTGTCACAACCCCAGACAACTGTAGTAGCACTTGAACCCAGCTGAAAGATAACTCACTCGCACAAGTGTCACTACCTCAGACAACTGTAGTAGCACTTGAACCCAGCTGAAAGATAACTCACCCTCACAAGTGTCACAACCCCAGACAACTATAGTAGCACTTGGACCCAGCTAGAAGATAACTCACAGGCACAAGTGTCTCAACCCCAGACAACTATAGTAGCACTTGGACCCAGCTGAAAGATAACTCACCCGCACAAGTGTCACAACCCCAGACAACTATAGTAGCACTTGGACCCAGCTGAAAGATAACTCACCCGCACAAGTGTCACAACCCCAGACAACTGTAGTATCACTTGGACCCAGCTGAGAGATAACTCACCCTCACAAGTGTCACAACCCCAGCCAACTATAGTATTACTTGAACCCAGCTGAAAGATAACTCACCCGCACAAGTGTCACAACCCCAGACAACTGTAGTAGCACTTGAACCCAGCTGAAAGATAACTCACCCGCACAAGTGTCACAACCCCAGACAACTGTAGTAGCACTTGAACCCAGCTCAAAGATAACTCACCCTCACAAGTGTCACAACCCCAGCCAACTATAGTAGCACTTGAACCCAGCTGAAAGATAACTCACTCGCACAAGTGTCACTACCCCAGACAACTGTAGTAGCACTTGAACCCAGCTGAAAGATAACTCACCCTCACAAGTGTCACAACCCCAGACAACTATAGTAGCACTTGGACCCAGCTGAAAGATAACTCACAGGCACAAGTGTCACAACCCCAGACAACTATAGTAGCACTTGAACCCAGCTGAAAGATAACTCACCCGCACAAGTGCCACAACCCCAGACAACTATAGTAGCACTTGGACCCAGCTGAAAGATAACTCACCCGCACAAGTGTCACAACCCCAGACAACTGTAGTATCACTTGGACCCAGCTGAGAGATAACTCACCCGCACAAGTGTCACAACCCCAGACAACTATAGTAGCACTTGGACCCAGCTGAAAGATAACTCACCCGCACAAGTGTCACAACCCCAGACAACTATAGTAGCACTTGGACCCAGCTGAAAGATAACTCACCCTCACAAGTGTCACAACCCCAGACAACTGTAGTAGCACTTGGACCCAGCTGAAAGATAACTCACCCTCACAAGTGTCACAACCCCAGACAACTGTAGTAGCACTTGGACCCAGCTGAAAGATAACTCACCCTCACAAGTGTCACAACCCCAGACAACTGTAGTAGCACTTGGACCCAGCTGAAAGATAACTCACCCTCACAAGTGTCACAACCCCAGACAACTTCAGTAGCACTTGGACCCAGCTGAAAGATAACTCACCCGCACAAGTGTCACAACCCCAGACAACTGTAGTAGCACTTGGACCCAGCTGAAAGATAACTCACCCTCACAAGTGTCACAACCCCAGACAACTGTAGTAGCACTTGGACCCAGCTGAAAGATAACTCTACCTCACAAGTGTCACAACCCCAGACAACTTCAGTAGCACTTGGACCCAGCTGAAAGATAACTCACCCGCACAAGTGTCACAACCCCAGACAACTGTAGTAGCACTTGGACCCAGCTGAAAGATAACTCACCCGCACAAGTGTCACAACCCCAGACAACTGTAGTAGCCCTTGGACCCAGCTGAAAGATAACTCACCCTCACAAGTGTCACAACCCCAGACAACTGTAGTAGCACTTGGATCCAGCTGAAAGATAACTCACCCTCACAAGTGTCACAACCCCAGACAACTTCAGTAGCACTTGGACCCAGCTGAAAGATAACTCACCCGCACAAGTGTCACAACCCCAGACAACTGTAGTAGCACTTGAACCCAGCTGAAAGATAACTCACCCGCACAAGTGTCACAACCCCAGACAACTATAGTAGCACTTGGACCAAGCTGAGAGATAACTCACCCTCACAAGTGTCACAACCCCAGACAAATGTAGTAGCACTTGAACCCAGCTGAAAGATAACTCACCCGCACAAGTGTCACAACCCCAGACAACTGTAGTAGCACTTGAACCCAGCTGAAAGATAACTCACCCGCACAAGTGTCACAACCCCAGACAACTATAGTAGCACTTGGACCCAGCTGAAAGATAACTCACCCGCACAAGTGTCACAACCCCAGACAACTATAGTAGCACTTGAACCCAGCTGAAAGATAACTCACCCGCACAAGTGTCACAACCCCAGACAACTGTAGTAGCACTTGAACCCAGCTGAAAGATAACTCACCCGCACAAGTGTCACAACCCCAGACAACTGTAGTAGCACTTGAACCCAGCTGAAAGATAACTCACCCGCACAAGTGTCACAACCCCAGACAACTATAGTAGCACTTGGACCCAGCTGAAAGATAACTCACCCGCACAAGTGTCACAACCCCAGACAACTATAGTAGCACTTGAACCCAGCTGAAAGATAACTCACCCGCACAAGTGTCACAACCCCAGACAACTGTAGTAGCACTTGAACCCAGCTGAAGGATAACTCACCCGCACAAGTGTCACTACCCCAGACAACTGTAGTAGCACTTGAACCCAGCTGAAAGATAACTCACCCTCACAAGTGTCACAACCCCAGCCAACTATAGTAGCACTTGAACCCAGCTGAAAGATAACTCACCCGCACAAGTGTCACAACCCCAGACAACTGTAGTAGCACTTGAACCCAGCTGAAAGATAACTCACCCGCACAAGTGTCACAACCCCAGACAACAGTAGTAGCACTTGAACCCAGCTGAAAGATAACTCACCCGCACAAGTGTCACAACCCCAGACAACTGTAGTAGCACTTGAACCCAGCTGAAAGATAACTCACCCGCACAAGTGTCACAACCCCAGACAACTGTAGTAGCACTTGAACCCAGCTGAAAGATAACTCACTCGCACAAGTGTCACTACCCCAGACAACTGTAGTAGCACTTGAACCCAGCTGAAAGATAACTCACAATCACAAGTGTCACAACCCCAGACAACTGTAGTAGCACTTGGACCCAGCTGAAAGATAACTCACAGGCACAAGTGTCACAACCCCAGACAACTATAGTAGCACTTGGACCCAGCTGAAAGATAACTCACCCGCACAAGTGTCACAACCCCAGACAACTGTAGTATCACTTGGACCCAGCTGAGAGATAACTCACCCTCACAAGTGTCACAACCCCAGCCAACTATAGTAGCACTTGAACCCAGCTGAAAGATAACTCACCCGCACAAGTGTCACAACCCCAGACAACTGTATTAGCACTTGAACCCAGCTGAAAGATAACTCACCCGCACAAGTGGCACAACCCCAGACAACTGTAGTAGCACTTGAACCCAGCTGAAAGATAACTCACCCTCACAAGTGTCACAACCCCAAACAACTATAGTAGCACTTGAACCCAGCTGAAAGATAACTCACTCGCACAAGTGTCACTACCCCAGACAACTGTAGTAGCACTTGAACCCAGCTGAAAGATAACTCACCCTCACAAGTGTCACAACCCCAGACAACTATAGTAGCACTTGGACCCAGCTGAAAGATAACTCACAGGCACAAGTGTCACAACCCCAGACAACTATAGTAGCACTTGGACCCAGCTGAAAGATAACTCACCCGCACAAGTGTCACAACCCCAGACAACTGTAGTATCACTTGGACCCAGCTGAGAGATAACTCACCCGCACAAGTGTCACAACCCCAGACAACTATAGTAGCACTTGGACCCAGCTGAAAGATAACTCACCCACACAAGTGTCACAACCCCAGACAACTATAGTAGCACTTGGACCCAGCTGAAAGATAACTCACCCGCACAAGTGTCACAACCACAGACAACTGTAGTAGCACTTGAACCCAGCTGAAAGATAACTCACCCGCACAAGTGTCACTACCCCAGACAACTGTAGTAGCACTTGGACCCAGCTCAAAGATAACTCACCCTCACAAGTGTCACAACCCCAGCAAACTATAGTAGCACTTGAACCCAGCTGAAAGATAACTCACCCGCACAAGTGTCACAACCCCAGACAACTGTAGTAGCACTTGAACCCAGCTGAAAGATAACTCGCCCGCACAAGTGTCACAACCCCAGACAACTGTAGTAGCACTTGAACCCAGCTGAAAGATAGCTCACCCGCACAAGTGTCACAACCCCAGACAACTGTAGTAGCACTTGAACCCAGCTGAAAGATAACTCACCCGCACAAGTGTCACAACCCCAGACAACTGTAGTAGCACTTGAACCCAGCTGAAAGATAACTCACTCGCACAAGTGTCACTACCTCAGACAACTGTAGTAGCACTTGAACCCAGCTGAAAGATAACTCACCCTCACAAGTGTCACAACCCCAGACAACTATAGTAGCACTTGGACCCAGCTAGAAGATAACTCACAGGCACAAGTGTCTCAACCCCAGACAACTATAGTAGCACTTGGACCCAGCTGAAAGATAACTCACCCGCACAAGTGTCACAACCCCAGACAACTATAGTAGCACTTGGACCCAGCTGAAAGATAACTCACCCGCACAAGTGTCACAACCCCAGACAACTGTAGTATCACTTGGACCCAGCTGAGAGATAACTCACCCTCACAAGTGTCACAACCCCAGCCAACTATAGTATTACTTGAACCCAGCTGAAAGATAACTCACCCGCACAAGTGTCACAACCCCAGACAACTGTAGTAGCACTTGAACCCAGCTGAAAGATAACTCACCCGCACAAGTGTCACAACCCCAGACAACTGTAGTAGCACTTGAACCCAGCTCAAAGATAACTCACCCTCACAAGTGTCACAACCCCAGCCAACTATAGTAGCACTTGAACCCAGCTGAAAGATAACTCACTCGCACAAGTGTCACTACCCCAGACAACTGTAGTAGCACTTGAACCCAGCTGAAAGATAACTCACCCTCACAAGTGTCACAACCCCAGACAACTATAGTAGCACTTGGACCCAGCTGAAAGATAACTCACAGGCACAAGTGTCACAACCCCAGACAACTATAGTAGCACTTGAACCCAGCTGAGAGATAACTCACCCGCACAAGTGTCACAACCCCAGACAACTATAGTAGCACTTGGACCCAGCTGAAAGATAACTCACCCGCACAAGTGTCACAACCCCAGACAACTATAGTAGGACTTGGACCCAGCTGAAAGATAACTCACCCGCACAAGTGTCACAACCCCAGACAACTGTAGTATCACTTGGACCCAGCTGAGAGATAACTCACCCTCACAAGTGTCACAACCCCAGACAACTGTAGTAGCACTTGGACCCAGCTGAAAGATAACTCACCCTCACAAGTGTCACAACCCCAGCCAACTATAGTAGCACTTGAACCCAGCTGAAAGATAACTCACTCGCACAAGTGTCACTACCCCAGACAACTGTAGTAGCACTTGAACCCAGCTGAAAGATAACTCACCCTCACAAGTGTCACAACCCCAGACAACTATAGTAGCACTTGGACCCAGCTGAAAGATAACTCACAGGCACAAGTGTCACAACCCCAGACAACTGTAGTAGCACTTGGAACCAGCTGAAAGATAACTCACCCTTACAAGTGTCACAACCCCAGACAACTTCAGTAGCACTTGGACCCAGCTGAAAGATAACTCACCCGCACAAGTGTCACAACCCCAGACAACTGTAGTAGCACTTGAACCCAGCTGAAAGATAACTCACCCGCACAAGTGTCACAACCCCAGACAACTGTAGTAGCATTTGGACCAAGCTGAGAGATAACTCACCCTCACAAGTGTCACAACCCCAGACAACTGTAGTAGCACTTGAACCCAGCTGAAAGATAACTCACCCGCACAAGTGTCACAACCCCAGACAACTGTAGTAGCACTTGAACCCAGCTGAAAGATAACTCACCCGCACAAGTGTCACAACCCCAGACAACTATAGTAGCACTTGGACCCAGCTGAAAAATAACTCACCCGCACAAGTGTCACAACCCCAGACAACTATAGTAGCACTTGAACCCAGCTGAAAGATAACTCACCCGCACAAGTGTCACAACCCCAGACAACTGTAGTAGCACTTGAACCCAGCTGAAAGATAACTCACCAGCACAAGTGTCACAACCCCAGACAACTGTAGTAGCACTTGAACCCAGCTGAAAGATAACTCACCCGCACAAGTGTCACAACCCCAGACAACTGTAGTAGCACTTGAACCCAGCTGAAAGATAACTCACCCGCACAAGTGTCACAACCCCAGACAACTGTAGTAGCACTTGAACCCAGCTGAAAGATAACTCACCCGCACAAGTGTCACAACCCCAGACGACTGTAGTAGCACTTGGACCCAGCTGAAAGATAACTCACCCGCACAAGTGTCACAACCCCAGACAACTGTAGTAGCACTTGAACCCAGCTGAAAGATAACTCACCCGCACAAGTGTCACAACCCCAGACAACTGTAGTAGCACTTGAACCCAGCTGAAAGATAACTCACCCGCACAAGTGTCACAACCCCAGACAACTATAGTGGCACTTGAACCCAGCTGAAAGATAACTCACCCGCACAAGTGTCTTAACCCCAGACAACTGTAGTAGCACTTGAACCCAGCTCAAAGATAACTCACCCTCACAAGTGTCACAACCCCAGCCAACTATAGTAGCACTTGAACCCAGCTGAAAGATAACTCACTCGCACAAGTGTCACTACCCCAGACAACTGTAGTAGCACTTGAACCCAGCTGAAAGATAACTCACCCTCACAAGTGTCACAACCCCAGACAACTATAGTAGCACTTGGACCCAGCTGAAAGATAACTCACAGGCACAAGTGTCACAACCCCAGACAACTATAGTAGCACTTGAACCCAGCTGAAAGATAACTCACCCGCACAAGTGCCACAACCCCAGACAACTATAGTAGCACTTGGACCCAGCTGAAAGATAACTCACCCGCACAAGTGTCACAACCCCAGACAACTGTAGTATCACTTGGACCCAGCTGAGAGATAACTCACCCGCACAAGTGTCACAACCCCAGACAACTATAGTAGCACTTGGACCCAGCTGAAAGATAACTCACCCGCACAAGTGTCACAACCCCAGACAACTATAGTAGCACTTGGACCCAGCTGAAAGATAACTCACCCTCACAAGTGTCACAACCCCAGACAACTGTAGTAGCACTTGGACCCAGCTGAAAGATAACTCACCCTCACAAGTGTCACAACCCCAGACAACTGTAGTAGCACTTGGACCCAGCTGAAAGATAACTCACCCTCACAAGTGTCACAACCCCAGACAACTGTAGTAGCACTTGGACCCAGCTGAAAGATAACTCACCCTCACAAGTGTCACAACCCCAGACAACTTCAGTAGCACTTGGACCCAGCTGAAAGATAACTCACCCGCACAAGTGTCACAACCCCAGACAACTGTAGTAGCACTTGGACCCAGCTGAAAGATAACTCACCCTCACAAGTGTCACAACCCCAGACAACTGTAGTAGCACTTGGACCCAGCTGAAAGATAACTCTACCTCACAAGTGTCACAACCCCAGACAACTTCAGTAGCACTTGGACCCAGCTGAAAGATAACTCACCCGCACAAGTGTCACAACCCCAGACAACTGTAGTAGCACTTGGACCCAGCTGAAAGATAACTCACCCGCACAAGTGTCACAACCCCAGACAACTGTAGTAGCCCTTGGACCCAGCTGAAAGATAACTCACCCTCACAAGTGTCACAACCCCAGACAACTGTAGTAGCACTTGGATCCAGCTGAAAGATAACTCACCCTCACAAGTGTCACAACCCCAGACAACTTCAGTAGCACTTGGACCCAGCTGAAAGATAACTCACCCGCACAAGTGTCACAACCCCAGACAACTGTAGTAGCACTTGAACCCAGCTGAAAGATAACTCACCCGCACAAGTGTCACAACCCCAGACAACTATAGTAGCACTTGGACCAAGCTGAGAGATAACTCACCCTCACAAGTGTCACAACCCCAGACAAATGTAGTAGCACTTGAACCCAGCTGAAAGATAACTCACCCGCACAAGTGTCACAACCCCAGACAACTGTAGTAGCACTTGAACCCAGCTGAAAGATAACTCACCCGCACAAGTGTCACAACCCCAGACAACTATAGTAGCACTTGGACCCAGCTGAAAGATAACTCACCCGCACAAGTGTCACAACCCCAGACAACTATAGTAGCACTTGAACCCAGCTGAAAGATAACTCACCCGCACAAGTGTCACAACCCCAGACAACTGTAGTAGCACTTGAACCCAGCTGAAAGATAACTCACCCGCACAAGTGTCACAACCCCAGACAACTGTAGTAGCACTTGAACCCAGCTGAAAGATAACTCACCCGCACAAGTGTCACAACCCCAGACAACTATAGTAGCACTTGGACCCAGCTGAAAGATAACTCACCCGCACAAGTGTCACAACCCCAGACAACTATAGTAGCACTTGAACCCAGCTGAAAGATAACTCACCCGCACAAGTGTCACAACCCCAGACAACTGTAGTAGCACTTGAACCCAGCTGAAGGATAACTCACCCGCACAAGTGTCACTACCCCAGACAACTGTAGTAGCACTTGAACCCAGCTGAAAGATAACTCACCCTCACAAGTGTCACAACCCCAGCCAACTATAGTAGCACTTGAACCCAGCTGAAAGATAACTCACCCGCACAAGTGTCACAACCCCAGACAACTGTAGTAGCACTTGAACCCAGCTGAAAGATAACTCACCCGCACAAGTGTCACAACCCCAGACAACAGTAGTAGCACTTGAACCCAGCTGAAAGATAACTCACCCGCACAAGTGTCACAACCCCAGACAACTGTAGTAGCACTTGAACCCAGCTGAAAGATAACTCACCCGCACAAGTGTCACAACCCCAGACAACTGTAGTAGCACTTGAACCCAGCTGAAAGATAACTCACTCGCACAAGTGTCACTACCCCAGACAACTGTAGTAGCACTTGAACCCAGCTGAAAGATAACTCACAATCACAAGTGTCACAACCCCAGACAACTATAGTAGCACTTGGACCCAGCTGAAAGATAACTCACAGGCACAAGTGTCACAACCCCAGACAACTATAGTAGCACTTGGACCCAGCTGAAAGATAACTCACCCGCACAAGTGTCACAACCCCAGACAACTGTAGTATCACTTGGACCCAGCTGAGAGATAACTCACCCTCACAAGTGTCACAACCCCAGCCAACTATAGTAGCACTTGAACCCAGCTGAAAGATAACTCACCCGCACAAGTGTCACAACCCCAGACAACTGTATTAGCACTTGAACCCAGCTGAAAGATAACTCACCCGCACAAGTGGCACAACCCCAGACAACTGTAGTAGCACTTGAACCCAGCTGAAAGATAACTCACCCTCACAAGTGTCACAACCCCAGCCAACTATAGTAGCACTTGAACCCAGCTGAAAGATAACTCACTCGCACAAGTGTCACTACCCCAGACAACTGTAGTAGCACTTGAACCCAGCTGAAAGATAACTCACCCTCACAAGTGTCACAACCCCAGACAACTATAGTAGCACTTGGACCCAGCTGAAAGATAACTCACAGGCACAAGTGTCACAACCCCAGACAACTATAGTAGCACTTGGACCCAGCTGAAAGATAACTCACCCGCACAAGTGTCACAACCCCAGACAACTGTAGTATCACTTGGACCCAGCTGAGAGATAACTCACCCGCACAAGTGTCACAACCCCAGACAACTATAGTAGCACTTGGACCCAGCTGAAAGATAACTCACCCACACAAGTGTCACAACCCCAGACAACTATAGTAGCACTTGGACCCAGCTGAAAGATAACTCACCCGCACAAGTGTCACAACCACAGACAACTGTAGTAGCACTTGAACCCAGCTGAAAGATAACTCACCCGCACAAGTGTCACTACCCCAGACAACTGTAGTAGCACTTGAACCCAGCTCAAAGATAACTCACCCTCACAAGTGTCACAACCCCAGCAAACTATAGTAGCACTTGAACCCAGCTGAAAGATAACTCACCCGCACAAGTGTCACAACCCCAGACAACTGTAGTAGCACTTGAACCCAGCTGAAAGATAACTCGCCCGCACAAGTGTCACAACCCCAGACAACTGTAGTAGCACTTGAACCCAGCTGAAAGATAGCTCACCCGCACAAGTGTCACAACCCCAGACAACTGTAGTAGCACTTGAACCCAGCTGAAAGATAACTCACCCGCACAAGTGTCACAACCCCAGACAACTGTAGTAGCACTTGAACCCAGCTGAAAGATAACTCACTCGCACAAGTGTCACTACCTCAGACAACTGTAGTAGCACTTGAACCCAGCTGAAAGATAACTCACCCTCACAAGTGTCACAACCCCAGACAACTATAGTAGCACTTGGACCCAGCTAGAAGATAACTCACAGGCACAAGTGTCTCAACCCCAGACAACTATAGTAGCACTTGGACCCAGCTGAAAGATAACTCACCCGCACAAGTGTCACAACCCCAGACAACTATAGTAGCACTTGGACCCAGCTGAAAGATAACTCACCCGCACAAGTGTCACAACCCCAGACAACTGTAGTATCACTTGGACCCAGCTGAGAGATAACTCACCCTCACAAGTGTCACAACCCCAGCCAACTATAGTATTACTTGAACCCAGCTGAAAGATAACTCACCCGCACAAGTGTCACAACCCCAGACAACTGTAGTAGCACTTGAACCCAGCTGAAAGATAACTCACCCGCACAAGTGTCACAACCCCAGACAACTGTAGTAGCACTTGAACCCAGCTCAAAGATAACTCACCCTCACAAGTGTCACAACCCCAGCCAACTATAGTAGCACTTGAACCCAGCTGAAAGATAACTCACTCGCACAAGTGTCACTACCCCAGACAACTGTAGTAGCACTTGAACCCAGCTGAAAGATAACTCACCCTCACAAGTGTCACAACCCCAGACAACTATAGTAGCACTTGGACCCAGCTGAAAGATAACTCAGAGGCACAAGTGTCACAACCCCAGACAACTATAGTAGCACTTGAACCCAGCTGAGAGATAACTCACCCGCACAAGTGTCACAACCCCAGACAACTATAGTAGCACTTGGACCCAGCTGAAAGATAACTCACCCGCACAAGTGTCACAACCCCAGACAACTATAGTAGGACTTGGACCCAGCTGAAAGATAACTCACCCGCACAAGTGTCACAACCCCAGACAACTGTAGTATCACTTGGACCCAGCTGAGAGATAACTCACCCTCACAAGTGTCACAACCCCAGACAACTGTAGTAGCACTTGGACCCAGCTGAAAGATAACTCACCCTCACAAGTGTCACAACCCCAGACAACTTCAGTAGCACTTGGACCCAGCTGAAAGATAACTCACCCGCACAAGTGTCACAACCCCAGACAACTGTAGTAGCACTTGAACCCAGCTGAAAGATAACTCACCCGCACAAGTGTCACAACCCCAGACAACTGTAGTAGCATTTGGACCAAGCTGAGAGATAACTCACCCTCACAAGTGTCACAACCCCAGACAACTGTAGTAGCACTTGAACCCAGCTGAAAGATAACTCACCCGCACAAGTGTCACAACCCCAGACAACTGTAGTAGCACTTGAACCCAGCTGAAAGATAACTCACCCGCACAAGTGTCACAACCCCAGACAACTATAGTAGCACTTGGACCCAGCTGAAAAATAACTCACCCGCACAAGTGTCACAACCCCAGACAACTATAGTAGCACTTGAACCCAGCTGAAAGATAACTCACCCGCACAAGTGTCACAACCCCAGACAACTGTAGTAGCACTTGAACCCAGCTGATAGATAACTCACCAGCACAAGTGTCACAACCCCAGACAACTGTAGTAGCACTTGAACCCAGCTGAAAGATAACTCACCCGCACAAGTGTCACAACCCCAGACAACTGTAGTAGCACTTGAACCCAGCTGAAAGATAACTCACCCGCACAAGTGTCACAACCCCAGACAACTGTAGTAGCACTTGAACCCAGCTGAAAGATAACTCACCCGCACAAGTGTCACAACCCCAGACGACTGTAGTAGCACTTGGACCCAGCTGAAAGATAACTCACCCGCACAAGTGTCACAACCCCAGACAACTGTAGTAGCACTTGAACCCAGCTGAAAGATAACTCACCCGCACAAGTGTCACAACCCCAGACAACTGTAGTAGCACTTGAACCCAGCTGAAAGATAACTCACCCGCACAAGTGTCACAACCCCAGACAACTGTAGTAGCACTTGAACCCAGCTGAAAGATAACTCACCCTCACAAGTGTCACAACCCCAGACAACTATAGTGGCACTTGAACCCAGCTGAAAGATAACTCACCCGCACAAGTGTCTTAACCCCAGACAACTGTAGTAGCACTTGAACCCAGCTGAAAGATAACTCACCCGCACAAGTGTCACAACCCCAGACAACTGTAGTAGCACTTGAACCCAGCTGAAAGATAACTCACCCGCACAAGTGTCACAACCCCAGACAACTGTAGTAGCACTTGAACCCAGCTGAAAGATAACTCACCCGCACAAGTGTCACAACCCCAGACAACTGTAGTAGCACTTGAACCCAGCTGAAAGATAACTCACCCGCACAAGTGTCACAACCCCAGACAACTATAGTAGCACTTGGACCCAGCTGAAAGATAACTCACCCGCACAAGTGTCACAACCCCAGACAACTATAGTAGCACTTGAACCCAGCTGAAAGATAACTCACCCGCACAAGTGTCACAACCCCAGACAACTGTAGTAGCACTTGAACCCAGCTGAAAGATAACTCACGCGCACAAGTGTCACTACCCCAGACAACTGTGGTAGCACTTGAACCCAGCTGAAAGATAACTCACCCTCACAAGTGTCACAACCCCAGACAACTATAGTAGCACTTGGACCAAGCTGAAAGATAACTCACCCGCACAAGTGTCACAACCCCAGACAACTATAGTAGCACTTGGACCCAGCTGAAAGATAACTCACCCGCACAAGTGTCACAACCCCAGACAACTATAGTAGCACTTGGACCCAGCTGAAAGATAACTCACCCGCACAAGTGTCACAACCCCAGACAACTGTAGTATCACTTGGACCCAGCTGAGAGATAACTCACCCGCACAAGTGTCACAACCCCAGACAACTATAGTAGCACTTGGACCCAGCTGAAAGATAACTCACCCGCACAAGTGTCACAACCCCAGACAACCATAGTAGCACTTGGACCCAGCTGAAAGATAACTCACCCGCACAAGTGTCACAACCCCAGACAACTGTAGTAGCACTTGAACCCAGCTGAAAGATAACTCACCCGCACAAGTGTCACTACCCCAGACAACTGTAGTAGCACTTGAACCCAGCTCAAAGATAACTCACCCTCACAAGTGTCACAACCCCAGCCAACTATAGTAGCACTTGAACCCAGCTGAAAGATAACTCACCCGCACAAGTGTCACAACCCCAGACAACTGTAGTAGCACTTGAACCCAGCTGAAAGATAACTCACCCGCACAAGTGTCACAACCCCAGACAACTGTAGTAGCACTTGAGCCCAGCTGAAAGATAACTCACCCGCACAAGTGTCACAACCCCAGACAACTGTAGTAGCACTTGAACCCAGCTGAAAGATAACTCACCCGCACAAGTGTCACAACCCCAGACAACTGTAGTAGCACTTGAACCCAGCTGAAAGATAACTCACTCGCACAAGTGTCACTACCTCAGACAACTGTAGTAGCACTTGTACCCAGCTGAAAGATAACTCACCCTCACAAGTGTCACAACCCCAGACAACTATAGTAGCACTTGGACCCAGCTAGAAGATAACTCACAGGCACAAGTGTCACAACCCCAGTCAACTATAGTAGCACTTGGACCCAGCTGAAAGATAACTCACCCGCACAAGTGTCACAACCCCAGACAACTATAGTAGCACTTGGACCCAGCTGAAAGATAACTCACCCGCACAAGTGTCACAACCCCAGACAACTGTAGTATCACTTGGACCCAGCTGAGAGATAACTCACCCTCACAAGTGTCACAACCCCAGCCAACTATAGTAGCACTTGAACCCAGCTGAAAGATAACTCACTCGCACAAGTGTCACTACCCCAGACAACTGTAGTAGCACTTGAACCCAGCTGAAAGATAACTCACCCTCACAAGTGTCACAACCCCAGACAACTATAGTAGCACTTGGACCCAGCTGAAAGATAACTCACAGGCACAAGTGTCACAACCCCAGACAACTATAGTAGCACTTGAACCCAGCTGAAAGATAACTCACCCGCACAAGTGTCACAACCCCAGACAACTATAGTAGCACTTGGACCCAGCTGAAAGATAACTCACCCGCACAAGTGTCACAACCCCAGACAACTGTAGTATCACTTGGACCCAGCTGAGAGATAACTCACCCGCACACGTGTCACAACCCCAGACAACTATAGTAGCACTTGGACCCAGCTGAAAGATAACTCACCCGCACAAGTGTCACAACCCCAGACAACTATAGTAGCACTTGGACCCAGCTGAAAGATAACTCACCCGCACAAGTGTCACAACCCCAGACAACTGTAGTATCACTTGGACCCAGCTGAGAGATAACTCACCCGCACAAGTGTCACAACCCCTGACAACTATAGTAGCACTTGGACCCAGCTGAAAGATAACTCACCCGCACAAGTGTCACAACCCCAGACAACTGTAGTAGCACTTGGACCCAGCTGAAAGATAACTCACCCTCACAAGTGTCACAACCCCAGGCAACTGTAGTAGCACTTGGACCCAGCTGAAAGATAACTCACCCTCACAAGTGTCACAACCCCAGACAACTTCAGTAGCACTTGGACCCAGCTGAAAGATAACTCACCCGCACAAGTGTCACAACCCCAGACAACTGTAGTAGCACTTGGACCCAGCTGAAAGATAACTCACCCGCACAAGTGTCACAACCCCAGACAACTGTAGAAGCACTTGGACCCAGCTGAAAGATAACTCACCCTCACAAGTGTCACAACCCCAGACAACTGTAGTAGCACTGGGAACCAGCTGAAAGATAACTCACCCTCACAAGTGTCACAACCCCAGACAACTTCAGTAGCACTTGGACCCAGCTGAAAGATAACTCACCCGCACAAGTGTCACAACCCCAGACAACTGTAAGAGCACTTGAACCCAGCTGAAAGATAACTCACCCGCACAAGTGTCACAACCCCCAGACAACTGTAGTAGCACTTGGACCAAGCTGAGAGATAACTCACCCTCACAAGTGTCACAACCCCAGACAACTGTAGTAGCACTTGAACCCAGCTGAAAGATAACTCACCCGCACAAGTGTCACAACCCCAGAACTGTAGTAGCACTTGAACCCAGCTGAAAGATAACTCACCCGCACAAGTGTCACAACCCCAGACAACTATAGTAGCACTTGGACCCAGCTGAAAGATAACTCACCCGCACAAGTGTCACAACCCCAGACAACTATAGTAGCACTTGAACCCAGCTGAAAGATAACTCACCCGCACAAGTGTCACAACCCCAGACAACTGTAGTAGCACTTGAACCCAGCTGAAAGATAACTCACCCGCACAAGTGTCACAACCCCAGACAACTGTAGTAGCACTTGAACCCAGGTGAAAGATAACTCACCCGCACAAGTGTCACAACCCCAGACAACTGTAGTAGCACTTGAACCCAGCTGAAAGATAACTCACCCGCACAAGTGTCACAACCCCAGACAACTGTAGTAGCACTTGAACCCAGCTGAAAGATAACTCACCCGCACAAGTGTCACAACCCCAGACAACTATAGTAGCACTTGGACCCAGCTGAAAGATAACTCACCCGCACAAGTGTCACAACCCCAGACAACTATAGTAGCACTTGAACCCAGCTGAAAGATAACTCACCCGCACAAGTGTCACAACCCCAGACAACTGTAGTAGCACTTGAACCCAGCTGAAAGATAACTCACCCGCACAAGTGTCACTACCCCAGACAACTGTAGTAGCACTTGAACCCAGCTGAAAGATAACTCACCCACACAAGTGTCACAACCCCAGACAACTATAGTGGCACTTGAACCCAGCTGAAAGATAACTCACCCGCACAAGTGTCTTAACCCCAGACAACTGTAGTAGCACTTGAACCCAGCTGAAAGATAACTCACCCGCACAAGTGTCACAACCCCAGACAACTGTAGTAGCACTTGAACCCAGCTGAAAGATAACTCACCCGCACAAGTGTCACAACCCCAGACAACTGTAGTAGCACTTGAACCCAGCTGAAAGATAACTCACCCGCACAAGTGTCACAACCCCAGACAACTGTAGTAGCACTTGAACCCAGCTGAAAGATAACTCACCCGCACAAGTGTCACAACCCCAGACAACTATAGTAGCACTTGGACCCAGCTGAAAGATAACTCACCCGCACAAGTGTCACAACCCCAGACAACTATAGTAGCACTTGGACCCAGCTGAAAGATAACTCACCCGCACAAGTGTCACAACCCCAGACAACTGTAGTATCACTTGGACCCAGCTGAGAGATAACTCACCCGCACAAGTGTCACAACCCCAGACAACTATAGTAGCACTTGGACCCAGCTGAAAGATAACTCACCCGCACAAGTGTCACAACCCCAGACAACTATACTAGCACTTGGACCCAGCTGAAAGATAACTCACCCGCACAAGTGTCACAACCCCAGACAACTGTAGTATCACTTGGACCCAGCTGAGAGATAACTCACCCGCACAAGTGTCACAACCCCAGACAACTATAGTAGCACTTGGACCCAGCTGAAAGATAACTCACCCGCACTAGTGTCACAACCCCAGACAACTATAGTAGCACTTGGACCCAGCTGAAAGATAACTCACCCGCACAAGTGTCACAACCCCAGACAACTGTAGTATCACTTGGACCCAGCTGAGAGATAACTCACCCGCACAAGTGTCACAACCCCAGACAACTATAGTAGCACTTGGACCCAGCTGAAAGATAACTCACCCGCACAAGTGTCACAACCCCAGACAACTGTAGTAGCACTTGAACCCAGCTGAGAGATAACTCACCCGCACAAGTGTCACAACCCCAGACAACTATAGTAGCACTTGGACCCAGCTGAAAGATAACTCACCCGCACAAGTGTCACAACCCCAGACAACTGTAGTAGCACTTGAACCCAGCTGAAAGATAACTCACCCGCACAAGTGTCACAACCCCAGACAACTGTAGTAGCACTTGAACCCAGCTGAAAGATAACTCACGCGCACAAGTGTCACTACCCCAGACAACTGTGGTAGCACTTGAACCCAGCTGAAAGATAACTCACCCTCACAAGTGTCACAACCCAAGACAACTATAGTAGCACTTGGACCCAGCTGAAACATAACTCACCCGCACAAGTGTCACAACCCCAGACAACTATAGTAGCACTTGGACCCAGCTGAAACATAACTCACCCGCACAAGTGTCACAACCCAAGACAACTATAGTAGCACTTGGACCCAGCTGAAAGATAACTCACCCGCACAAGTGTCACAACCCCAGACAACTGTAGTAGCACTTGAACCCAGCTGAAAGATAACTCACCCGCACAAGTGTCACAACCCCAGACAACTGTAGTAGCACTTGAACCCAGCTGAAAGATAACTCACGCGCACAAGTGTCACTACCCCAGACAACTGTGGTAGCACTTGAACCCAGCTGAAAGATAACTCACCCTCACAAGTGTCACAACCCCAGACAACTATAGTAGCACTTGGACCCAGCTGAAACATAACTCACCCTCACAAGTGTCACAACCCAAGACAACTATAGTAGCACTTGGACCCAGCTGAAACATAACTCACCCGCACAAGTGTCACAACCCCAGACAACTGTAGTATCACTTGGACCCAGCTGAGAGATAACTCACCCGCACAAGTGTCACAACCCCAGACAACTATAGTAGCACTTGGACCCAGCTGAAAGATAACTCACCCGCACAAGTGTCACAACCCCAGACAACTGTAGTAGCACTTGAACCCAGCTGAAAGATAACTCACCCGCACAAGTGTCACTACCCCAGACAACTGTAGTAGCACTTGAACCCAGCTGAAAGATAACTCACCCACACAAGTGTCACAACCCCAGACAACTGTAGTAGCACTTGGACCCAGCTGAAAGATAACTCACCCGCACAAGTGTCACAACCCCAGACAACTATAGTAGCACTTGAACCCAGCTGAAAGATAACTCACCCGCACAAGTGTCACAACCCCAGACAACTGTAGTAGCACTTGAACCCAGCTGAAAGATAACTCACGCGCACAAGTGTCACTACCCCAGACAACTGTGGTAGCACTTGAACCCAGCTGAAAGATAACTCACCCTCACAAGTGTCACAACCCAAGACAACTATAGTAGCACTTGGACCCAGCTGAAACATAACTCACCCGCACAAGTGTCACAACCCCAGACAACTATAGTAGCACTTGGACCCAGCTGAAAGATAACTCACCCGCACAAGTGTCACAACCCCAGACAACTATAGTAGCACTTGGACCCAGCTGAAAGATAACTCACCCGCACAAGTGTCACAACCCCAGACAACTGTAGTATCACTTGGACCCAGCTGAGAGATAACTCACCCGCACAAGTGTCACAACCCCAGACAACTATAGTAGCACTTGGACCCAGCTGAAAGATAACTCACCCGCACAAGTGTCACAACCCCAGACAACTATACTAGCACTTGGACCCAGCTGAAAGATAACTCACCCGCACAAGTGTCACAACCCCAGACAACTGTAGTATCACTTGGACCCAGCTGAGAGATAACTCACCCGCACAAGTGTCACAACCCCAGACAACTATAGTAGCACTTGGACCCAGTTGAAAGATAACTCACCCGCACTAGTGTCACAACCCCAGACAACTATAGTAGCACTTGGACCCAGCTGAAAGATAACTCACCCGCACAAGTGTCACAACCCCAGACAACTGTAGTATCACTTGGACCCAGCTGAGAGATAACTCACCCGCACAAGTGTCACAACCCCAGACAACTATAGTAGCACTTGGACCCAGCTGAAAGATAACTCACCCGCACAAGTGTCACAACCCCAGACGACTGTAGTAGCACTTGGACCCAGCTGAAAGATAACTCACCCGCACAAGTGTCACAACCCCAGACAACTGTAGTAGCACTTGAACCCAGCTGAAAGATAACTCACCCGCACAAGTGTCACAACCCCAGACAACTGTAGTAGCACTTGGACCCAGCTGAAAGATAACTCACCCGCACAAGTGTCACAACCCCAGACAACTGTAGTAGCACTTGAACCCAGCTGAAAGATAACTCACCCGCACAAGTGTCACAACCCCAGACAACTGTAGTAGCACTTGGACCCAGCTGAAAGATAACTCACCCGCACAAGTGTCACAACCCCAGACAACTGTAGTAGCACTTGAACCCAGCTGAAATATAACTCACCCGCACAAGTGTCACAACCCCAGACAACTGTAGTAGCACTTGGACCCAGTTGAAATATAACTCACCCTCACAAGTGTCACAACCCTAGACAACTGTAGTAGCACTTGGACCCAGCTGAAAGATAACTCACCCGCACAAGTGTCACAACCCCAGACAACTGTAGTAGCACTTGGACCCAGCTGAAAGATAACTCACCCGCACAAGTGTCACAACCCCAGACAACTGTAGTAGCACTTCGACCCAGCTGAAAGATAACTCACCCTCACAAGTGTCAAAACCCCAGACAACTGTAGTAGCACTAGGACTCAGCTGAGAGATAACTCACCCGCACAAGTGTCACAACCCCAGACAACTGTAGTAGCACTTGGACCCAGTTGAAAGATAACTCACATTCACAAGTGTCACAACCCTAGACAACTGTAGTAGCACTTGGACCCAGCTGAAAGATAACTCACCCTCACAAGTGTCACAACCCTAGACAACTGTAGTAGCACTTGGACCCAGCTGAAAGATAACTCACCCGCACAAGTGTCACAACCCCAGACAACTGTAGTAGCACTTGGACCCAGCTGAAAGATAACTCACCCGCACAAGTGTCACAACCCCAGACAACTGTAGTAGCACTTCGACCCAGCTGAAAGATAACTCACCCTCACAAGTGTCACAACCCCAGACAACTGTAGTAGCACTAGGACTCAGCTGAGAGATAACTCACCCGCACAAGTGTCACAACCCCAGACAACTGTAGTAGCACTTGGACCCAGTTGAAAGATAACTCACATTCACAAGTGTCACAACCCTAGACAACTGTAGTAGCACTTGGACCCTGCTGAAAGATAACTCACCCGCACAAGTGTCACAACCCCAGACAACTGTAGTAGCACTTGGACCCAGCTGAAAGATAACTCACCCGCACAAGTGTCACAACCCCAGACAACTGTAGTAGCACTTCGACTCAGCTGAGATATAACTCACCCTCACAAGTGTCACAACCCCAGACAACTGTAGTAGCACTAGGACTCAGCTGAGAGATAACTCACCCGCACAAGTGTCACAACCCCAGACAACTGTAGTAGCACTTGGACTCAGCTGAGAGATAACTCACCCGCACAAGTGTCACAACCCCAGACAACTGTAGTAGCACTTGGACCCAGCTGAAAGATAACTCACCCACACAAGTGTCACAACCCCAGACAACTGTAGTAGCACTTGGACTCAGCTGAGAGATAACTCACCCGCACAAGTGTCACAACCCCAGACAACTGTAGTAGCACTTGGACCCAGTTGAAAGATAACTCACCCTCACAAGTGTCACAACCCCAGACAACTGTAGTAGCACTTGGACCCAGCTGAAAGATAACTCACCCGCACAAGTGTCACAACCCCAGACAATTGTAGTAGCACTTGGACTCAGCTGAGAGATAACTCACCCGCACAAGTGTCACAACCCCAGCTACCTGTAGTAGCACTCGGACCCAGCTGAGATATAACTCACCCGCACAAGTTTCCCAACCCCAGCTACCTGTAGTAGCACTCGGACCCAGCTGAGATATAACTCACCCGCACAAGTGTCACAACCCCAGCTACCTGTAGTAGCACTTGGACTCAGCTGAGATATAACTCACCCTCACAAGTGTCACAACCCCAGACAACTGTAGTAGCACTAAGACTCAGCTGAGAGATAACTCACCCGCACAAGTGTCACAACCCCAGACAACTGTAGTAGCACTTGGACTCAGCTGAGAGATAACTCACCCGCACAAGTGTCACAACCCCAGACAACTGTAGTAGCACTTGGACCCAGCTGAAAGATAACTCACCCACACAAGTGTCACAACCCCAGACAACTGTAGTAGCACTTGGACTCAGCTGAGAGATAACTCACCCGCACAAGTGTCACAACCCCAGACAACTGTAGTAGCACTTGGACCCAGTTGAAAGATAACTCACCCTCACAAGTGTCACAACCCCAGACAACTGTAGTAGCACTTGGACCCAGCTGAAAGATAACTCACCCGCACAAGTGTCACAACCCCAGACAATTGTAGTAGCACTTGGACTCAGCTGAGAGATAACTCACCCGCACAAGTGTCACAACCCCAGCTACCTGTAGTAGCACTCGGACCCAGCTGAGATATAACTCACCCGCACAAGTTTCCCAACCCCAGCTACCTGTAGTAGCACTCGGACCCAGCTGAGATATAACTCACCCGCACAAGTGTCACAACCCCAGCTACCTGTAGTAGCACTTGGACTCAGCTGAGAGATAACTCGCCCTCACAAGCGTCACAACCCCAGACAACTGTAGTAGCACTTGGACCCAGCTGAAAGATAACTCACCCGCACAAGTGTCACAACCCCAGACAACTGTAGTAGCACTTGGACCCAGTTGAGAGATAACTCACCCTCACAAGTGTCACAACCCCAGACAACTGTAGTAGCATTTGGACCCAGCTGAGAGATAACTCACTTTCACAAGTGTCACAACACCAGGCAACTGCAGTAGCACTTGGACCCAGCTACAAAATAACTCAAAACACAAGTGTAACAGAGCCTCAGGATACTACAGTATCACTTTGTCCCAGCTCAGAGATAACTCACACAAACACAAGTGTAGATTTACAAAAAGTATCCTTAGGAAAGTATGGTATTACTTGGACCCAGCTGAGAGATAACTCAAAACACAACTGTCACAGTCTTATACAACTCTAGTAACACTTGGAATCACCTGTGTACATCATAGTAATAGACCTACTAGTAAGAGATAAAGTATTTCACTATAAGCCCAGTAAATTTATGTACCATTTCGTGAAGCACAGTTATAATATTGAAATTAGTATTTTATCTGCCTTTTTAACATTCAAACTATTGAGATTAATTTCCCTTTTTGTATCATAAAGGACTAGACTGGGATGGTGGCGTCGTCCTGTAATCCAGCTACTTGGAGGTCACGAGTTGTGGATAGTTAAAAGCAAAGGCTTGTGGATGCGATATTCTCTAGTGGGGATTAACGTCCGCACTAGTGAATACTAGTTCATCCATATAGACTATCTTCATAATTAGACCAATTCGTATATATCATTTCGAAATTGTGGTTTGGATCAAGCGTTAAACTGTAGGTCCCTAGATACCATTGGCTGCTGGACTAGTACTGTCTAAAGAGGCCTTAGCCAGTAACAAGACTACAAGATCGCACCACAATCATCCTAGACTCATCTCTCGGTCATATTTAAATTAAAATAAATATCCACTATGTAAGGTCCCTGTCTCAAAATAGTTTTTTAGTGATCAATATGATTCATATGATTATTGCTCAAAGACCTGTAAAGTTTATCTCGTGTGACACAGCCCTCTGCGGTGAAATTTATAAAGGCGTGAAATTGTTAATTTAATGCCACTTTCTGTAGAGGTTTTTAGTTTACGATTTTATTTATCGATTTTAGTTTACAAGGCCATTTTAGAAAATCTTGTGCACGGATTGTTTATATTCTGTTTTGACATGGTTTATGGTTCAAATTATATTATATACATATAAAATAGGATTGTATGACATCTTATTTATTTTATATACCTAGAATATAATTATAGTTGTTAAAATATTTTTAAGGAAGTACATAACACTAAGTGTTTCTGATACAATAGATATACTATATTTGATTCGGGTAGAAGAGGCAATCGAAGTTTATATTTTCTTCAGGAGTTAAAGAAAGTTTCTAAAAAGTCGGGATTTACTCCAAGATGTGCCCTTTCATGAAATTTTCATGTTAAATTTTCCTCTTCCCACGTCGATAAACGTTTCCACCAAACTAAACGATAGTATATATTTTATTTCTTTTTATAAATTAAGGTGCAGGTTGAAAACAAATCTGTATTAAATTTTTAACATATTTAACTGACCACTGCCACGTTTGTAAAAAATAATATACATAACGGTAATACTATATAAAGATAATATTTCTCTGAATAACAATAATAAAGATACTGTAATGAAATAAACGCTTTTTTAAACACATTAGTGTACACTCAACGCATATTCAATCGAATATCAAGAAATATTTATTTTTTAAAAAACGGGGCACTGTAAAACATATTTTTTGGATTACAAAAAAAAAAAAAAAAAAAAAAAAAAAAAAAAATTGGAGTCCAATTTGCCAAAAGTTTTATTAGTAACTGTACAACATTTATAATTGTAAAATCACAACAAAAAATTTTGTACACTTACAAAAACTACTTGCAGTGATACAATATTTTTCATTGCAAAATTACCAAAATATAGTTGTAAAACTACAAAATTTAAATTTGTAGTTTTATAATTATATTTTTTGTTATTTTAAAATAAAAATATTGTGTAATCGCAAGAAGTTTTTGTTACTATACCAAACCTTTTTTATGATTGTAAAAGGTTGAATGTTGTACAGTTAGGGTCTATTAAAATTTTCCGCAAACTGGACTCCAAAAGATTTATATGTAAAATTACAAAAATTATTTTTGTAACAATACTAAATGAAGTATCTAAGTTTGTAATTGGTTCAAAAAAGTGATCTATCCTAGAATTAATTGTAAAGGCAAATTTACAAAATGAACAATTTTATTATTAAGTATTACAATTTATATGACAAACTGAGGATTATATTGTTATAAATATGCGATTTTTTCTTGTAATTAATTGTTCTTATATTATCACACTGTAATAGTTGAGCAGGCTAATTTTATATTATTAATTTTTATGGGTGAAATAAAAAAAATTATGAGTGCATTTTGACCCATTTGTAACCCCATTAAACCCTGTTCCCATTGTCCGGTCAACCTGGTTTTCGAACTTAACCTAAAGAACGCCAAAGACATCAATCTAAGAACATTAAGTGCGAACTTTATGTTCTTATACTTATGGAATAACTCAAAACATTATATACAATAGATCACTGAAGGGAAAAAGTGTCGCTTTTCTTTACGAACTAAACGACCATGGCGAACCAATTTCAGAAGATGAGGGAGGGTAAAAGCCACTTTTGGTTCGTGCAAAAAAATATAGGCCTATCATGATATAAATATTACACTAGACCCTCTCTATGTCGACCCTCGTAGGATCGGGCCTGCATCGAATAACCTAAAAGGCCATTTAAGGCGGGCTATTATACCTTACAAGAAAAATATCAACTACTGTAAAACAAATATAAACACTATACTGTAAAACAAAAAGAACCCGTTGATTATAAAATAAGGCTCGACTCTACACAGGTGCAAGTAAAAATCTAAAAATTGGACGATAACCCCGATATAGTAACGTTCCACAATATGAGTTTCCTCTGTGATTTGTAACAAAGGTTAAGGCCTACTTGATTAGATATGGCGAATTCCCACAGTTTACAATTTTTTAACTTCCCCCATAAACACCATGGGAACGAGGATGTAGGTTTGTTGCCTCGGGGTATTGCAAGTAGATATAGGAAAATCCATTTTCCCAGTGAATGTAACTTAATGACATCAAATTCTGAAATTTTTAATATTCCCCATAAACCCCATAAGGGTTTTGGGGATGAGTAGGTAGGTTTGCCGCCAGATGGGTGCTGTAAGTAAATATAAATTAAAACTACTTTTGTTATTAACTCAAGACAGGATTTACAAGATATGCTGTATTTGAAAGTTTAAAAGATAGATGAATTCCACACAATTACTATGACTGTAGAAATAGCTTACAATTGTCCTTTATGCGATAAACTTGAAAGTGAAGATGAAGATAGTTTACTTGACCTCACTCCTGCATTTTCCGAAACTACAACAGCAGAAGAAAACTAATGATTACGATTAAACATATATGTCTCTCTCTCTTGCTTTCCCCCACCATTTTCTAAAAAAAAAAAAAAAACGAATATCGTACCTCCGTTTCTCATTTCATCCCCGACTTTTGAATTATCGACATCGCTTCTTTCTTTTCATCATCGGTCGATGTTTTTGTTTTTTTTTTGTCCTCCCAACAACATGCATAGGAGAGGATAGACTAAAACTGTAAATCAACCGACTGCAATTGCTGACCAACAACCAAGAAGAAATTAATCATCTGTTGAAACTTTTCAAATACGTACTGTGTGGATTATGCATTTACCTTCACCTCGTCTTCACTATTTGTATCTACCAGTCTAATATTAATAAAAACACTTCTTCAACTTTACAAATAAAACGCTCACATAATATTTCAAATACCTATTCCGCTATCGCTGACACTAATGCCGTAGCGGGGTAGGCTTTTTAAAAACTTCCTCCAAAATGGCCTTGACCTGATTTCTTAACCCATCCATCACTGTCAAACCACCCAAATTGCACACCGGAAGTCACCACGGACCAACCCCAATCGGAAGTCACCACGGTTTTCACGCTAAAACCCCAAAAATTCGTGACCTTGAACTGAGCCTTGATGAGTAGTGGCCAAAACACACTACTCTTTAAAATCATAGTTATTGGTATGGTATACTAGATAGCAAACTATTTACAAAATTAGATTAAGTTAGAAGTTAAAGAAACTACTTTAAATATTGTAAATAGTGTACAAACTTATATTCTATTTACATAATTCAATGTAGATACATTTACAATGTAATGGTTCTTTGATGATTCTAAATTTTCATAACACTTTGAAATTATTGAAGGAAGGAAGAACATGTGACAAATAGAGCAAAGCATAATGATGTCCTATACTCGAAACAACACACGCTTTTGTAATGAGAAATTCTAAACAGACCTTACATATTTATTCAGCAGGAATAATGTTTTCGTAGGAGTTCTTTTGATTATTCATGGGGGTATGGCGGGACTGTGTGATTGTTTCAGTTGTGTTCACGAACCTCTGATCTGCAGTCAAAGAATTAATTGAGGTGTGTTTACAGTTTGCTTAAGGACCACTGAGTCCTCCGCCAAGTTTACAGTATTTAATATGACGACGGATATGTGGACGGATATGTACAATATAAAGAGAGCTAAATTGTATTTGAATAGTTCCATTAAATTTAACCATCACATTATAACTTACAATCCGGTTAGAACATAGATCAAACGAGTTGAAAAATAAAGTGAAAATATATTGAAAATAAAAGGAAAACTAAGTTTAAATTTGTTTAATTTTCTATCTTATTTTTAATATGTTATTAAAATCATTGAGATGAAGGCACTTGCCGCAAACAAATTCAGAATAGGCGAAATACATTAGTTTACAGTAGAACCTCTTTAACCGTTATACCCTTAAGACCGGGACTGTGACGGTTAATTGAATAGACGGATAACAGAAATAAAGTTAAAACCCTTATCAGTAAGTAGATTTAAAATGATTTGGAAGTGGTTAATACACATTTATATTAAAATTGCGGAATACAAAAGTGAAGTAATACAAAGCTGCTTTTTAGTTGTAGGCCTACCTAATAAATCCCGTCTTACGTCATTTATGGTCGTTCTGCGAACACCTTAAATCCGCTTGATTTAAGGCAAAGTTGTCGTAGCAGTTTTGCTCTTCCTGAAACGTTTGAAAACGTCCAGGTTTTTATCAATTTTTAATCAACTTGTTTTCCTTTTTAACCATCTCAGAAGAACTTTACAATTAGTCGGTCAACATTACACACTGAAACAGAAAACACTACATATATGCCACGTAGTTCCTTGTGCACTGAGTACAGTTACAGTCTAATAAGTATTGAGGAACGGTCATGACAATCATTCTCCGTGCGTCGCGGGAGAAAAGGCTCTGCACTAACGTTCCCAGTGACAATACTCGCAACTAAGTTCTGTTTTAAGCATTTTATTAATGGGTAGGCCATAATTGAGCATACATTGTTTCGATTTAAAATTAATATCTTCCATGATCAAAATTGTATTTGTTTATGAATTGAAATGAAAAATTTCATGCACTAATTACGAGGCTTATATGTTGTCATCTTATAGGCATCGGATTTAACAGGAAAACAATGGTGTTTGCTACTCTAGGCACCAGGAACCGCTAGCTGTTTCCGGGCCGCACACTTTTCAAGTATGATTTCCAAGACTGTCTCATGATGGACTGTGGTACAGTACTGAGCTACTGTAAAAACAACTGAATCCATCTCAGTTGTAATAATGCTACTTTGGTAATAATTATTTGATATTTCTAAAAATGATCAAAACAAGTCCGTCAAAGCAAAATTTGAGACCAAGATTGGTTGGGTTTGTGGCATATTGCTCTGAATGTTTGAAATTTTTAATTTATATACGACAAAACACATTTTTAAAGTTTTTAACTTAAGAAAGAAAATTTCATAATTTTTCTTATGAAGTTTTTTAACTTAAGTAACTTCATGTTCTTTGAAGAAGTATTAGAAAGAACATCATTAGGCAAAAAATTAAGGGTCTTAAGATTTAGAGCACTGTGAGACGAAACCGACCTCAAAAGGTAGAATATGCCAATGAAAAGTTTGATTGCCTGCCATGTTAGTCCTAGGCGACCATTTGAAGTGTGATGTGGTATTGTAGATCAAGTACGACCTTTAATTTTAAATACACCAAAAATATGCTTACATTTAAGACTTTCGACCGACTTCTGGTGAGCCGACATCCAGAGATGCCAGCCGGTCAGTTGTGGGGTGATAACTAGGTTACTATCACATTAATGATATGTGATAAATACAAATTAATTATCGGAGGGGCTTGATTGAAGTGCCGGCCGCGAGAATGGCGTCTCAAGGGAGATGTCTGTCTCCTTGGCCGGGACCTTTTTCGGTACGCTTGGCCCGTAAATATTTTAAGTATATAAGTATTATGATTTGTTGTTGCGTAAAAATTATAAAAGGCGTCCCAGACTTGATTGTCCCCCTGTGTATTTTTATTGATAAATCCGATGAATAAAATAGGACTTTACAACTTTAAACTTCCATATAGAATCATGCAGAGCTCTGTATAGAGGTTAATATTGTATTTACTAGTAGGGAAACACCACCAATTTTGTTCATTCCTTGGGATACATTAATTTATTGAACCCCTCCGGAAAGTATTTCATTAAACCTTTCTAAACAAATCTAAATTGGATTCATAAGTAACAATTAAATACTGGACTATCACAAAAAAGTGAAAAAGTTTACGATCAAAACAATGTGCAGCGCTTCGTATCCTACTCAATCCTTCCAATTTTATTGTTTTAAAACTACATGAAAGTTATGAAATGTATGAAAGTGTATGAAATTTAATGTTTAGGATCCTTGAAGATAAACTATTTGCATTTTAAGCCAATCAATATGTATTTAATTTCAATAAAATTAGCGTCGTTAAACAAATGAAGAAGAACGAAATGTAAGGTCATGTCATGACTAAAAAAAGGGACGAAGCAACAAGTCTAAATTTTTACTATCTCTAATGTTTCATAGAATAGAGACCCATTTTGTTAATAATATTTATTAAAAATGACCAGGTAATAGTCACAGACACAGATATAAGCTATATTTCATTTTTAGATACACCGCTAAAATACTAAACTCCTTACGGTACCACAACGGAAGATTCAAGATTGGCGTGCTTCTCTTCTATAAAGACTTCCTAACCTTGTCATTTTTGACTAACTACCGGGCTGTCTCTGTTCGTTTAAGCGGAAATGTTGTCAAGTTAATTTTAGTTTACAACCTTCCTTGATTCATTTTGTCTGGTCTTCTTGGCTAATACCAGTTTGAACCTGAATGGTTTTCATCCTAAACTACTTCATTTTACTAATGTAAAACAAGTCTGCCTTATGAACTGTAATCAACGAATATTTTAGTTGTATAATGTTCTCATAGTTCGTTATTTTTTCTCTTGCATGATTTTTAACTGAATTCAACTGGAACAGTAATATTTGGCTCAAAAAGTGTATTTTTATGCATCAACCTTTGTTATGGCTAATAATGTCCCCAACCAAAAATTGATATATTCATCTATCCATGTTTTCTAAGCCATTTGTTTTACTGTACGACTTTAAAGTGCATATACGTTTATACGAATTACAATAATTGGCCGCTATACTATTTTCAAATTAATATTTATCTTTTAAACTTATTCATACATTTATGATCAGTTGTTACTACATCATAGGAGTTATTCATGGCGATAATTTCAAAACAATTTCCTTTGTATAGTGTTATAAAATTTTAACTCAATTACCAGTCATAGAACGATGACATAATAATTATGATCAAATGAAAATTGGTTGGTTTCAGAGCACGGATGATAGGATTCGATTAACAATATGGACACAAATAAATTGGTTTATTAATCTGTTTGGGGACAGTTGCTCACTGCTGTACTCCCGTTGCATGTGCAATAATAAGGACTTTTTGTAATAAGGAAGTGGGAATCTTTTACGGACGTTTTGTTGGACTCGCCTGCTCCATACGCAGTAGACCTAGACCTTTTCCACGCTTAGTTCCCCCCATAACCATTTATCACATTACATCGGTGGTAGCCTCTTGATTGGAACATCGAGGTTGGGCCCTTCTGGGTTTAAGACGACAGAACTATTTCCATAGTCTTCTTTTTAATATTCTTTTTTCGGTGGTTGCCGCTCGGCTAGCTCAGCCTTTTCTAAGGCGAGTCTAAAATCGAGGCAGGTCGCAAAACCAGCGACACATGGTTGACTGCTGCGGCTGCATTCTTCGACTTCAGTTCACTGTAGAGGAACAGTGACCTGGTTTTACAAGAGTTTTATGTTCGTGTCCTGCTTCTCCACATTTATAGTAAAAGCGGACCGACCCTCTCCCGTACACTCGCTGCGGTGATTCCCATAGTCTGCTCACTTGAAGCAACTAAGGACCGTGGTCCTCAAACTCAAACGCAACTTGCATCTGCGAAATTCCACACGGATATAACGATGTTTTAGAAAACTGATGGCCTCTTCCATTGAAAGGTTGAGGATCGCCATGATTGCAGATTGTTTTGTTTTCTGGCGGATTCTTTGCGTGTCTCACTGGGGCGGCAGAAAAAATTGTCTTAGGCCTCGATGACCTCAGTGAGAGAATCGAGAGCCTCAACACCTCAAAAGAAACTGGCTTGTCCCGGACGATTACATTTCCCTCCTCTCCAACCACCACCTCCTCAAGAACTGCGGCGAAAGCCTGAAGGAGCCCTTCCCCAGCTGTAGAAAAACAGGGGATCTCGGGTCGGTCTGGCGCAGACCACCTTTAGGCGTCAAGGTTGATATCTTTGCAGATCTTCCCCTAGACGCCAGCGAAGGTTTAGCCAACCATCACTAGCTCGAGAACGGAGGACGGATCAGATCTTGGGTTTCGACATTCCAGGCACAACCTCCTGGTGGGGGTTTGTCATAAAAATGAAAAACACACATCAGAACATCATACTGTGTTATCATAATAAACATATAGTTGTAATTTACTTTTAAAGTGAAAAATTCATTACTGTATCAGGCTATTTATTCACGTATCAAAACATTAGAAATGTATACGAATTCGTATTTTTTAACAATGACTTTATCGACGGACACCATGACAGCATATCAGCGTAACATTTGAAGGTAAACCACAATATTCAACGCCGTTAAACAACCAATTGTTTACAAAATTACCAATAATTTTCGAAACTATTTAAATTAGTACAATTTTATTTACAGCCTTAAAAAGTTTTAATAAGTTATCTGACTATTAGTTGAGACCGTCATAACCAACTTACAAGCGGTGGCCGGCAAAACCTTCATCAAAAGATAATATCCGAAATCGCCAGTTCAGAACTCAATTATTATTAACTATGGTGAATTGCCCTTTTCTATAAGTAAACCAAGTAGAGAAACATTTGACATATATAATTTGATTTGAGAATCTTGAATAATAAAGGCATTTAAAGTAATCAATATCATTGGTACAAATTATACTAATACTTTTAGTAAATAGTAAAAACTTTAAAATTAAGTCCAGTCCTTAATTTATCTATAATCTTCAATGAAAAACTTTTTAAACACAAGTGGGGAGGGGGAGTTTAGATATAAAAATTACGAAACATAACTTAAAAACCAAAAAATTTATCTACTGACTAAAGGTAATATTAAAATATACCAATAATTAATTTGTTTTTTCTTAAGAGGTATGTATGATAAAGTTGTATTTGTTTGTTTTGTTAGTCAGCAAGAGTGAGTCATACGAAAGATATAGTAATACTCAGGGGAAAATCACAGGTTACATACACATTCAGTGTGTTTGAACGTGATTGATCTTGTCGAATAGGTTCCTTAACGGGAGAAATAAACTTGATATATTAAAGACTATGCTTTTTATTTCCATAAAAGCATAAAGTAAGTGTAAAATTAAATTTATGCAATTGCTCTCTTTTATTTAGGATATAAAACTAACAACGCCAAAATTAACATATCGTCTCTGTTTTATATGTTTAAGGATAAATCACTTTTTAGCTGAATCGTCATTAAATGTTGTTAATTATTATCTTAGTCTATTTATTGTTCTAAATTATTCGTCTTTTAGTTCCATCATATTGAGAAATTAAGTTATTTATTGTTAGTTATTAATGAACTGTCAGCTGCACCAAACTGCATGCTTCTATTATATAACTGATAATAATATTGATGGTACCTTAATTGTAAGTGGTCTTTTATGACTATAATGTAGCATTGTACAATTCAATAAGTAAAATAAAATCAATTTAAAACGATTTTAGAACGTAAGCGTAAAATGGTCATAATTATTGTAATACAAAGTACAAATCATACTCAACCCAGTGTGATATATATGATATACCATGTTTCAAATTGTATCAGGAAAAAAGAAAATTATTCAATGTCAATCGTTCAGCCTTATGCGCTAAATTTCGTTAATAAGTGATGGATTCTCCCATGATGAGGCTAGAGGGAAATAACGTCAAACTTCACAAAATAAACTGGAGGCGCGGAAGTCGTTTCGTGATTGGTCCCTGTGGAGCATTTCCGGAAATTTGACAGTCGCCGACGTCAAACCTGCAGTACCGTCCTGGCCGGAAATCCATTACGGCGGAATTAAATTTTCCAGAAAACAGAGGTTACCCTTTTCATACGATTTTTCATTTTCACTCGTTGGTTAATTTTTTTACTTTCTCGCCCTAAGAAATAATTGTTTTTACAAAATTTTTCGAATTTGAGTTTTTAGTGGATTCATCCGTTTTGTTGCTTTGTGAGTCCAGAAAGTAGTTTTACGAGACTGTGAAATTCAAATAAATATTACTTATGACCATTAATAAAAAATAAATAAATAATACAGTATTTTACATTATTCCTCTACGTCAAGGGGTTGCGATAAATTTCAATCTTTTGTTTAGCGGAAATCGAATAACGTTGCAAAACGTCACAGACGCGTGTAGAGTCAAACTGAGTGCTGCTTAGCTGGTAGCTAACCGACTGACCCATCAACACAAAGTTTTTTTTTAGCCTTTTAACCCCTTCTTTTTATTGCTGGAAGAAAGTATGAGTTAGTTATCGGATACCGTATATTTAGATATGGATAGACTTCTCATGTCAGAAGTTTTAGGATTAGTTGGTTTTATTTCTTTCCGTTTTAAAGTAATTTTCAATTTGTTTTATATTAATAACTATTTTATATCAGTTTTCAAACCGAAGTGACCTAAACAAATTTTATAAGTGTTGAAAAAATTTATTTTTACTACAATTTCTTTTTTATCGTTCTATTAGTTAATATTTGCTATCAAGAACCTTTTAAATGCTTAACTTCCATAAAATGTGTAACTTCATCAATCTGCATCTCCTTTAGAAGTAAGTAAAGGAGTGAGGGGATTTGAAGTGGGGTTTATACTACTTACTTCAAAAGCGATCCATCAATATCATAGTTCGAGCGACAACATTTTAAAGTTAAAATACATAAGCAAGATAGGTTATTAAGATAAAACACTAAGGATGTATTGTAAGTTCTTGTCAAATGATAAACATAAATTGTACCTTTTATATGCGAGAAAATTAAATTTACTGTCATTCCACTCAGAAATATTATCAGTTTATCGAGATATTATAAAACATTAGTTAGTTTTTATTAAAAACTAGTTTAATAGAACTATTTAAAATATAGTAAAACTAGTATTTTTTTTTTAACATTTCTAATATTTTATTTACTTTTTATAAACAATAACAATAGTCAAAATATGTCAAAATATGATCAAAATATGCTACAAAACATATTTAATTTTTATCAGCACCGCATTCGTATGGATCATTATTATTTGTAGCAAAATTTTATTGCTATCTCAAAATAAAAATAGATGATATTTCGTCAATCCACTTGGGCTGATAAACTTGAGTTGAAAACAGATGTAGTTTTCGATTAAACTTTTAGCAACCTCAAGCTATCGTCTATCGTATTGAAAAGAAATAGAGAAGCTCTCAAGACTTGTTTTCATTATTTGAATATAAGTTTAGTCCAACTTTCAATAAGCAGCACTCTTAGTTCATTTATATACAGTATATTTAGTATTTAGTTTGTTTAAATTACTTTAATTTTGGAGTTTTATTTTTGATTACTCTTACTCAACGCTAAAGGGCAAACTAAAATATTAATAATAACAATAGTATTATCTAAATTTTTAATTGTAAACTAAACAAAGAAACTTCTCTATTATTGACTGCTTGAAGAGTAAAAGTGGGAGTGGGCAATATTTTCTAAAGTATTTATGTGCCTCAAAATATATCTAGATGAATAATTAATATATTATTATCATATGTAATTTTTATGTTACTAATTAACATTAAGGGTCCTTGTTACATTGTGATACCTCAGGTTTACCTTCGACTATATAACATTATTATAACTAAGTGCAAAACTAATGCACATTGAATTTTCTTTTAAGTTCAAAAACACAAAGTTGAAAATGGGAGCGATTAGTTAGAAAGGGTATTTGACCCCTTATTAATTTGGAACATTTTTAAATGTTGCTAAATAGGACTTGAGCCCAGCCTGTATTTGGCAAAGTGCATTCGGAAGGTTACTTTTTGTTAGAGGCATCACACAGCCACAGAAAATGTTGTCCAAATTACACTTGCATTCCATATGCAGAGCACCGTGAAAAGTTTTCTGTCAGTTAAAATTGTACTGGCAAACGGTATTTGTCACGTGATGTACATAATTGGTCTGCATTGACGTCATAGATTGGTAAACTGATGGGATAAGATAAGCCGCCCTGATAACGCTGCGTGTAGGGCCTATCTGGATCAATCATAAATAGCTTAACCTTATGTCACGGTAAATCAACTATTTAATTACTTCACGACCCATGTATCGAACTAAGCCGCATCCAGTTTGCAATATTCCGTTGATTAACTTTTATTTTATTTTATTTTTAAATACATTAATAAAATTTGGTATTACTATTTTAAATACAATACAGTTCCGCTAATCCAAAAATTCCGCCTATTTCTAACAAATATTTTTTAAATAATACAGAGTCTAATAAATCATAACCCGCGAAATAACGGTCGTTGCTATTTCGCGGAATTCCCGGTCATAAGACGCATTTCTTAAATTTTTCGATCGTCTTTGACGAACTTTATTTCTAAGTCTCAGTACTATTTTACACTTTTCCATATCTATCGAACACTTTCCAAAATCTAGTCGTCAGTGAGTTTGCCTAATTTGAGAAAACTGTGGTAAAAGTGAGTCAATATCGTGCTTTATTTATGAACTCCGTCTATTCCGAAAACTCGCTAAACCAAAAAGAGTCCGGTGCGATTTAGTTCGGATCAGCGGGATTCTAATTGTCGGTTTCGAGATACAGGCGGGAGCTGCGGGTTTGCTGTCGGTGCTTTGGAGCACATCAGCTTAATCTGATTCCGCCCCTAAGCCTCTTTTATCTTACTGAAGATTTTCTTTTTCCTCCAGTTGATTCTCTTGTCTGTAATGCAATTTTATGTTAACGTTATTTATATTTAAAAAAAGTTTGGCAAGCACTAGTTCATACAGATATTAATAGTAGAAAATATGTTGATAAAATTAAACACCATTACTACCTATTTCTCTCCGTTATTTTTTTCTATTTTTGGTCTGATACATCTCTCACACTATCCGGTAAAGGTTACTAAGAACCTGCTTGGAACATAAACGAATATTTTTATTTATTTATAATAACTTAAACCATTGTGTTACAGCATCGTTGTAGTACTTTTTCACACACACAAAATACTTTAATTTTTTTAATAAAACAGTGTGTTATTTTAATTTTTTCTGTCTGAGTGATACGTATAATTCGATCCACTGTACTATGACCATGCCAATAATACATACATGAAATAAACACATTATTTCGGAACACCTGAAAATTGACATTATTTTCTGAGAAGTTATCAATTATTATATCGTCTATGAGTAATAAAATACCACCCTTTGTAATCATACAATATTCTTCCATCTCAGTAAATGTTTATTTCCTAGCTAGTCTGCAATAGTGTAACTTTTTTCTATTGAATATTATCTTGTTCAGTTTTCAAACAAAAAATAAAGCACGTGAATAAGACAAATACGGAATTAAAATTTAATTTTGACTAAGCGAACGATGACAATAAAAATTGCTGATGAGTGCATCATTGATGTATTAATCAGGCTGATCATGAGAAAAAACATTTCCTCTAAGACTAAGTATGTTATGAACAGCGACCTGGTTATGAACTCATTTAAAGTTATGACAAAAAAAATTTTTTGAGAAAATTAACTAAATTTATGTCCATAACTTTAGTTTAAATAACCTTCAAAGAAAATGTAAGCCCTAATATAAATTTTTTAATGTATAAAATATTAGAAAAATATGTAAAATTGTATTGAAGTGACAAACATATGACGCAAAAATCAACAAAACCTTTTTGTTTGTTTTTGGTAGATTAAAAAAAGTCAGTGAAAGTAATAGCCTAAGTTATTTTTACGACAGTAATTTTACGATGTGTTTAGACAATATTTAATTCCAATAGCATACATAGAAATGAACTTATCATACCAATTACTTTAATAAATGTCATGTTACTGCAAAATATAATAAATAAAGCACCAACCTTAAATAATGAATATGACATTTACTATTATTATTTACTATTATTTACTATTATATTACTATTATTTATTACTATTATTTACTATTGTTATGAACCAGGATGATACACCTACTTTTCGGGGCCCCGGGCAAAGAGGCACGATCCCCTTCGTCACCATTGCGTCTGAGCCGCTTTTTCCGAGGATCTCTGGCTGGAGGGTTGTAGAGGATTTCACTGGTAGTGACTACCAATACATCGTCTTTGACCTGCATGATCGGACAAATCGTAGAGTTCTCGTGAAGGGCCACGCCGGTGGAACACCAACAAAAAGGACGTGGTTAAGTTCGTCGAAATTATCTCTCTGGGAGCACATTGGAATCGTGGCGAGGCTGGGGGCCGAGGCACTTGTAACATCTACGATGGAACTGATAGTCTTGGCCTGTGACCAGTATATGCCGCGAGGGAAACCCCGATGCGACAAACAACCCGTCTACTGGTGGACTGAAGAGATTGCGGAACTCAGAAGAACATGTTTAAGAACTAGACGAACCGCCACAAGAGCGAGAATTCCCTCAGACAAAATTCGTAAGACGGAGGCATATAAAGCTGCGACAAAATCTCCCCGCCAAGCCATCAACAGGAGCAAGGCAAAAAGCTGGAGGAGACTTCGTGACGACGTTGACTCCAACCCGTGGGGTTTGGGTTACAAACTTGTAACACAAAAACTCGGCTCCAGCTCTTCACCTTCCATCATGGAGGGTGCCACCATGCGGAGGATCGTCGCTGCGTTGTTTCCTGAACATCCACAGCGACTGCCGGTTGGCTTCGGATGGGTAGAGATCGTTTCACTCTTCACAATCGAGGAGCTGGAAACCTCCGTTCTCTCCCTGAAGGGTAAAAAGGCTCCAGGCCCTTACCGGATTCCCAGCGATGCTTTAAAGAAAGTCCTTACAATTAACCCTGACTTGAATGTACTACGCCTGTTTGGAAGAAGGGGTGTTTCTGGCTCCCTGGAAAACCACGAGGCTTGTACTGATCAACAAGGGCAAAGGTTCCCGGGCTGCCGTCGTCCCACAGGCCTCTCTGCATATTGGACACGGCTGGGAAGTTGTTCGAGAAGGCTGATCAGTTCCCACCTGACTTTTGCTATGGAAGTTGCAGGGGACTTATGCCCCCGTCAGTACGACTTCAGAAAGGGGTGGTCAAAGATCGAATCTATCACCGAAGTCCAGAGAGCTATGGAGAGAGCCGAGAGCCACAACCATTTCTCCCGCCGAGTAGTGCTTCTTTTTACGCTTGATGTCAAGAATGCCTTCAACTCGGCGAGGTGGGTCAATATGCTGGATGAGCTTTACAACACCTTTCGCATTCCTGCATATCTGTTGTGGCTCATAGAGGATTATCTCCGCTCTCGAAGTATGATTTACGACACAAGGGACGGAACGCGGACGATGGAAGTCACTTCTGGTGCCGCGCAAGGTTTAATACTAGGCCCGGATCTCTGGAATGTTGCCTATGACAGCCTCCTGAGGTCCGAGATGCCTGAGGAAACCACTTTGGTTGGGTACACCGATGATGACGCATCTCTCATTGCTTCACGCAGCCTTGAGCTGGACCAACTAAAGTTGAACCAAGTCATGCATGTGGTCAACACCTGGATGTCCGATCACAGGCTTTTGCTTCCTCTCAGTAAACCGGAGATCGTGATCCTCACGAAGATGAGGATCGACCCCTTCGTCCCGTTCCAACTAAGGACAGATAATGTATAAAATAAGAAGGGAGGTGGTCCAATCAACCCGTGTTTCCAAATACCTCGGGGTTATGGTGGACACCAAGTTAAGCTGGAGGAATCATATCATCCTACGGCGGACAAGGCCGCTAAGGTAGTCACTTAGTAGGCTAATGCCCAAAGACAGGGGTCCCCGATCCTACAAAAGACGTCCATTGATGTCCGCGGTCCATTCCGTGCTTCTTTATGGAGCAGAGGTGTGGGCAGACGTTCTAGGTAAAGGGTTATACAGGTTGCGATTCACCAGGGTTCAGCGTCAAGTGGCGCTCCATTTGTGTTCCGCCTACCGGACAGTGTCCTAGCTTGACATCCTGGTGGTAGCCGGAGTCATCCCTGTCAAGCTCTTGGCAGGAGAGAGGAAGGTGATCTATCAATTTATCAAAGGACACGGCAAGAACAGAAGAGCGCTTTCAAACCTCCCTATATCAGTAGCAGTACAGCTGGGAGGGAGCACAACAACCGAGGACGATGGCCTGCGCGACTTATGAAGCAGGTCCAACCCATGGGTGGAACAGCGGCATGGGGAGGTGGACTAATATCTGACCAAATTCCTGACAGCTATTTTCAGCTCTCGGCTATTTTCAGTCATACCTGTACGCGATGGCAAGACCGGTTCAACGGACTGCATTTATTACCTAGGCGTTCCTGACTATGCGGAACACACGTTCTTCCACTGCCCCCGTTGGGAAGGGGCCCCTCTCGATGCCACAAAAACCTTTAGCGCATTTTCGGTGGACTCGGTGTGCTAAAAGATCTTGGAGGATAATTGCTGCTGGGATTGTTTGTCACAGAGCGTCTGGGACATCCTCCTTAGAAAAAAAGACTGATCTGGACTGTTAAGTGGCTGAGACAAACTGACTGTTTGGCTGGTTAAGGAGTGAGCCCAATGGGCTTAGGCTAATTTAGGCCTAGCCTGATGTAATATGACAACCAATTCCAGGCTAGATTCCTTAGAGGAGGTTTTTCAGTGGGTAGACCCGTTTTTTAGCGAATTTCCCATAGGGAATAAGCTATTACCGTAGGTCTCATGGTAAGACCTAAGCCCGGGACCATGTTACTTTTTCGTTTTGAGGTGCCCAGAGACCAAAAATAATAGTCATTAAAATTTATATATATACATATATATGTATATATATGTATATATATATATATATATATATATATATATATATATATATATATATATGTGTCCCTAGACACGATAACTCTCGTAAAAATGGTCCGATCGACACCAAATTTGGTAGAGATGTGTAATCCTACGTTTATTCGGATGAGTTCGAAAACCAGACATATCGACCCACCGGAAGGGGTAGTTTTGGGGGGTTTTGTACCCCAAAAATGGGGTTTTCGCATTTTTCATATTTAAATTTTAAAAATTTTTAATTTTTATTTTGACCATTGGATTTAGCTCAAAAAAACACACAATTTAGTATTTTGAAGCTTTGCTCTATCTCCATTGGTTACCGAGATATTACAAAGTCTAAAGACAGTACATTGTCTTTTGGGGCTCCAATGTTAATCTTATGAAGAATAAGGATGTGTTAATATTTCACTTATTAACCAATATTTTCGGATGAAACTTGGTATTTAGCTTCATTTGGTTGAGATTCATCCATTTAAGGTAAAAAATCTTGGTTTTTGTACTTATCATGGCAGCAAACCTTCATACTCTTTGCCTATGTCAATCATATGGAAAATAGGCAAACTCTTTTATTTATGGACAGATATTGATGAAACTTACTATACGGTTTTATATGGTCGAAATAAATTTTTTCTATGCTAAAAACCTACTTTTTGTGTCCCCCATGGCAGCATACCTGCATACTCTTTCCCTATATTTATCAAGGAGAATATAGACAAATAGACCCTATTTATGAGCACGTGATGAAATTGTGTTTACAAGTTTAGCTGGTCAAAATTAATATTACTAATTAGGAAATTCGCTGAGTACGCAGGTCTGCTGCGACGGGGGATATTAAAAGAGTCCCACACTACAGGCTGGCCCCCTGTGTGTGTAATGCATTTTCCTGCCTCTCCCAAAACAATTGTTTATTTATTTAAAACAATATAATAACCATACGATGAAGGTTATAATACGGTTGTCAAATAAATTCAAGTTTTCAAGATACATTAATAACTGTCTTAAGTTGAAGTGAGTTCATAATTAGGCCTTGTTAATAAACTCTTAAATTAGTTAACAACTTTCGCACGATGTATGAGCGAAATAGTATTATGTACAATATTTTCCTGATAGGACTAAAACACTCGTCTCTTCTATGAAATTCTTATATCTAATTAACCAAATAGACCAAGAAATATAATTTAAATTCAAATACTTTACCTCTTACAATGCTATACTTTATTTTGCAGGGAATTTTAATTATCATTTATAGTCATAGATTTAGGACAAAATTAAATTTAATAACTCCAGATATTTAATTCAGTAAAGAAAGGAAACAAAATTTATCATTTATTATTTTTTATTAGTTCTTTTTTCCCCTCTGTAAACCTGAGACTTTCACAGGCCCGATATATACATGCAGCTTGTACCAAATAAAAACTAAACTTTTCTATATTGGCAGGTGTTATTTACTTTGACATTTTCTTACTTCCTTATGACAAAAATCGAAATTTCCAAACCCTTGCAATAATTTTTTAACAACCTTTCAATCAGCTAATTGTAAACACACGAGGTATTCGTCTAAATACAGTAGCAGAGCAAACGCGGAAGAAGTATTTGGTTCATTAAGGCTAGTATCTAAAAATGGATATAATTATGATGTATTTTTCTATAATGGAAAGAGGAAAAATACGTTGTAAAATACTAAGTTTTATAGTTGGTGAATTAAAAAAAGTTTTGGTGTTAAATTGTTTAAAGTTAATAAATTATGTGAAACAGCTGATTAATTCGAAGAAAATAGCAGTTTTAAGAAGTACCTTTTATACACGTCTTACACTCACAATGACTGGATCCGTCGAGTATCGACGGGCAACGACTCGTATATTTGTTATGTAACATCATGTTAATTGGGATATAAGGGATTGTTGGGATGATTTGTGAGTAACTTGTCTTTCAGATATTACAGATAATTTAAAACTTAACTACTCACAGTTATTCACGGAGTTTTCTTAAAATATTTAGAGGGAGTTTTCAGGGACAATATAATTGTTATCAAAATATCCTGGTGTCAATATTTACATCAATGTTTATTTCAATAGAGCGGTAAAATTACACTACATAATCTTTATTTTGAATCATAAAACATATTAACTAATCGATAATTATGAATGCACTACGAACGGCAGGGCAGACATAAAAACCATTCTGGAGGGATAAAACCTGAGTGCATTTTGATGTTTCGGTCCCTGAGCCGTGTTCCCTGATGTGGACAATAACTGAAATCGGTTAATCTTTTGATGAATTACGGGGCGGTTCCCATCCTTCTCCAGCAATATTGGAAATTATTTTACTTAATTTGTAAACAAAACTCAAATATTAATTCTTAACAGAATATGTGTGGACTCTTAATTTAATACTATTCTATCTTTGGTAGAGAACATATTCGGTAAGGAAGAATTTTAAAGTTTTATAGCTTAAATTTTTTTTCTAAACAATAAAATAAAATTTCAAATAAGCATTGAGAACAAAATCAAGAAGTTGAGTAAGACGTTAAAGTACAAAACGAAAAAATATACGTAGTAAGTAATATTTTGAACGGTGATGTAGAAGAGGGCGGAGATCTATAGCTTTTATCTAGACGACATCCTACACGTTCAAGTCGTCTGACTCAAACTATTCTAGATATACTAATTCTATTGATGTAGGCCTACATATATCAGCACAGAGAGGTAGAAGGGGGCGACAGCTATAACTCATATCTAGACGGCATGCTTCACACTCATGTCATCTAACTCAAACTGATCACCAGATGTGAATAACTGATGATATGTGAATTTCACTCTCTTCCTCTCCACATAGTATACAGAGTAACATTTTTCGCCACGATGTTTCATATAAAAAAAAACATATATGATTTCAAGATTTGTTGTTTGAATCTATGAGTATGTCTGATTTACTTTGACAATTTAGCTATCGTAAGAACACCGTACAGAATTTTTAGTCCAAGGTGACGTGCCGTAAAGGTTTCAATATAATGAATAAAATAATGATCTTTGATAACTGTCAACAATATATTGCTCCTATAATAACACTGTATTTAGAAATATGGTGATTTATTTTATAGTTATAAGCGAAACAATATTCGTTCATGTTTCTTAATAAAAAGGATCAACTAAAATGTTGTTTATTCTCTTCATTTGGTTAAATTAACCTACAAGCAAAACTCCTAGACCAATAGATAGTATACATTTTGATGATGTTAGTTTATTATGCTATTAGAATTCTTGAAGATTTCTATTGTGTGATTGCCATAGTATAATAAAAACTCTAATATTTATGATGTTAGAAAGTTGACTCAACTGGTAAATTTTGTTAAATTTTGTTGTAAATTTTGTAATTTTGTAAATTTTGTATCGTGTTATACTAATTGATTATACTAGGAAAACCATTAGTAGGGTAACATTCACACATACCAAATAAAATACTAAATTATTTGGGTACAACGTCACAGTTAAAATAATTTTAGTAAACATTGCATGAGAAATGGCAGCACATCACCTGGACGTGTATCCATCCACTGGCTTGGCGATCATCGTGTAATGTGTACCGGTAATCCTGCTGCCATGATTTCCCCACTGGATGCTGCATGAGAAATGGCAGCACATCACCTGGACGTGTATCCATCCACTGGCTTGGCGATCATCGTGTAATGTGTACCGGTAATCCTGCTGCCGTGATTTCCCCACTGGATGCTGCATGAGAAATGGCAGCACATCACCTGGACGTGTATCCATCCACTGGCTTGGCGATCATCGTGTAATGTGTACCGGTAATCCTGCTGCCGTGATTTCCCCACTGGATGCTGCATGAGAAATGGCAGCACATCACCTGGACGTGTATCCATCCACTGGCTTGGCGATCATCGTGTAATGTGTACCGGTAATCCTGCTGCCATGATTTCCCCACTGGATGCTGCATGAGAAATGGCAGCACATCACCTGGACGTGTATCCATCCACTGGCTTGGCGATCATCGTGTAATGTGTACCGGTAATCCTGCTGCCATGATTTCCCCACTGGATGCTGCATGAGAAATGGCAGCACATCACCTGGACGTGTATCCATCCACTGGCTTGGCGATCATCGTGTAATGTGTACCGGTAATCCTGCTGCCATGATTTCCCCACTGGATGCTGCATGAGAAATGGCAGCACATCACCTGGACGTGTATCCATCCACTGGCTTGGCGATCATCGTGTAATGTGTACCGGTAATCCTGCTGCCGTGATTTCCCCACTGGATGCTGCATGAGAAATGGCAGCACATCACCTGGACGTGTATCCATCCACTGGCTTGGCGATCATCGTGTAATGTGTACCGGTAATCCTGCTGCCGTGATTTCCCCACTGGATGCTGCATGAGAAATGGCAGCACATCACCTGGACGTGTATCCATCCACTGGCTTGGCGATCATCGTGTAATGTGTACCGGTAATCCTGCTGCCGTGATTTCCCCACTGGATGCTGCATGAGAAATGGCAGCACATCACCTGGACGTGTATCCATCCACTGGCTTGGCGATCATCGTGTAATGTGTACAGGTAATCCTGCTGCCATGATTTCCCCACTGGATGCTGCATGAGAAATGGCAGCACATCACCTGGACGTGTATCCATCCACTGGCTTGGCGATCATCGTGTAATGTGTACCGGTAATCCTGCTGCCATGATTTCCCCACTGGATGCTGCATGAGAAATGGCAGCACATCACCTGGACGTGTATCCATCCACTGGCTTGGCGATCATCGTGTAATGTGTACCGGTAATCCTGCTGCCATGATTTCCCCACTGGATGCTGCATGAGAAATGGCAGCACATCACCTGGACGTGTATCCATCCACTGGCTTGGCGATCATCGTGTAATGTGTACCGGTAATCCTGCTGCCATGATTTCCCCACTGGATGCTGCATGAGAAATGGCAGCACATCACCTGGACGTGTATCCATCCACTGGCTTGGCGATCATCGTGTAATGTGTACCGGTAATCCTGCTGCCATGATTTCCCCACTGGATGCTGCATGAGAAATGGCAGCACATCACCTGGACGTGTATCCATCCACTGGCTTGGCGATCATCGTGTAATGTGTACCGGTAATCCTGCTGCCATGATTTCCCCACTGGATGCTGCATGAGAAATGGCAGCACATCACCTGGACGTGTATCCATCCACTGGCTTGGCGATCATCGTGTAATGTGTACCGGTAATCCTGCTGCCGTGATTTCCCCACTGGATGCTGCATGAGAAATGGCAGCACATCACCTGGACGTGTATCCATCCACTGGCTTGGCGATCATCGTGTAATGTGTACCGGTAATCCTGCTGCCATGATTTCCCCACTGGATGCTGCATGAGAAATGGCAGCACATCACCTGGACGTGTATCCATCCACTGGCTTGGCGATCATCGTGTAATGTGTACCGGTAATCCTGCTGCCGTGATTTCCCCACTGGATGCTGCATGAGAAATGGCAGCACATCACCTGGACGTGTATCCATCCACTGGCTTGGCGATCATCGTGTAATGTGTACCGGTAATCCTGCTGCCGTGATTTCCCCACTGGATGCTGCATGAGAAATGGCAGCACATCACCTGTAAGTATTTACTTCTGTGAATTCACATAATAACTTAGATTTTATGGTTAAAAAATAATTAATTGGTTTTCTCAAACAATTACTCAACAAACTGAAAATCCAGTAAAAAAGTATAGCCTGAATATACAAAAAGAAAACTTAGTACTGTATACAGGGTGTTTTGCGATAAGTGTAACAAACTTTACCAGCTGATTTCTCACATCAAGACAAGAAAAAAATGTCATGTAAACATAGGTCCCGAAATCTTTCGTTTTTGAGTTACAGCCAAAAATCGATTTTTTCCAATTTTTAGTGTATTTATCACACTTTTTAGCTTCTAGATTGGAAAATTATAATTATACTTCTATAAAATTACCATATTTGGAAAGAGTACAAAAAATATAAGTGATTTAACTGCTATTTTGTGCTTAATGATTAAATTTGGTTGAGAAAAATCAGTAGAAAAAATGTTTTTTTCATAAAAAATTTAAGGACAAAAATATTTTTTTGTTTTTAACTGATTGTTATAAACGAACCGTTTAAGTATTTAGGCTGCAACTTTCCCAAAAGTTGTGAAATTTCATGGTGAACAAAATGATACCAAATAAAGTATACATTACATAGTGACTTTTTTATGTAAAACCCTAAAATATTGAAAGGTAACCAAATTTTTTAAGAAAACATAAATAAGTCAGCGATATTAAAAATTAGTAAAATATGACAGCTACAGAAAACATTTCCAGTTTTAATATTCTTAACAGTATTTTTACTATTTTAAAATATGTAAAGCTTTATAAAAATGTTCTCTGGATCCTATATCCCAACCTTTTAAGTATGTGTAACAGTATAATTATGCAGACATCAACAAAATATGTGAAAAATACAAAAAAATCACTAAAAAGTCTCCTTTTTTTATTTTAACTATATCATTGTGGTTTAATTGCAAAATAATTGAAATCATACTTGTTCAATGCGTTAAAATTTAATAGTAAAAACATTTTTATTAAATTTCATGGATCATAGTGTTTTGTCATGTGTTTTGTAATTTACATTCCTGAGTTGGTAGCACTGTTTCCACGATCCACAGCTGTCTAGTTGCATTGTTGAGGTATAATATAGTTTCCTGTTCCGTAAAAGGAGTTTGCTGTGTATAAACTGGTGGTTATTTAGTTCATTTAGTGTGGCCTTTAAAAGTGAAAATGTATTCTAACAGTGAGTATACTGATATGCATTTTATTTATGGGTATTGTAATGGAAATTCAAGGGCAGCATCGGTTGAATATGGTAGAAGATTTCCAAACAGAAATCATCCAAACCCGAGAGTTTTCACAGATCTGCACAACCGACTCAGAGAAACTGGCTCATTTAACAAAAGAGAGCGAGATGGGTACGATCAAATTGATGTACGCACTGAAGAAAATATAATCCAAGCGGTGCAGCAAAGTCCAGGCACAAGTGTTAGAAGACTATCAAACCAGCATCTAGTGTCTGAAACGAAAGTTTGGAAAATTCTTAAGAAAGAAAAGTTGCACCCTTACCACTTTCAAAAAGTGCAAGCCCTTCATGACGGGGACAGTGATTTTAGGCTACGATTTTGCAGTTGGGTACTGGACAACCGGCCAACAATTAAATGTATTTTGTTTACCGATGAAGCCCAGTTTACTAGAAAAGGGATAAATAACTTGAAAAACCTTCACCTCTGGGCTACAGAAAATCCGCACGCAGTGATAGAAAATCATTTTCAACGAAGGTTTGCTGTGAATGTGTGGTGTGGCCTTGTTCATGACAAATTTATTGGTCCTTATGTCATTGAAGGTAATCTAAACAGAGACTCGTATTTCTTATTCCTGTTGAATGAGCTCGATACACTTTTAGAAGACGTTCCTCTCCAAACCAGAGTAAACCTATGGTTCCAACATGACGGCGCACCTGCTCACTCTTCAAGGGAAGTTGTGGAACTAATAAGAGAGAAATTTGGCGAAAGGGTTATTGCAAACAACGGACCAGTACATTGGCCTGCCAGGTCCCCTGACCTTACCCCAATGGACTACTTTTTATGGGGGTGGATGAAATCACAAGTATACAAAACAAAACCTGGAACCAGAGAAGAATTATTACAAAGAATAATAAATGTATCTGATGCCATTAAGAACAATCCAGCAGTCATCCGTGCGGCAACAAATTCTTTAATATCACGGGCAAGACTATGCAGACGGAAAAATGGTGGTCATTTTGAAAATTTCTTATAAGGACTTGAAAATTCACAAGGTATTAAAGTAATGACTGTTTTATTAATCTTTGGTTTTGTATTTTTACCTACTGTATTTCACCATAACATTGTTATTTCTAGTAAAATAATTTTAAATACATTTTTATATTAGAATTTTTTATAATTGTTGACACTGAAAGCAGAGTAATCTTCATGTAACTTATTCTCTATTAAGGATTCAATACAAATTGATTACAACAGTACCTTATTTAGACCAAACAAATACAATTATAATGGATTACAGCATGTATCATCATCTTTTTAACGTCGCTTACTTATTTACGTTTTCTTTAAAAATTTTGTTCACTTTCAATATTTTGGGGTTTTACATAAAAAAGTCACTATTTAATGTATACATTATTTGGTATCATTTTGTTCACCATGAAATTTCACAACTTTTAGGAAAGTTGCAGCCTAAATACTTAAACGGTTCGTTTATAACAATCAGTTAAAAACAAAAAAATATTTTTTGTCCTTAAATTTTTTTATGAAAAAAACATTTTTTCTACTGATTTTTCTCAACCAAATTTAATCATTAAGCACAAAATAGCAGTTAAATCACTTATATTTTTTGTACTCTTTCCAAATATGGTAATTTTATAGAAGTATAATTATAATTTTCCAATCTAGAAGCTAAAAACTGTGATAAATACACTAAAAATTGAAAAAAATTGATTTTTGGCTGTAACTCAAAAACGAAAGATTTCGGGACCTATGTTTATATGACATTTTTTTCTTGTCTTGATGTGAGGAATCTGCTGGTAAAGTTTGTTACACTTATCGCAAAACACCCTGTATATAAGGAAGGGAAAAACTGTTGGGGTCAAACTATATAACATAAATACAGTACAGATAAATGAAATAAGCAAAAAAATATTACATTGAACGTTAAAAAATGACATAATAACTTTCAACATGGAGGCTCAAAAGAAAACTAATTCCTAATGAGTTCATATAATTTGCTCGTGTACATGTAGTACCATACGAGGTTCCATATGGTGTTTTGAAATCTCTTGGATGAAATTAATTTGTTTATCATAATTCGATGGAATTTTGGAATAACATTAGAATCTCAATTGTATTATTATACGAGTAACTTAATTATGTAATCTGACAGTTCCTTCATGTCAATCAAAGTGCATCCCATAGTTACCGCAATCAAATTGTGTAGTTAAAACAGATTCAGTAACATATCATGGGCTGTTTATTTTAAAATCATTAAAAGGGGTATATTAATTTATAGGGCGTTTATATATATATATATATATATATATATATATATATATATGTGTGTGTGTGTGTGTGTGTGTGTGTGTGTGTGTGTGTGTGTGTACACACTATTCAATCTCCATTTGTCGACAAAGTTTAAATATAAACAGTTAGGTGTGTGGCTAGGTAATCCACCACGCACAGCTCAATAAAAATGGACCTCAGGTATTCAAAGTCGTATTACTGGTCTAGTCAGTCCCAGGGTAGCTACCCTCCAATTGTGTACACATATCCTGCCAGGGGATAGTGCATGCTTGTATTCGGGGTTGTGTACCTTGGTTTGTGTACCGTATATTACAATATTGTTTATTGGAACAACAGATCAACTGATTAACCATTCCACATATGTATTTGAATCTTATTAAATTAATATTAAGATACATAGTCACTTCTTCCATGGATATCAGAATAACCTGTAAAATTTAATCGTTAAGTTTTTAAGGAAATATAACCAAGCCCTCATCCATATGCCGGGTGTCCCAAAAGTCCAAACGTGTGCTGATTTTTAACAGCTGCAGATGAAAGAAAGAATGAATGAATGAATGAATAGATAAATAAATAAATGAAGTAGTTTATTCCAATGACATATGAATGTACAAATTAAAAATAAAATTAAAACTTAACTACAACTACAAATAAATAATAATAATAACTCTTCTGAAAAAATTAACAAAGAACTCAAAAAGTAGATGATAAAAATTTTTCATTATTTAGTACATTATAGAATTAGGTATGGAATGACCTGACATGGGCACTGAGGCCTGTGCGTCAGCTAATCAAACGATAACTGATAGTCTTTTGGGTCAGTCTTAGAGACCTAAATAGGAAACTTTTTAATGTTTCGAAATTTTCGACCCCCTCCCCCAAGTTAAATCAGGAGTTTTGGGGGGTAATTCGAAACTATTAAATAGTAACCTCTCGTTTTATATCGAGTTTACTCATAATTTTAAAACCTTTTTATTCTTTGACATCATTCTCTAAACCTAAACAAATATTCATTGCCTGTATCTCCAAAAGTTATTCGGTAAAATGAAAAATATTCACTTTTTTAAAATTACATGCAGAGAACATTTAATAAGCCAACTAGAGTAGCAAATAATAGTAAGACCTGCATTGACCACTTTTTTGTTAGATATAATGATATCACCAACGTTAAATCAGCTGTTTTACAAACTAACGTTACAGATCATTTCAGTACCGGTATGTCAATGGTTTTCCCGAAACGCGCACCGTCGGTCACTTCAGACACTACTATACGCATTGTTGACTCTGCACTGCTGTCCTGTAGTCTCGCTCAAATTGATTGGAATAATATTTATCAAAATTTAAATGTAGATTCTTGTGCATCAGATCTTTTAAAGATTGTTACAGATTCCATCGAAAGTTCTAAAAAACCTATCAAAGCTTCATCAAGATATAAAAAATTAAAACCTTGGATTTCAAAAGACTTAATTAAGTTAATTCGTGAAAGAGATAAGTTAAGTAAAAAAGTCAATAATCAACCTTTTAATGTTACATTAAAAAATAGTTATCGTGCTCTAAGACAACAAATTACTAGAGAAATTAAAAACTCCAAACGCGCTTATTATAGACTTAAACTCAATCAATGCCAAAATAAACCGAAAATTTTTTGGAAATTAGTTAATGAACTGGCTGGAAGAAATACTGTAAAGGACGCTTTTCCAATTCGAAAATTTTTGCCAAATATTTCTAGCATCACTCCAAATGTGTACAAAGATGTCGCTGACGACTTTAATACATTTTTTTCGGCTGTTGGGCACAATCTTGCCACCTCTATTGATGGGGGCGGTCCGTTGCTTATCAACGACGCGGACTACAGGCAGCACACTTTCTTTACTCTACGCACGGTGACAGAACTAGACGTAATTAGACATGTGACTGCATTACTTGGTGGGTCTGCTCCTGGCCATGATGGTGTCTCGGCTACCATTCTCAAAGATAATATCGGTATCCTCTCCAAACCTTTTTTACACCTCATTAATTTAAGCCTTGCTTATGGAGTTTTTCCAAATAATTTTAAATTAGCCAAAGTATTTCCTCTTTACAAATCCAGCTTATACACTGAGAAAAATAATTTTCGACCAATATCTCTTCTAAGCGTTTTTTCTAAGGTTCTTGAGAGGATAGTGAAGGAACAACTAGTTGCATATCTCAATCAAAACAAAATTTTAGCAGACTGTCAATATGGATTTAGGACTGACAAAAATGTTTCTGATGTTCTTTTTGATGTAAATAAAGAAATTTATCATGCACTCTCGGACAAAATGCGCACGTTATTAATCTTTTTAGATTTGAAAAAAGCATTTGACAGTGTAGACAGGATTAAACTCATTGAAAAACTATCTGCTATAGGTGTAACTGGGAATGCTCTTTCGTGGTTCAGGAGTTACTTCTCTGACAGACGACAGACCGTGTCCGTATGCGGCATCAATAGTGATGAACGCTCTGTGGATTATGGTGTTGTTCAGGGCAGTACTCTTGGACCAATTTTATTTTTAATTTACATTAATAACATTTCAAAACTCTCTTTCGGATCTAATGTTAGTAAAAAAGTGGCTGGACCAAAATATACTCTCTCTTAATGTTTCTAAAACGAAGTACATGCCTGTATCTCTCTCTACTTTGTCTGACTATAATTTAAATGATTTAGTTTTGCACAATTGTAATAATCATGTTAACAATGACTGTCCTTGTGAGGCAATTGAAAAAGTGTCATCTTATAAGTATTTAGGTGTTATTTTTGATTCGCGTATGAAATGGACAGAACACATCACATTTGTAAAATGTAAAATTCGAAAGTATATTTTTGCTTTTAGGCAAATAAGTGAAATTCTCACTTTTAAGGAAGTCAAAATTGCTTATTTTGCTTATGTCCAATCACTTCTTTCATATGGCATTATAGCTTGGGGCGGGGCATATAGATCACATCTTACTGGTTTAAATGTTGTGCAGAAATCTATTTTAAAAGTTGGGTTTAAAAAGTGTAAACGATTCCCCACAGTTCTATTATTTCAAGAAACAAAACTGTTTTCAATTCAAAAGTTGTTTGTTAAGGAGCTTTTCAGTTACATTTTCAAAAACTCAGGCTCATTGTTTCCTCTCATTTCACACTCTTACAATACAAGGTATGCAACTAGAGTTGGAATTTCTGCTATCCAACAACAAAAATCTTTTGCAAAGACTAATTGTTTTTATATTACTCATATCTTATTTCGAAATTATTTCTCCCACTTTAATAGCAATACACTTTTTGATTCACCTTCGATTAACATTTTTAAATTAAGACTTAGGCCCCCCCATACACGTAACGATCGGTCGACGACCGGCGAACCACGACGGATCGCAACAGATCGGTCTCTGAAGAGTGATTCCCCACACACGTAACGATCTGTCGACGACCGGCGAACCACGACCGATCGGAACGAATCGGAACACTTCACTTTAATTTAAACAACAACCTACACAAACTATATAACAACTAACTAAAATAACACTTCACTTTAAACTAATCAACTACCTATTCAAACTATATAACAACTAACTTAAAATCTGTGAAAAACTGAGCCCAGCAAAAAGTAGGGTTATGTCTCTATGCACGAACAAATTCACAATGAGCTCGCGGGGCGGGCTCACTCTGGGCCTTCCGTCCGTCGTCGACCGATCTGAAGCGTCCCCACACACGCAACGATCCGTCGCACGTCGAGGCTGGTCGGACGCGGTCGGACGACGACTGATGGGATTCTCATCAGTCGTCGTCCGACCAAAATCGTCGTCAATCGGTCGGAAGCGTCCCCATACACGTAACGATCCGTCGCACGACAAGGTCCGTTCGGACGGATCTGACGGACCGATCGTTACGTGTATGGGGGGCCTTAAGGATTGGTTACTGGTTATCAGTGATGAGGAGGCCGAGTCCCTTATCTGTGCTGATTACAGTAGACCCATAAACAACTAACTCCAACGTGACTGACTGTCCATCCTCCCCCCCTTCCCCATGCACGACACGACACGCTTCATGTTTCCTCCTATCCGTTTAAGTATTTTTATTACTATTATTATTTCTCTTTATAATGCGTCACATCCATTAGTTAATCGTGATTTCTTATTTTATTCAGTTAAAATAGCTCGGATTAATTGTTATATTGTGGAAAGATAAGTTTATAATTGATATAGTTATTCTTCTTTTATTTCAAAATTAAGTATTTAACAGATTTTTTCCCAATTTTTACATTTATTTTCAGTAATAATATCTTTAACTATAAGTACTGCTATAACAACTCGGGCCTACTCACAGACCATTCACGGTCCATGTGGGCCTATTTCCTTATTGTACATGTATCTCTGTTTCTTTAATTTATAATTTTTTTTTTGTTGTATTTATGTAATTTGTTGTATTAAGGATATTTTTATTTTTGGAAAATAAAAAAAAAAAAATTCACTTTTGAAAATTATCATTTACGCAACAATACCCTCATTTTCCAATACGGCGGGAAAACCAATAAAACGTATAGACTTTACATTTAAGAAAGAAATGTTTTAAAACGTAATTTAAAGATGATTTTATTCTTGAGAATTTTTTAATGAATGGTTTCTGAGATACAGGTAATGAAAATTTGTCGAATGCTATTCTGAGGGACTAAAAATTAACTTTATTTGCTAGCACCTCCCTGTAACCATTTGGTTTAGAGAATAAAAAGTAATCAAAGTAATTAAATATCAAAGAATAAAAAGTTGTTGAAATTATGCATATAACTCACACATGACATAAAAATGAGAATTACAATAATAAAAAAAAAATCATCTTACTTCGTAAAATCTCAATTTTAGGGATGGGGATTGAAAATTTTTACACATCAAAATTTTCCTCTTTTGGTCACTCAGACTTCCCCTGAAGATATTCTCGTTGTCTGCAATTGTTAAAAAAATAATGGAGGCCAGACTTTTGGGACTTTTTTTTATATTAACTGATGTTCTAGAGATTAATCCAAATCTGTCAATGAAGTGTGACCATAACAGTGTCTTTTTAGTGGTAGTTATGACTTTTCTAGTTTTTTTACAACGATAGCAACATAAATACGGATAATAAACAATTAATCTTCCATTTTAAATTGTAGATTGAATATTCTTGTCTAAAATGTTGTAATTGCGTAAATAATAAGTGGTTCTAAAAGAGGTCGTTACAACAAACTCTTTGTTATTTTGTACAAGCCATCGCACCAAACAAGATGTGCCAAATCTGACTAGTCTTAAATCTCTTTAATGATCTTAATATCAATAGATTAATATTTCACACTCTTATGTCCAAACAAACAAAAATAACATTAACAGTTGAGTAAAACTTTCAAATCCAGAGGGAGAAAGAAACGCTGTCGTGTTGTCTGAAGCAAAACTTCCCATTTTCTCAAGTGCAAGAAATATCTCACTTGTGGCACTGTTTGCGTTATGCTCCAATGTTATATGTTCTAAGACTAATTAAATTTTATTGGGCATGGATAAGAAACATTTCTGCCATGATCCCTCAGCATATTGATTTGTATAACGAGACATTGTGCAGCGTTGTGTGTTGAATTCCGAGCCTGTAGAACCCACCATCTTAAATTTTCTTCTCACAAAAGAAATGTTGAATTTAAAACGTCCGCTACGCCTTTATTATTGGTTAAAATAGATTCATCTTATTGAAATATTAAAGGACATTCTAATATCTAGGGCACATTAAACCGAAAATTTTGTATTATTTTTTGTAAAAATAAACAACAAAGTATAGTGTCAACATTTTTTATTCGAAGATGGACGCGTTTTTTCAGTAGTTTAATCTCATAAATCATTGTATAATTGTGATTTTTATTTCACAGAGTCCTACATATAAACATTAATAATGGATAAAAAATGTAATGTATAAAAAATAAATATAGATCAGTAAATATATATAAGTAAATGTCGTATCAGTATTTTGAAAGATATTAAAATGAAAGATGAATATTTTTCGACCAAAAGTAAAGGCGTAACGGATGTTTCAAATGAAAGCAATTATTACCATGAATTAGTCTTATTGGAATAAAAATCCTAGGTGGCGGGTACAGCAGCTCTTAATTACAGGAACAAAAAACTAATCACGATGATTGTTAGCAAGGTTTAATATGTTAATACAGTACAAGATATTACTCTACGTTCAGGAATGATAACAGCATAAGCATACACAGATTTATTGATTCACGTACATAAGTTTACACAATTTTCAAAAACAGTTTACAGAATATTAATCCAGACAAATTTATGTAAAATGCTTTACCACACTGCACGATGTGGTGTATCGTTTCTCTCGACGCCTCTTCATTAAACCAACATGTAGATCAATATCAGCTTTTATGAACCGTAGTTTAACTTTAATCTTCACCCAATAAACCACTTTGATGCTGAACGCTACCTCTTAAGGTCCTACATTTCAAAATTGTTCATGAATATCTTTTAACAAAGAATAGTTTTTTTGTAATTTCTGTGGTCATGACAAAGAAAACTATTATAAATAAGTAATAAAATTTTATGATTTCAGGTGTTTTAATTTTAGTAGTGCACTGTCATTAATAGGATAATTGGTTATCTTTAAGCAACAGATATGCCTTTATCAACTGATAGAATAATAATTCTTGAATATTCTGTATACTTAACCATGCAGTATCTAAAATGTCGTTCCTATATCAGGTTAACATGAAAATTTTGAGAGTCAATACGGCGAAAACACGAAACTTTTGTAACTAACTGCTGATATTTTACCATCAGTCGTCAGTCGTCAACCTTTAAATTGAACTATCACTCGCTCTCCTACCTCTTTTCTATCTCGGGATATTTCGTGGGGACCAATTCGCTTAAGGAATGATGTATACAAGTTTACATAGAAGATAATTTACAAGAATATGTATTGTATTATCAAGGGACGTACCTTCATTTAACTACTATTAAATGCCACTCCATATTAAAACTAATGAGTTACTTCAAATGCAAAATTCGGTCCATTTTGTATTTGATTCATGGTAATATTTTATATTTTTTTAGAGAAAATTTAAATTTCTGATAGCGTTCCCCCACCAATTTACCTCCATTCATACAGTTGTTTATCGTTTATTGGCACAGTCTACACACCATTTTGTCTGTGTGTGTGTGTGGCGCTGAGCTAATGTAAGACGTCGTGTCAGACAGTTACAAAGCTTCCTACTTTACTGACAATTCGAATTCACCTACCCTTACATTTATCAAACCATATAGTATTCTGATAGAGTTCCACCACCAATTTACCTGCATGCATACATTTGTTTCCCGTTCATCGGCACTCTCTACACAACATTTGGTCTGTGTGTGTGGCGCTGAGCCAATGTAAGCTGTCGTGTCTCTAGACAGTTACAAAGCTTCCTACTTTACTGGAGATGCACCAACCCTTACATTTATCAAAACAAACAGTATACAGATTTAGACTTCCAACAAAGTAGGCCTTGATAAATATTTTTGTCCGGGATTTACAAACAACGCTTTATTGTAAAAAGCCCGTGTATGTTCATATATTCGTGATATTTTCTTATGGAAATGTTTAAAAATAAAAATAATATACAATATTTTCTCTTCTCTCGATCAACATACATGTGGAAATGGCGATATGTTTTTGTTAACGATAACGATGGTAAAACACTTTTATGAAAACACAGAATTTGTTTTAGAAGATCTAAAAGAAATATTAAATGTATAATTAAACTGATAATATCGCCATTACTATGTGTGATTAGTTAATGTTTTTAAATAAAATATTTGTGATTTACGTTTAACTTAAAAACTAGTGAAAAGCATAAATAATTCATAAATCAAATCTTAATGGTAAAAAAATTCATGCTATAACTTTTTATACTATGTTCATTAATCTCCATGTTTAAAACAATTTGTTAAATTGGTTTTCATTTATTGATAACTAAAATGGATCGAACATCAATGACATTAAATTAATAATTCAAAAAATTAATTATGAATCCTGAAATTCCTTAGAAACTTTTATATAAGGAACTAATTACGATAGATTTTCAACGATATTGAATGATGAATTACAAACAAGTCACATAATTTAAGAATGCCAGAATTGTTTATATCAGTGTTATATTTATGTAAGAGTCGTACATTTTATCGACGGTTAATAAATCTATATTTAATATGGATGAGAATAAACTTCCAATGTAACCGAAGGCACTCGAGTAGTGATTATTCTAAATTAACTCGGAGCAAAGCTTTCTTTACTATCAGAAAAATAATTTTATTTTGACAATGAAAACATATTTTTTATATAGATTAAAGATTGTTTATCTGTTATTCGTTCATATTGCGTATGAAATACAAAAGCTGCCTTTTAAAACTGACGGTACATTTCACATTGTTCCATCAACAAAAAGCAAATATTCAATAATCAAATTTGAATTGAATGAATGCTCGTTTGAGGAAGAAGTTTCTTGCACACTTAATAGATTTTGTATTAAAAGGTAATGAGCAACTTTGCGTTCAGTTAATTAAGTAATCAGAAAATCTATAATGTGTTTCTCAACACATTTAATGAATTGTTATTTTTATTATATATTAAGTGAGCTAAATCAACCATATTATTTTCTTGTTGCTAACTATAATGTGAAGAATATCTTTGTTATTGTTGTTGTGATTAAAAATGTTGTGTCACTGGGAAATAGTTTAAAAACATCCTCGATTAATGTTAAAATGATTCTGTTGATAAACTAATCTAATGTATTAAAAACTCACGAGTATTTAAGAACACACTTTTAATACTTGAACTCATAATCATAACAACTAAAAACAAAACATAAATATAATCATATGTCATTTAATTAATCATATGATTTTAAATTAAATTAAATAAACACCATTGCCAACACCTTCCCTTTTCCAATTTTCATTCTGGCAAAAATCTTCTATTTCGAACATAGATTTTTCCGTTAATTTCAACTTCATACTTGACACCATGTTTGACTCCACTTCTGACACCATGTTGATAAACTAATCTAATGTATTAAAAACTCACGAGTATTTAAGAACACACTTTTAATACTTGAACTCATACTCGACAGAGTAGTTTTGGCATGTATGCTGATCAGTTAACGGTCTTTATTGATTGTTGTACAAATATAGCATTATCATAAAGTTTAAGAACCAAGCAATCATTGTAATATCCGGTAGACAACAATACAGTCTTGATGAATGGTCCTGTCAGCATTAGCTATACAACACGCCTCATTGTAAGGTAAGTGGATATTGGTTGCCAATGTCGTAAGTGAAACCTGGTGATGCAAATGTTTACATTACTAGGCAGATATCAGTTAAGATGTCAATCAACAATTTCATCCTCAGCTTAATTCTCTTCACGAAATCGACATTGTTTGGGTAACCTCATGTTTTTTTGTAGCACATACACTCAAAAACGTTTGTTTAAAACCTCGTGTGTCTGGGTACAATAAAAAGCATGGCTACTTTTGCCGTAAACCTATGTCAAGAATGTTTAAACGAATGTTCGATTGATAAGATTATTTTAAAGATTCATTCACACGAATATATCAATTAAAAGTGTTTTGCATTTTAAAATCACTTTATATTGCATGTTTTCATGTAAAAAAATAAAATTTCCAGGTACCACCATCACTTAATTTTATGTAAGTGTCAAATGCACTTCATTAAACCTGCGATTTTAGACTTCAGAATATAATACGCCTATTTCAAAAATTATATCTAATACTGCTTTGAACTAAATTATAACTGCTAAATATGTTTCCTTGATAGTAAAAGAGTTTTTCACTGACTAATATGATCAAGGATTATGTGCGTTTAAATCAAGACCTTCATCATTGCTTGAAAAGGAAGATGTTGTATTTTAGTCGTAAAAAATTTAGGGGTTGCCTTACTGTGGTAATCCTGACTACAATAGATATACGAATAATCTAAAGGAAACCATTGATTGCTATTCAACTACCGTCCCTTACCATTAACTGAATCATTTATTCATTTGTGTATTTTATTGCCCCTTAAAACTTTAAAATAACTAAATTGAGGTATTAGATTACATTCATTGCTCCAGTTCTTGGGATGTGTTCAACACAACAAATATAGTAGGATTCACGAAAATAGTCAGATGAGAGTCGGTACATTGTTGCCAAATTTATTCTGAAACACATTTTTATACTGCATTACACATGGTAAACATGACCACAAATGACAACATTGCAGGGGGGGGGGGTGAGGGGGGACATTGCTATTAAAATTTCCATAATAATATTTCCGTGCATCTTACTATAGTTTTGGTGATAAATTGCGAAATTATCACGTAGGTATGATAAGGGAAAAATCAAACAATATTCATTTTTTTATTTCACCATTGACATACTACATACAATATAAGACAGCTGAGGGCAGAGTTGGAGGTTGAAATATAAGATGTAGAGGGCAGCTGAGGCCAGAGCTAAGGTGGATAAAATATCAGATGTAGAAGAAAGCTGAGGCCAGTGTTGAAGGTTTACGTATAAGATATAGAAAACAGCTGATGCCAGAGTTGAAGGTTAACATATAAGATATAGTAGACAGCTGATGCCAGAGTTGAAGGTTAACATATAAGATATAGTAGACACCTGAGGCCAGAGTTGAAGGTTAACATATAAGATATAGTAGACAGCTGATGCCAGAGTTGAAGGTTAACATATAAGATATAGTAGACAGCTGATGCCAGAGTTGAAGGTTAACATATAAGATATAGTAGACAGCTGAGGCCAGAGTTGAAGGTTAACATATAAGATATAGTAGACAGCTGAGGCCAGAGTTGAAGGTTAACATATAAGATATAGTAGACAGCTGATGCCAGAGTTGAAGGTTAACATATAAGATATAGTAGACAGCTGATGCCAGAGTTGAAGGTTAACATATAAGATATAGTAGACAGCTGATGCCAGAGTTGAAGGTTAACATATAAGATATAGTAGACAGCTGATGCCAGAGTTGAAGGTTAACATATAAGATATAGTAGACAGCTGATGCCAGAGTTGAAGGTTAACATATAAGATATAGTAGACAGCTGAGGCCAGAGTTGAAGGTTAACATATAAGATATAGTAGACAGCTGAGGCCAGAGTTGAAGGTTAACATATAAGATATAGTAGACAGCTGAGGCCAGAGTTGAAGGTTAACATATAAGATATAGTAGACAGCTGATGCCAGAGTTGAAGGTTAACATATAAGATATAGTAGACAGCTGATGCCAGAGTTGAAGGTTAACATATAAGATATAGTAGAAAGCTGATGCCAGAGTTGAAGGTTAACATATAAGATATAGTAGACAGCTGATGCCAGAGTTGAAGGTTAACATATAAGATATAGTAGACAGCTGATGCCAGAGTTGAAGGTTAACATATAAGATATAGTAGACAGCTGAGGCCAGAGTTGAAGGTTAACATATAAGATATAGTAGACAGCTGATGCCAGAGTTGAAGGTTAACATATACGATATAGTAGACAGCTGAGGCCAGAGTTGAAGGTTAACATATAAGATATAGTAGACAGCTGATGCCAGAGTTGAAGGTTAACATATACGATATAGTAGACAGCTGATGCCAGAGTTGAAGGTTAACATATAAGATATAGTAGACAGCTGATGCCAGAGTTTAAGGTTAACATATAAGATATAGTAGACAGCTGAGGCCAGATTGGAGGTTGACATATGAGATACAAAAGATATCGTAGGGCAATGAGGGAGGACGACATATTAGATATAGCTGACAGATGAGGGCAGCGTAGGAGTCTGGTACATTAGCCATAGAAGTCGGCATCAATCGGATTACACTGACGCATTTGATCTTTGATTCGCTACTTTCCTCTTCCTCAAACTTACAGATAATTCAGATTTTATTAACAGAGTTAATATATACATGCTATATATTCTAATATTCTAAATACTAATATCCTATATTGTTATGAGGGTATGTAACGTATAATATTTAAAGTTGACATGAATTTCTGTGGATTATATTTTAACTTTAAATTGGAATTATCATTTTTAAATCTGTGTTGAACTTCCAAAATTGTTCCATTTTAAGTCAAGTATTGTTAAGCAAATTTTTTAATGTCCTGGTGTTTTAGAAAATACTACAAACACGTCATTTAAATTAGAGATTCTCGGAAGTTATTGCATTTTTATTTTCATAAAGTTTGACTGCATGTCATTTTCCTCTCGGTTGACCATTTGACGTCCGCTTTGTGAAGTTGTTCTCCACCAAGTAAGACCATGAATACAATGCACATTCGACCTTTGCTTACATTTAAGATTTTCGACTGAATCGCGGTGGACCGTCACTGGAGGGGGCAAATTGTCAGTTCTGGGCAGATCAGTAGATCATTATCACCAGTAATTATATTTGAGGTTTGGTAATTATAGTGGAGTAAACGTTATTAAAGGATCCCAGAGTAAATAGTCGCCCACAACTCACGATAGATTCCGTCAAGGCTGAATTCTGATACAAATATACTAAACGTTGTTAGGTGGTATTTTATGTACTAATAAGAAATACAATTATTCTATGTACTTTTAAATTGTCAGGTATCTTTGTATTTATTATTATTATTTACTTAAACTATCTTTTATGTTATAGTTGGTAAACAAATTAATAATTACAATTATTGTAAGATTAATGTAAAATTTTTAATATAAATTTATCCTGTAAAAACACAAATATTCCATACAGCAATTGTTGCTATTGACTTGTAGTATAAGAATTCGGTATTATTTAATCATTTTACTTAATAGATACTAGAAAGAAAACCCAATTTTGTAATGAAAACTACTTTAAACATTATTTAAAGATATAGTACAGATTTGTTTTTAAAAAATCTTATATTTCCCAAATATTAGAGTTTATTTTTAATGAAAAGCAAAGTAACTTGCCTTACTTTGTATATGTATAAGTAGCTAAAATAGCAATAGGTTAAATAAGATAAATTCAAAGTTAATTCAGATAAAGGGAAACATTATGAAGGAACCAAAGCTTATCTTTAGTGTAAGATAAGCGGGGCTTAGAGGCCGACTCAGATTAAACTGACTGCTTCCAACATCCCTGATGGACTAAAGAAGAAACCCGCAAATCCTCCTGGAAATTTGACGAACGAACAACAAATGTTAAAAATAGACACTTTTTCGTTTTGCATCCATCGAAAACCTGTTTTACTTATGTGAATTAAAGTGGAGGTGAATTATAATTTCAATGGTGAGATTTGAGGAACAAATAGAAATTTGAAATGACAAAGGTATTATGTAAATGCTTTAATGTGTTATATTGTATTATATGATATAAAATTGACATTGATTCCCGAGGAAATACTTTACATCTGAAATAAAATTATTGTTTTCAAAACTATGTAGAACTTCAAAACTATACATATTTTGTTCATAATAATCATATAATAAATTATGGATTTGTTGATTTATGTTGCTGTGATATGTTGCAAGAATGTCAGTAACGTTTTATTTTTCCCATATTGTTGGTAGTTTTCTATTCCTTGTTTATCAGAATAATTTTAGAAATATAAACCTAAAGTTTTTAATAAACGGGCTTCTTTTCAGTAATATCAGACTTGCAAATATTATTGGTTGAATTAAATGTAACGGCAACTACAATCGCTAAAATTATACAAGTCAAGTTTGAAATATTTTTGTGGTTTTCAGTTCCCAAAGTAATGAACTGACTTTAAGTAAAAACTCTTTTTTTAATTATAATAATTATCTTAGTAATTTTTATTAAATCTCTCTTTATCTTTTCCTGAATAAAATCTTTACCTAATATTACTCATCCTAAAAAAGTTTAGTCTAAGGTTTGGCTTCTATTTTTTGTTTTTGAAGTAATATATTTAATTTTTTTTTTTTTCATAAATATACCACAACTAACAAAATTTTTACGGCTACCTTCAATGATATTGTTTATAGCAAAGTTTTAAAAACTGAAATGTTAATTTACTTAGTTTAATAGGTTTGATAGTTTAATAGTTTAATTAGGTGAGTTTAGGCTTAAACGGAGGGTGATTGTGCAACGATGCTTCCGGCGTCTCGCGTTTGGTTACTCTTCCCGTACCTTGCAAAGGGCCTGACCGAAGTGCTAATTGTCTCCGGAGCGGAGGCAAGTACACAAGAAAAAACTTTGCACCTCGAGTCTCTCCTGTTTCCTTTGCAAGGAGACCGGTTTCGCCGGGAATGCTCTCGGTCAATTGCCCGGCTCTGGTCAGTGCTGTGTTTTTAGAGCCGCACTTGAACAGGCAAAAGGCAGAGGCCAGTAATCCGCTTCCTCCAGGCTAATCTTCAGAGATCCTGGGGAGCTGATAATCTTTTAGATCAGCTTGCCCGAGAACCCAGTGATGACGTGGTCCTAATCAGTGAGCAGTATCGGGATAGGGACCCAAACTCTTGGAGATCAGACAGGTTTGCAACTGCTTCCTTCTAGGCGCGGAATTTTCAGGAAGTTTCAATGCGGAGTCACGGACACGGCCGAGGATTCGCCTGGGCTAGGTGTATAGATGTAATCCTCTTCAGTTGCTACCTCACCCTAAACGAGGCCATTCAAGACTTCCACGACAAGATCGACCGTCTCGAGGAGAGTGTGCTCGACACCACTGGGCACGTCGTCGTCGGTGGCGATGTCAACGCGAGGGCCGTCAAATGAGAATGCCCTCTACCAACTCCCGGGAGAAATGAATCCTAGAATTCATCGCCAGGGCAGGGATCGTCGCCTTCAACCAGGGCGACACGCCTACTTTCCGGCACCCCGTTCATAGAGGCACTATCCCTGACGGGACCTTCGCGTCCGAGTCGCTTCTTTCGAGGATCTCTGGCTGGAGGGTGTTGGAGGATTACACGGGTGGTGACCAACGACGTCCATGACATAAACCGTAGAGTTTCCGCATATCGGGAAGGGCCACGCCGGTGGAACACTAATAAACTGGACGTGGTAAAGTTCAGCGAAGTCATCTCTCTTGGATTCATCGGGGGAACTCGGAGATCAGTATCCTTCTGATAGACCGAGGACCCCCGGCATTAGCCATCAGCTTACTTAGCAGCCTTGTTTAACGTACGAAAGATCTGGTCTCTCCTGCTGAACTTGTGCACCATGACTCTGAGGTACTTGGTTAACTGGACCACTTCCCTTGCCACTCTCAGCGGAACGACGAAGGGTGTCAATTCTCTTCTTTGTGAGGATTGCGATTTCCGTCTTGATCTAAGCAAGCGAAAGACTGTGATCGGACATCAAGGCGTTTACCACGAGCATAACCTTTTTTTGAGATTTTGTACTCCTGACTCCCACGAATATCACGAAACTGGTGATCCTTTTAAACAGGTCTGGGCTCATTGTTTTAGTTGGAATTAAGTAAGTTAGCTATTAAACAATATTATTGAGTCCATTGCAATATGAAATAGTTTAAATTTTAGGCCTATATTTATTCTTGATGGTTTACATATTATAGATTTTCTAATTACTGAACTAACTGAAGGAACAATTGCTCATTAAATGTTAATAAAAAAGTTATTAAGTGTGAAAGAAACTTCTTCCCTAGACAAGCACTCTTTCAATTCAAAATTGATTGTTGAATATTTACTTTTTGTTGATGGAACACTGTGAAATGTACCAAAATAAAAAAGACAGTTTATTGTTTTTCATACACTATATGAACGAATAACAGATAAACCATCTATAATTATATAAAAATATGTTTTCATTGTCAAAATAAAATACTTTTGTCTGATAATAGACAGCATTGCTCCAAGTAATTTATATTAAACACTACTCCAGAGTCTTCGGTTACATTGAAAGTTGATTCTCATCCATATTAAATATTTATTTATTTTAACGTAAATAAATTGTATAACTCTTACGTAAATATTACACTGATATAAGAATTCTAACATTTACGTGAAATCTTAAATATGTTACAGGCTTGTAAATCATGCAATATCGTTGTAACTTGATCGTTATTAGTTCCTTATAAAAAAGTTTCTAAAGATTTTCAGGATACATAATTAATTTTTAGGATTATAAATTTAATGTCAATAGCCTTTGATTCATGATAGTTATCAAGAAATAAATAAAGTGTTCTGAAAACCAGTTCATCAAATTGTTTTAAACATGAAGATTAATGAACATAGTTTAAAATCTTATAGCATGAATATTTTTACTCTCAAGATTTTATTTATGTATTATTTATGTTTTTAACTAAATTTTAAGTTACAAGACAATTGCAACTGTATTGTATTATTAAAAACATTAACTAATCAAACATAGTAGTGTTATATCATCAGTTATAATTCACCTTTACTATTTCTTTGAAATCTTCGAAAATAAATTCTGAAGAGTTTTATTATCGTTTACGAAGACATAGTCATTTCCATATTTACTATGTTGATCGTGTGAAGGGAAAATATGGTATACTATTTTTTAAACATTTACTTACGATAATATCACGAATATATAAACATTAAAGGGCTTTTTACAATAAAGAGTTGTTTGGAAATCCAAGACTAAAATTTTATCAAGGCCTACTTAATTGGGGGTCCAAATATGTATACTGTTTGTTTTGATAAATGTAAGGGTTGGTGCATCTCCAGTAAAGTAGGAAGCTTTGTAACTGTCTGACACGACAGCTTACATTGGCTCAGCGCCACACACACAGACCAAATACTGTGTAGAGAGTGCCAATGAACGTAAAACTAATGTATGCATGGATGTAAACTGGTGGGTGGGGGTGCTATCAAGAATTTAATTTTTTCCCGATGAATATTAAATATTACCGTGAATCAAAATACAAAATGTACAGAATTGTACATTTAAAATAACTCATTAGTTAGAATATGGAGTAGCTTTTAATAGTGGTTAAATGAAGGTACGTCAATCGATAGTAAAATATATATTCTTATATAATTTCTTAATAGTTATAGTTTAGTTTATAGGTAGTTTGTAGTTAAGTTTACAGTTGATTTATAGTTTAGTTTATAGTTATTAGTTATAGTTTCTTAATTTAATTGTTTCCTTTAAAATATCCCGAGGTGTAAAAGAGGTAGGATAGCGATTAAAATTTAAACCTTGATGACAGACGACAGAGAGGGAAATATCAGAAGTATTAAAAGTGTCATGTTTTCCACCCCATTGACTCTCCAAATTTCCATGTTAATCTAAAATAAAATACATTTTAGACTCTACAAGGTTAAGTAAGCAGACGATTTATATGAAATATTATTCTATCAGTTCAAATATGACATGTCCGTTGGTTAAAGATAACCGATTAATTGGCAATACACTACTAAAATTCAATCACATGAAATCATACAATTCTATTATGGACTCCCAATAATTTTCTTCGTCATGATATCACAAATTTCATGCAAATATCTTTAGATTAAATTATTATAGAATGATTTTTACTACTAGTGGTATATGATTACACAAAAAAGGAGCTTATAAGTGGTATAGTTATTAAGCTCTTATCAAATAAAAAAATTGACAGTGAATTTTTAAAAATAATTTTGAGTTTTTTTTACGTTTGACTTTTTTTATCTCCTAGTGACATTACTGGTCGGTTTCTTTTGTTTGTTATAAAACCATTGTACCATTTAAATCAACTTAGGGCCTATTCATTATTTTGAAAACTGTCTTTTTAAATTTATTTCTCTTCCATCTTCATTATATTCTCTTTGACGTGGAGTAAAATCCCATTGTTTCATGAGGTTTAAATATGGGCAATTTTTTAATTTAAAGAAATGTTCTACCCATGGATCTTCTTCACACTTTTCCTAGTTTTCAAGTCCTCCTCCACAGAAAACAATAAAACTTCATCTTCTTTACCTACATAGTAGATACCCGCTTCAGCAAATGTTTTTTTTTATGCTTTGCTGTATGTTTCTTTTCATCGACATAGTCAACAATTTTTAAGTGAGCTGTTCTACATTTTTAACTTTAGTTTCATCAATAATGTTGACTGGGACCGATATTAAACTTGAATGAAGTTTAATTTTTGTTAAGCTGCTTTTATATAAAGGGAAATGTTAAAGTTCAAGGTCATATTGAGATTTATTTTTAATCAAAATATTGAAATGTTAATTTCATGTTTAATGTTTATTTTTTCATTTCAAGGAGATTATTTCAATTAATCAAACAAATTACAACGACAATGTAGAGGCATAATATTACATCGAAAACATTTGTTTCCTATTCTTTCGAAATTGTTAAATTTATCCATAAATAATAAACACAAAAAACCATACACATTGGTTGTAAATTACCTTATGCAAACTTTATAATATATAAAAACTCTACAAAACAATTGAATATGTTATCATAAAATAACTTTAATTTACTGATTTAAATAAATTCTAAGTTTTCGTTAAATGATTAATTACTTTTTCTACATATTTTCGCTTGGTAATTAAAAAAAAATGGACGAGCCTCACTGTCAAGTACCGCTTACAAATTGCTTTTATGAAATAAATAAAATGATTTTATCTGGGTATTGTTTTAAATGTTATTTTGTCCGATGCATCGTTTTAAAACTTAAGCATTAGAATTTCCACGTTTGCTTTCTTTCTAGTACTGTATTTTTTAAATCGTATTCTATCAATCACAATTTTCTGATTTCAAATAATTGTGATGAAAGTACAGAATCAGAATTGACTCCAACCTCAAAAGTTAGACTCTTAATGCCAAACTTCACTTAAGAACTGGAGCCGGAAATATAGAAAGCAAGTTTGACTTGCAAACAGGGAATTAACAACATCTGTTACCATTCAGCATATGATGATTGAGTAGAAACAACAAACTACAACAACAGATAACACCACGACTTGCATCCATATGTCGAATGGTATTAGAGTTTATGCTAGTTATGTTAATAAATACATTTATATTCCAACATTTAAAACTATAATTTATTCAATGTCCTGGCAAAGGGTTTTATTAAATTTCATTTAGTTTTCTATTAATATTAATATTTATTAGTTATATATTGTAAATACAACAAAAAATTATTATATAAAGTACCTACTATATTCAAGATTTGTTTGCCGTTAAATATAAAAAATACAATTAGTAGGCCTATTGTAAAATAAATTGTAACAAGTGCAATAAATACTACCAAATAGTAACGGAAGTATTTAATATATTCCATTCCCCAGTAAGAAAAAATTAATACGTTTGTGAGTATTAAAAGTAGGTACTAGTTGTGTTATTTTATAGAAGAAAATAACTTCTTTTTATTCAAGTCTTTGTAAAAGAGCAATGACACCAATAAATGACATGATAAACGACTTAGTACATAAAATATTTCAAATGTACAGTTTAAAAAGATGAACTGAAGGCATGAATGAAGGAAAACGCAAGTAAATCAAAAACATTTGAGAATATGGGAAATTTTTTATTTTTATGAATTTATAGTTATACTATAAAAATATTTCTCTAAGAGGGAAAATATGAGCCTTACTTGCTGTGATGACATATAATGCCATTAGAATACTGATTGCAGAATACTTCAATAAATTCAATAGTTGTAAAAAAAATTTGAAACAGTTACAGCAGCAGTACGTCCCTCTATTAGTGTATAGACTATAATATAATTTTTTATAGTTTCTTGTATTTATTGTATTATTCAACAACCTACCACACAAAATGTCTATCAAAGTTCGTAACTGTCTCGTGAGGTGTATTTTAAGCAGTCATGTAGTAACATGATGGAAATGAAATTGAGGTGAGAGGTAAACTGAAAGTCACAAGTGAGATATTTCTTGCCCCAGTGTAGCAGCGCTTATCAAAACGTGTGTCGCTTGAGACAACATGACAACTTTTCATTTTCCTCTGCATTTGTAGAATTTATTTGTTATCACTTCTGTTTCGTATCTTTCGCCTTACAAAATAAATAGGGGCAAGAAGAGAATTTAACATATCTTAATTGGTAATTATCGGTTACCGAGAGGCCAACCATTAAACATTCAAATAATCAAATAATATTATGCAGGCCCGTGCTGACCCGTCAGGACAGTGGGACGTGTCCCCTGCACCCTCCACCTAAAAATAAAATGGCGCCCTACCAACGCCGTAGAATTTTTTTTAACTTAATAAAAAATTAGATTACATTTTTATTCGGATTTCGAGTTTGAATGGTACTTGATTGCAAGGAAAATGTTAAACAAAAATTTTAGTTTTCAAAGAACTTTAGTAATTTTTCCACCCTCAGACATTGAAACAGTTGTATTGCTATATGCGTATGGATGGTCTCCTGCGTCACTGTCAGCTGTCTGCAGGGCGGCAAAGAGACGAAAGAGGGCGGGCGTAGGGTGTCGCGAGTCGCTAGTTGTTCCTATAGTGTTTGTTAGCCCTTTTAATGAAGTAATGACAGGTTTTCTGAACCAATGGAAGGTGCTTTATGATGAAATGTAGTTTAACTCAATCTTTTAATTTTTAATGGCAATTTGTGGATTTTACCATGAAAATTTAAAACATTTAGTAGGTTTACACTTTTACAATATGCCAATAGGATATAGCTAGGTAGTCTGTGCACTTAATCACTTTGTCTTAAGTAGGCCTTCTGTCTAGTTAGTAATATGGATGTCAATGATAAAAGTTCTGCATTTCCTAGTAGCCTCATTTCATATAGAGGTTGAGAGTACTAGTTTAGAACTGCGGATGTGATATGAATTATATGAATATCTCAGGACCGTTTGTGACCTTAAAAGTGTCACAATCTGAAAAAGGTGAGTACTTTTTTTAAACTCAACACACATGAACTTTATTGTAGTTTAGGAAAATAGTCTATAAAGTGTTGAGTCGAAGAAATGGGCGTTCTAACAATAGAACAACAAGTAGAATAACAAGTAGCTGGGTGGTAAAACACCTGAGGCACGTAAGGTACAGCAGCAACGAAATTGCCGACTTCAAACTAGAAGCATAATATTACGTATTAAATATGTCAGTTGTCAAATAAATTTACAAGGTGCCAGATAAGCGTGGAGCTATCGAGAGTGTTGAGTTACTCAAGACTGTGATTACTTGGTGAGTAATGCTTTGTGAATTAGAGTAAAAACTCCTGTCATGTATTCTTGAGGACATTTATTTAAATTATATAGAAAACGCTTTCATACTCTGAGTCTGAGATAAAAACAAACAAAAACAAACAAAATATTGCAGTACCACCGTTGTGTAGATAACACCATTCTTCTGTTCAAAGGCAACATCAGACAACTTGATTTGTTATACAAATACCTCAATAGCATAACCCTAAATCTAAAGTTCACCGTGGAAATTGAAAACTCATTAGAATTATTTTTTTGGATTTGACTATAAAGAAATTGGATAATAAGATTAGATTTTAGTATATTTAGAAAGCCAACCACTCTGACCTCCAAACCATCCACAATACATCTTACTATCACAGAAATTTTCACATATTATAATAGTATAAGTGTACAGATTGTTAAATGTACCGATGTCAGACATCAATTATAAAAACAATTAACTATAATTAGAGTAGTTGTGTTTTGGTCACTTTTAAAACCGGCCATGTGCCCACCGGGCCACGTGCCGCGGCAGCTGGCGCCAGCTGCCATGTCACATAGCTTCCGGTGGGGGTTAGAGGGTATATATGAGATGCTGTAGTTATATTTTAATGCCATATAGGTTGGGGTGGAGATGGCGATAGTGTTGGCGTTAGGGTGAAGTGAATTTGCGCATAAAATTAAAATTAAAAGTTAGTTCAAAATTGAAATTCGTCGGTGTTAACGAAACTCTAACAGTTGAAGAAAAATTAAGAGTTAGTTCAAAATTGAAATTCAAAACTTATAACTGAGATGCGGAAAATATGTCAAGGGTCATCCAGAGTAAGTTTTAAAAAATTCTATTCCAACTATCACCAGAAATAGTTTTAAGTTGAAGTAGTTGGTGATAGCGGGATAATTATTGATTCGTGCCAATGGGAGAGGTGTTTATCGTTTGAAAAGTTGGCGATCGAATGAGAAGCGCCGCCTAGGGAGAGGGCTTATAAAACGGCAACCTTCCCCCAACCACCACCCCTTCCCCCACTCCTTTAGACCAATAACCGGTCGCCGACTCTATGTGGTGAAACTGAACTAGACATGGCGGCCGCCATGGATAATTCTAACCTCAAATCTTAGCTCAGCTGAAGAGAATAGAGGAGCATGAAGTAGGAATTGTGGTGACAGCGCTTATATGAGGAATAGTAAGGGGTAAAATAAAAAAACTTGTTGAACACAGTCGATAGGTGTAACAAGTTCAAAGTTGTTGAATTGTAACATAGAATGCAAAATGTTGTAAATAACATTATCATCAACATTAACCTGCGAAGTCTTTGAGTATAATGGGTTAAAACTGTACTTCTTCCTAACTCTATTTAAATTAGTTCTACACTTTGAAATTGAAGGTTTAGAAGTACTTCGTAATATGTGTTGTGTTCGCAAAAGCTTTAATTTTAAACATTGTGCAGTCATTATAACCGATGTGTTAAGTTCAGAAGTTAAAAGAAGACTGAGATATAAAATGAAGTGTAAAAGAAATTGAAACAGAACGCCAGAGTAGTAATTTTATAGGTTAGAATTTACGAAGGCTATTCCATGGATAATTCTAACCTCAAACCTAAGTAAGTGAAGTAGTCATAACATAAAACTAATGAGAGATGATGACCGAGCGGATGCGAGGCAATGAATGTTTGTAGCGCGATAAACTACCCACCTTTATAGAGGCAATAACTCCAGCCAGATGGCGGCAGATGGCAAGCAAATGACTGGTTGACCGACTTTCCACCTGAGTAGTAAGAGAAGTAGGGTTCTGTGTCTATCCCCTACTCCTTGGGGTCAATGACCGACCGGAAAGGTCAATGACCTCCCCCCCCCTCCCCCCCCCCCTCCCCCCCCCTTCCCCCCCCCCGAAAAAATGGAGCCCCCCCCTCCCTTCCCCCACTCCTTCCCCTACTCCTCTGGGTCAATGGCCGGTCACCACCTTTCCCATACTCCTTCTAGGCCAATGACCGGTCACCACCGGTTGCTGACTCTATGTGGTGAAACCAGACCAAACATGGCAGCTGCCATGGATAATTCTAACCTCAAACCTGCTGCGCATACAACGAGTTCTCCGGACCGGAATCAGTCCATGCTATGCGCATGCGCCTAGTCCTGTATTACTCACTTTAGCGCTACTGCACATGGATAATTCTAACCTCAAACCTTGGTTTTGTGTTGTTGCGCATGCGCCGCTCCCCCACTCCTTTGCCTTCCTTTTACACTGCTGCGAACTGGACTGGATTGAACACTGTACTGGAGTGAAACAACTTCCCCCACTACTCGAGAATCCGAGGAGCAATACGAGCCTGATCTTAGCGTCAGTCGTCAACAAACTTTCATAGCGAAAGGTTGTTGGCGACTCAGCAAGAGGTTTCAAATATATAGTAGGCCTATATATATTTGAACTTCTTCTACTACGTTGCGTTTTTTAATGCAATGTAGTATGTGTGTGTGTGTGTGTGTGTGTTTAGTTTTAAGTTGTATTTAATTTAAGAAATAATTTGCGCATTGCGATGTTAGTTATAAGTTGGGTTTAGCATTAAGGTGTATTAATTTTAAGAGGTGTTTAGCATTAAGGTGTATTAATTTTAAGAATAATGATGGTATTTGGTTGTGTTGAATTATTTGGTTTTTAATAATGATGTGTTGTTAGTTTTAAGTGTTGATATTAATAATTTATGTTGTTGTTTTGCCTTTCAGCTAGATGTTAGGGGGTAGATTAACTGTAAATTCAGAAGTTCAGTTGAACTTCACTTAGAAGGGGTGGGACATCCGCAAATTGCGGACTAGGTTTTTTGCATTTTGTTTAGGAATATGATGGGTGGGATTAGTTTGGGTGGGTGTTAGAGTTGCGTTTCTGCATTAGCTGTTCCAGTTTCCCTGAAATTAATGGTTACGCTTTGATGCGGACGGGACGTTACGCTTTGATGCGGACGGACCAGGGCCTCCCTGCTGTTCCAGTTTCCCTGAAATTAATGGTTACGCTTTGATGCGGACGGGACGTTACGCTTTGATGCGGACGGCCCAGGGACCTCCCTTGCAGAATGTAACTAGTGGGTTGGGAGTGGGAACCGCTAGGCAAACAGGGTGGTGGGAACAGTATTACTGTTCCCATCACCTTGGATCATTATAAATCTTGAATGACCTTGACCCACTTTCAAAAGGGTCAATGACCCCCCCCTCCCCCTCCCCCCTCCCCCCCCCCGAAAAAATGGAGTCGATTTCCCCCCCCCCCCTCCCCCCTCCCCCTCCCCCCCCTCCCCCCCCTCTTCCCCCCCCTTCCCGAAAAAATGGAGTCGATTCCCCTCCCCCCCTTCCCCCACTCCTACCCCCTACTCCTTCCCCCACTACGGGTGAACGACCGGTCATGACCTGAAAAATTAAAATGGCTATAACTTGATAATGGATTGACGGATTTGGACAAGCGATACATCATTGAAAAGGTCTATGTAAGACAAACATTTTGGTAAAAGAAGAATTTGGTTATCTTATTTTAGTTTAAAAGTTATGCGAATTATTTTAAATAAATACCTTCTCTTTCCCCTTTTCCCCCCACCTCCCAGGTCAATAATCAGTCTCGGCCAGCTGCTACCCCTCTCATTTGCATATTGTTATAAAAGACGCACCGACTGCGGCTAACATTTCATTCTGAGTACAGACGTTACGCTGCGAACTTTGGAGCCACAACCATGTTATCTCTGCCAACTACAACTTCTACTTTAACTTCTACTTCGACTTCTATTTCTACTACGGCTGTTCCTGCACCTAAGAAAACTCTTCGCCTCAAAAACCTTCCTGATTGCTACAAGAATCGACTTGCATCTCAACCTTCAACTTCTGGAGCTATTCTTCCGCCAACCAACACTTGTAGACTTCGTAGTATTTTTTCACCGCCTTCGCCTTCAAAGGACTCCGCACCACCATCAACTACTATGCCGCCACCGCAGAAGCCAGTTCACACACCATCCTAATACCCCTTCCATTGAAACCATTGTTCATCGTCTTAGCACACCTATTATCCCACTATCACCATTGCCTCCTACCCCACCACTTAGTACACCTGAAGATCATACCTATCACAAAACTGATTCCTCTCAACCTGCTACTAAATCATCTCCTAAATCAGCTCCTAAACCAGCTTCTAAACCAGCTCCTAAACTTACTCCTAAACCTACTCCTAAACCCGCTCCTTCAGAGCAATTTCAATTATTACAAGAAGAGCGTCGTAGGGCATTTAGCCGTCCCACTACTTGCCCTGAAATGCTTACTAGGGGAATTAAAAAAGGATCACCTTGTGGGAGGAAATGTGTAAAAAACGAAAGTTTTTGCCGTGTACATGTCGTAAAACACATTTCTGAACCACAAGTGACAGAAACCCCCACTGTTGAATACCAATCCAAAATTATTGGTGTGAAAGGAAATAGGCTTAAGAGAGGTTGTGTCTATTTTTTTGAAAGTGTTATTGACAACAAACACATTTTGGCAACTTGTAACGGCGTAAGATATAATATTAAAGTGATTGAATCCTTGCGCAAAGAGAAATCAGTTTATGAGTTAGACTCTAAAGACTATCTCCTCAGACACAAACTGGATGGTATTACAAGGTGGGGGCGTAGCAAGTAAATTCACATAGCTTTTTCCAAATTATTGCTTAAAAAAATACTGGGGGAGAAACACAACGCGTTATAGCGTTGTGTTTCTCCCCCATTATTTTTTAACACTCTAAGTCTCGTGACCTACTAACCTACTTCCATCCAAGTAGTAAGAAAAATACTTCCCCCACTCCTTTGGGTCGATGACTGGTCATGGTCAGCACCTATCCCTCATTTGCATACTATTATAAAAGCGGAGCGAGCGTTGGTCACCCCTTCATTTTTCTTCTACACGCCGCTCTTGTCGTTTCGTCTCTGCTGTTTACAATATTTCTTGCTTCAAAATGCCTCCTCATCTGAATGAAAATTTTAATTTTTCTGAAATTTCTGATGTTTTTGAACAATCTGAAGACACTTTAAGTAACGACAGTGAAAGTGAAGATGATGAGGACGATGATGATTATACTGTTGAACTTAGTGAAGAACGTAAAGTCATAGCAATTGATCCACAATTTCCATTTGATACAATAGAAAAGTTTATGGCTGAAGCTAATAAATGGTTGGACTCAGGATGTTATGTACGAATTGACTCTTTTATATTTGTAATATAGTATAGGCCTAACTTGTATTAGAAGAGTGGTTTTATTTTGTGTGTGTGGCTGCACTGCCAACGACCGCTGTGACGTCAGGCGGCTACTTCGATTCCTCGGTCTCATTCATGCAACAGGTTAGTCCGAGTATGCAATGTCGGTTCTCTTAACTAGCAAGTTTTATAATTACAAGTAGTAATTACCAAAAGTGGCGCAGTCGTATGTAATATTTTCTTTTGTGCGGGTTTTTAGTAGTAGTAAAAATGTCGAGTGTCGGGCGGATGACCGAATTTAATTGCAATGAAGAAAACATTGAATCTTACGTTATGCGATTGAAGCATTATTTTATTGCAAACGACATCAAGGCTACAAATCAAGTATCAGTTTTGATAACGGTTGTAGGCCCAAAAACTTTAGCGGTATTATCCGATATTGTGTCGCCTAAAAAGGTTGATGACATGAAATATGAGGAACTCATCGAAATTATGCAAAAACATTTTTCTCCACAACGGCGAGAGCATTTCCGATTTTGTAGTGGCCATAAAGCATTTGGCAAGTACATGTGCATTTGGATCGTTTCTTAAAGACGCTTTACGGGACAAACTCATCTCGGGTATTTCTAATGAAGGTATTCGTCAAAAATTATTATCTGACGAACAAGACTTTGATAAAACTTTAACAATGGCTCTCACGTTGGAACAGGCTGAGAAGCACGCGGGAATGTTTCATCGGCAGGAAAATGTACATGATGTCAATAAATTTCATGTTAAAAAGAACGTGAATCACAAAAGTAACGTTTCAGTTAAGCCTAAAAATAAAATGCCGAGTGAAAATTCTCAGAATTCTTTTAAGTGTTTCAGGTGTTTGAGTACTGATCATAGGGCTAATGAATGTCCTTTCAGCAGTTATAAATGTCACATATGCAAGAAAATAGGCCATTTAAGCAAGGCTTGTAAATCCAAGGAGAAGTCTCACAACAGGACGGGAAAATATAAAGTCCACCAGGTAACTGAAAGTCCACATGAGGAGCTGCAAGAAATGGCTCTGTACAATATTGGCCTAGGCCTAACATCCACCGCATCTAGCTACAAGGTAAGACTAGAGATAGAGAATGTTGAGCTCGAGATGGAGATAGATACGGGTTCTGCACTTACCGTATGCCCTGTAGATATTTATGAAAAATATTTCAAAGCCTAGAATTAAAGCCAGTTTGCATAAAATTGCTCACTTATTCTGGAAGTGAAGTTACGGTAGTAGGCCAAATCGATGTCAATGTGACTTATAATAATAATTGTTACAAGTTGCCTATGATTGTTGTAGACATAAGTAAAAGAAACTCACCTATCCTTTTAGGTAGAAACTGGATGAATCACATTGTTTTTGACTGGAAATCCATATTTTCAACTGCGGTTTGTAACCTGTCGGAGGCCCCGAAGCCTGGTAATAGGCTTAGTCCTAAAAGTCATGACGCTTTTAAGGTACCTAACCTAACTCAGTCTGCACTCGTAGTAAATGATGTAGAAGACCTTAAAAATAAATATGCATCAGTTTTTAAGGGTAAAATAGGAGAAATAAAAGATGTGAAGGCTCACATAATTTTGAAGGAGGGATCCATCCCAAGGTTTTGTAAATTTAGGCCTGTACCTTTCTCACTTCGTAAAAAAGTTGAGGATGAATTGCAAAAGATGGTCGATGATGGTATAGCCTACCCTGTCACGAGTTCTGAGTGGGCCACACCCCTAGTGGTCGTTCCAAAGCCTAATGGCGTTAGGCTATGTGGTGATTTTAAAGTTACGCTCAACCAGGTAATACAAAATGAGCACTACCCTTTGCCGCAACCTGATGACATTTTTGCAGCCTTATCTGGGTGCACGTATTTTTCTGTATTGGATCTGCAGTCTGCCTACCTACAGATGTCAGTAGCCGAATCTTCACAGGAGTTGTTGACACTTACAACTCACAAGGGTTTGTTTCGTCTTCGGCGCCTACCGTTCGGGCTCTCTTCAGCGCCTGCATTGTTTCAAGCTGCCATTGATAAAATTATTCATGGTATTCCTGGGGCCGTGGCGTATCTGGACGACGTGGTGGTGGGAGGCGCTACACGCCAAGAAGCCTATTCACGACTCGAGATGGTGCTTCATCGATTGAGTGACTACCAAGTGAAGGTAAATGTTCAAAAATGTAAATTTTTACAGCCTGAAGTGGAGTATTTAGGCTATCGCCTGTCAGCTGAAGGAATCAGCCCCCAAGAAGGAATCATTGAGGCGATCAGAGATGCGCCAGAGCCAACCAATAAAGATGAATTGCGTGCTTATATTGGCCTAATTAATTATTATGGTCGTTTCATTCCTAATTTGTCTGACAAATTGAGTTGCTTTTATGATTTAATTAAGAAAGATGCTCCTTGGAAATGGACAACAAACTGTTCTAAGGTTTTTCAGCTCAGCAAGACTTGGGTGTGTAGTTCTAATGTACTGGTTCATTATGATGTGAACAAACCGTTGATTTTGGCATGCGATGCAAGTCCTAGGGGAGTGGGAGCGATTTTATCTCACGTCATCGATGGGGAGGAAAGACCCATCGCTTTTGCGTCTAAGTCATTGAGTTCAAGCGAGAGAAATTATTCCCAGCTGCATAGGGAGGCACTTGCATTGGTTTTCGGTGCAAAAAAATTCCATAAATATATTTATGGCCGGAAAAATGTTATCTTGCAAACGGATCATCAACCGTTAACAGCTATTTTCGGTGCTAAAAAGGGAATCCCTAGCCTGGCAGCAGCACGGTTACAGCGCTGGGCGCTAATATTGTCAACCTATGATTTTGATGTCAGGTATCGGAAAGGATCCGAAGTATCACATGCCGATGCTTTATCTAGGCTACCCTTGCCAGCGGATGAACCGCTTGAGATGGAAGTCAACTATGTATCGCATCTGGAGGAATGCCTGGAGGTGTTCAACTGCAAACTGGTGAGTGACACACCTATTACTTCTTTTGAGGTTTCTAAGTTTACAAATAGGGATCCGATTCTGTCTAAAGTCAGGGACTATGTTTGGCATGGTTGGAAAAATGATAATGATCCTAACCTTTTACCATTTCTTAGAAGAAAAGATGAGTTATCAGTTGACAATAACTGTCTGTTATGGGGTTCTCGTGTTGTAATTCCTGCCAAGTTAAGGGATGATGTTGTCCGGCTGCTGCATGACCAGCACCCGGGCATCACCCGCATGAAACTTTTAGCACGTAGTTACGTGTGGTGGCCTGGTATGGAACAGGTAATTGAAGATACTGTTAAATCTTGTCATATATGTCAATGTACGAGGAACTCTGCTCCTAAAATCCCCTTGCAGCAGTGGCCTAAAACAACCAGCAGGTGACAGAGAGTACACATCGATTTCGCTGAGGAGCCTAATAATCGGCAGCAATTACTGATTTTGGTAGATACATACTCCAAATGGATAGAAGTTTTTATAATGAGTTCCACTACTGCTAGTAGTACTATTGCGCGGTTGCGCACTCTTTTTGCATCTTTTGGGTTGCCCGAGGTACTGGTGTCTGACAACCAAACAACCTTCACCTGTGCCGAATTCAGAGAATTTTTGAGTAAAAATGGAGTTAAATTTACTTTGACACCTCCATACCATCCGGCATCGAACGGGGCAGCCGAGCGTTGCGTTCAAATTGTGAAAAAGAATTTATTGCGACAGGTCTTAGAAGAAAGTAATACCGGTCCGATGTCATTACAGCACAAATTAGACAACTTTCTGATTTCATATCGTAACACCCCTTGCTCTGTTACGGGTCTTACTCCTGCTGAATTATTTTTGAACTGGAAACCGAGAACTCCACTGGCATTACTAAAACCTAATTTACAAGCAACCATTGATGAACAGCGGGCTAGGCAGAAATCAGCATCAGACAAACACCGGGGAGTTTTTCGATCATTTGATGTAGGAGATTTAGTATTGGTCAAGACAGTTAGGCAGGAGAAGGTAAACTGGATTCCAGGAAAAATACTTGAGAAGCGCAGTCCTGTAACCTATTTAGTGTCTGTACTCGGAAAAACACGTTTTTGCCATGCTGACCATTTGCGACCGAGGGAATACCAGTATGAGGATGAACCTGTCTTAATTCCAAGAAAGATGACTGAGCAACCCCGTACTCCAGAAAAAGGAACTTCACCACCTACATCTCCAAATCGGCCAAGTCCACAGAGGAAGCAGTCATCATCTCCGCAGAAGGGACCTACAGTAACAAGTCCAGGGACTGGAGCTCAACCTTCCGTTGTGCAGTGCAGTCCACCACAATTAAGACGTTCCCAAAGGTCAGTGCGGAAGCCGGAGCGGCTTGACCTATAGGCCTAAGCTTAGGCAAATATAGAAGAGTTTTTGTTTGGTTTTAATTAAAGTTTTTAGTTTGAATTTTGAAAGAAACTTTAAATGCTCGAGCATTGTTTAAAATAAATAAATAAGTCATCAAGAGGAATTTAATTTGAAATTTATATGAACTTTAAAAATTTTAGGCCTATGTTTTTAAGTAGGCCATAGTAGAAGTAATCCATTTTAAGTTGTGGCGAGTGTAATATAGTATAGGCCTAACTTGTATTAGAAGAGTGGTTTTATTTTGTGTGTGTGGCTGCACTGCCAACGACCGCTGTGACGTCAGGCGGCTACTTCGATTCCTCGGTCTCATTCATGCAACAGGTTAGTCCGAGTATGCAATGTCGGTTCTCTTAACTAGCAAGTTTTATAATTACAAGTAGTAATTACCAAAATATTGTATGGTGATAGTCATTCTTTCCTTGTCACACCAAATGACAGAGACCGCATGTTGCAGTGGGCACAATCTATGATGGAGTGCTACGAACAAGGTGTGGACACTGGCGGCTATTTTCTTGCACAACTAGTGTAATAACAAATTACCCTTCCCCCACGTAGTGAAGAAGGAAAAGAAATATTAGGAATCTAATTATAATACTTCCTTCCACATATAAAGAAGAAGGGGAAAGGAGTGGGGATTATAAAGTGGTGGGGGAATGTGTATAAATGCAGGTTGTTTCAAGAGACTTTTATTATTATTGTGGCTTTAGCAGAAACAACATGGAGTTTAAATCTTCAGCAAAAATAAGGAATAATATAATAAAGAAAGAAATTCGCAAGAAAGAAAAGATTGAACTTATAAAATTACAACTTATAATACCTTCCATTGAAATTGGATGTAGCAAACTAAAGACTTTGGTGAAAACTAACGAATATTTGTTACAATTGCTAAAAACAATCGAAGAGTTGAAGAGAAAGAATGGACATTCTACATAGTAAAATTTGAACATTTTAATATAAATAAGTAAACTGAAAAAAGTAGATGTAGAATAGAGAGCGAGGAATAGATCACTTTGTGGTAATGGACTAACATGCCACTTAGTGCTCTATTCCTCGTTCTCGCGTTAAATTGGATTACCTTGACCTATTTGTTCGACTGTTAGAATTTGGTTAACACTGTTGAATTTTAGTTTTGAACTAACGTTTATTTTTGTTCAACTGTAAGAGTTTTTTTTAATACTGTCGAATTTTAGTTTTGAACTAACTTTTAATTTATGCGAATTTTTAGTTTAACTTTAGTTAATTTATGCACAAATTTAGTTTAACCAAGTGTCTGTGCTGTAGCCATTTTCACCTAAAAGTAACTACAATTAGTTGGGTGGGGGAAAGTTCGTTAAAGCTTGAATATAAAGAAGTATATACTAAAACTCCAATGGGAATAAAGAACACGAATGAACAATTAGTTTGTAGAAGGTTAATATTTTTGTTCAAAATGTTTGATTTCCTTGGATAGTGAAGAAGATGAAATAGTGGTGGGGGAACCGTTATAAAAGGAGGAACATGAGAGCCCATTTCATTTCTTGGTGAAATTTCGAAGAGTAAACATCTCAACATGTATTGTTGCGATAAATGTTCGGAATCGTTTCAAGATGAAATTCTATTAGACTGTCATAAAGAACTAATTCACAACAACCCAGAAGAAAAACAAGAACAAGAACAACAAGAACAACAAGAACAAGAACAACAAGAAGAACAAGAAGAACAAGAAGAACAAGAAGAACAAGAAGAACAAGAAGAACAAGAAGAACAAGATGAAATAACTGCAACATCTTCAACTACTTTACCGAATCTACAAGTATTTGCATTACCCGGTAAAGTAGTAATGCATCATAAGATTCAAAATGAAAACTTGAAGCTAGAAGAATTTATTAGAGAAGCAAAACCAATTGTAAGTAAAACTTTAAAAGAAGAATTGAAAAGATTGAACTTTCTTAAATTTGGTTTACTACTAGAAGCTATGTTTATAAATGTACAAGAAGAATTATCACCAAGAGGATTCATAACAAAAAAACCGAACCATTATGGAAAGTTCAAACATTGATTCAATAGTAGAAAACTGTATAGAAGAAATATTAACAAAAATTCAGGAACACGAAGGAAGAGGATCCGGATGGAGTCTTACAAGTATTGAAGTAATAGATATAAGAGTTCATAAACATGGATATGGACTAATGGGATCTAGTTACATTCCTTTGCCCAAAAGAATTAAGGATACAAGATCATGTATTAATGTGAAAAATCAAGATAATGAATGTTTTAGATATGCGATGACATCTAAGTTTGTACCAAATCATTTCGATAAACCTAACCAACACTATGAAAATCAAAGACATAGGTACAATTTTCAAGGAATTACTTACCCTGTATCACTGAAAGATATATCAAAATTTGAGAAGAAAAATCCTGGTACATCTATCAATGTTTTTGCATTAGATAGTTCAAACAAAGTGTATCCTTTACGTGTTGTAAAAGAAGAGCTACCAGATCATACGGATTTACTACTACTAACGCGAGGAGATGTGTCTCACTATGTGTACATTAAGAAATTCGACTCTCTTGTTAACAAGCAGCTTTCTAAAGCTCGACACAGAAAGATAATTTGCAAGAGATGTTTTAATTTTCAACGAGAAGGAAGACAAGGAAGAGAATGGTTACAAGAGCACAAAAGGCTATGTAACAATAATTATGAAGCAAAGATTAATTTACCTTCGGAAAACAGAGCATTTGTTACATTTCAAAAGGTTCATCATCAATACCGTATCCCTATAGTTGTATATGCGGACTTTGAATCAACACTAATTCCTATGGAAGATGAAAATTGTGAAGCTAGAAAAAGTGTCAAATATCAAATGCACAAACCAAATAGTTTTTGTTTAATGGTTAAATCAACATTATCAGAAGAACATTTAAACAGATATGGATTAACTTCAGAACCTCTAGTATATCGTGGTGAAAATGTAGAAAAAATATTTCTTGATCACTTATATTCAATAGCTGGAAATGCACAAAGATTATATACAAATATTGTACCAATGAAACCGATGGAGGAAGAAGAAGAAATTCAACATGAAAATGCAACTCGTTGTTTCTTATGCAAAAATGATTTTACTATTGAGAATTATAAAGTTAAAGATCACGATCACCTCACAGGTTATTACAGGGGTGCTGCTTGTAATAAATGCAACTTGAGCTATCGTTTACCACTATTTATTCCTGTGGTTCTGCATAACCTCAGTGGGTACGATGCTCATTTTATAATACCTGAACTAGGAAGAGACGACGGTAAAATCGATGTGTTAGCTGAAACTTCAGAGAAGTTCATAAGTTTTTCCAAAGAAGTTGGAAACATGAAACTAAGATTCTTGGACTCCTACAGATTTATGCCGTCGAGTTTATCCAAACTTTCAGAAAATTTAAGGAAACAAGATTTCATCGAAACAAAGAAGATTGTAAATAACGACAAACTGGATTTGGTACTTCGGAAAGGTGTGTTTCCATATGATTACATAGACAGTTTAGAAAGGTTTAATGAAACATCACTTCCGGCTAAAGAAGAATTCAAAAGTAAACTTTATGACATGGACATATCTCAAGAGGACTATGATCATGCATGTAAAGTATGGAACGATTTAGGATTTAGAACATTGGGAGAATATTCAGATTTTTATGTTAAATTGGATGTAACTTTACTATGTGATATAATGGAAAAATTTAGAAATACATGTTTTGCGGCATATGGATTGGACCCTCTTCATTCGTACACTTCACCTGGATTAGCATGGCAAGCTATGTTGAAAGAAACAAATTGTAAAATACAACTTCTTACTGATATAGATATGGTTATGATGTTAGAGTCAGGAGTTCGAGGGGGATTGACGCAAAGCGTTACACGACATTTCAAGGCGAACAACAAGTATCTGCCCGATTATGATGCATCAAAACCAACAACATTCCTAGGTTATTTCGATGCAAATAACTTATACGGATGGGCAATGTCGAATCCCCTTCCATATGATAATTTTAAATGGATAGATCCAGAATCGATTGGAAACATAATGGATATACCGAAGCATGGTGAAACTGGTTACATTTTTGATGTTAATTTTCAATATCCTGAACATCTTCATGATCAACATTATGATTTACCACTTCTTCCGAAGACTGAAATTTCCCCTACTGGAAGATGGCCAAAATTAATGATGACTTTAACCGACAAGTCTCGATATGTTGGACATTACTGGATGATACAACAAGCTTTAGACTTAGGATTGAGAATTACAAAAATTAATCGAGTACTACAATTTTCTCAATCTTGTTGGTTAAAACCTTACATCGACAACAACACAAGAAGAAGAGCCACCGCTACATCAAGTTTTCAAAAAGATTTTTTCAAATTAATGAATAACGCAATATTTGGCAAGACTTTGGAAAACAAAAGGAAACATAAGGATATCAAATTGGTAACTGATCCAGTAAAATTACAGAAATTGGTGCAACAACCAAACTTTGGTTCATCTATAATTATTAATGAAAATCTAGTTGTTATTTCCATGAACAAGAAGTCAGTTACAATGGATCGTCCTTTGTATCTTGGAATGTCAATCTTGGATATTTCAAAAACACATATGTACGAGTTTCATTATAAGAAGATGGTTAACTATTATGGAAGAGAGAACATTGGTATTGCATATATGGACACGGATGCACTAATTTACTGGATTAAAACAAATGACATGTATGAAGATCTACGCACCTTTATATATAAAGATGATTTCGACTTTTCCGATTATCCTAAGGATCATCCAAATTACGACTATGACAGAAATAAGAAAGTATTGGGAAAATTTAAAGATGAAACAAATGGTGTGCCGATGATGGAAATTGTAGCATTAATGTCCAAACTGTATTCATTTCAACTGTACATAAACGAGAGGAACGAACATCAAGTCACGAAGAAGGCCAAAGGAATAAAAACTTCTTTCCTGAAGAAGAACGTACAGTTTGAACATTATAAAAGATGTTTGTTTGAAAATGTTGAAACAACTGCAACGTTCAACACTATTAGAAGTTATAATCATCAACTATTTAGTGTCAAACAAACAAAGTGGGCATTAAGCTACAAAGATGACAAGCGCCATATTTTAGAAGATAAAATTAATACTTTACCATTCGGCCACTACTCTCTAAACCCTATTGACCAGTAAACCTATTCTTCGCCCTCTACCTTCTTCCTTTTTCCTTTCCGTAAAGAAGAGGGGACATGGCAAGCCCAATGCCATGTTCCCTCTTTTTTACACTAATATGAAATGGCCTTGACCTATATTCAAGCTATATAAATGAGAATAAACTATTCTATGGATCAGTATTTTTACATGCGGTGTACAAGCAACATCTGAAGATGGAAAGTGTGAAGGACAAGATTGTAAATGAACTACATAAACCAGCAAGAAGAAGATTTCCAAGAAGAAGTACAATCATTAAAGGGATGAATGATCTTTATCAAGCTGATCTCATTGAAATGATACCGCACAGTAAATTAAACAAAGGATTTAAATATATTTTAACAATTATAGACTGTTTTACTAAAATAGCTGACGCTTTACCATTGAAGGATAAGACTGGTAAAAGTGTTACAAAAGCTATGGAAACCACAATACAAAGAAATAAATTTAAAATTAAACATCTACAGACCGATGATGGAAAAGAATATTTTAATAAAGACTTTAGAGCTTTGATGAAGAAATATCAAATAAATCATTATTCTACAAATTCTGAAGTTAAAGCTTCAATAATTGAAAGATTCAATAGAACATTGAAAGGTGCGATGTATAAACAATTTTCAAAACGAGGATCATATGTGTGGTATGACATATTACCACAACTTATAAAACAGTATAACAACAAATATCATCGTACCATTGGAATGAAACCTATCCAGGTAAACAGTGCTAATGCGAAAATTGTATTACAACGCATTAAAAATAATACAACACCGAAATTAGAAAAATTGCAACCAAAGAAGTTCAAGGTCAACGATAAAGTTCGTATAAGCAAATACAAAGGTGTATTTAGTAAAAGATATCTACCAAATTGGACTAATGAAGTATTTACAATTTATAAAGTGCAACCAACTATACCTGAAACCTATTTATTAAAGGATAACAAGGGTGAATTACTTCAAGGTGGATTCTACGGACACGAATTGTTGAAATCAACAGTTGGTGATGTATATCTTGTCGAGAAGATTTTACAAAGAAAAAAGGATATGGTTAAAGTCCGGTGGTTAGGGTTTGATAAAAGTGAAGACTCTTGGATTCCTTCAAAAGACTTAGTATAGTTGTTTAATAGCTCATTGTGTGTTTAACCTTTATACAAGATGGAGATTGTACAACAAAAAGATCGATTTAATATCAATAACATTGATGAATTGACAGTTGACAATGATAAGTTAAATCATGGAAAACATGGTGAATTACTACCAAATACGATAAGATGTCTAATAACTGGTCCTTCAAATTGTGGAAAAACTAATGTTGTTTTTAACCTTATAACTAATCCTAAAGGATTGCGTTTTAACAATATATACATTTTTTCAAAATCATTGCAACAACCAAAATATCAATTATTGGATAAAGTACTTGCAAGTGTACCTGAAGTAAATTTTTACAAGTTTAATGCCAGTGAAACAATTATGCAACCAAATGAAGCAAAACCATTTTCTATTTTTATATTTGACGATGTTTCTTGTGAAAATCATGACACAATAAGGAATTATTTTGCTATGGGAAGACATCATAATATTGATAGCATTTACATTGGTCAAACATACAGTAAAATTCCAAAACAACTTATAAGAGACAATGCAAATATGTTGATCATCTTCAAGCAAGATGAAACAAATTTAAAGCATATATATAATGATCATGTAAATGCGGATATGCCATTTGAAAAATTTAAAGAGATGTGTGGCAAAGCATGGAATGAGAAATATAGCTTTCTCGTTATTATGAAGGAAGAAGATATTAAAAATGGTAGATATCGTATAGGGTTGGATAAATTTGTATTTATGCGTTGAACTACCGATGCTACATCTAGTTACACGTTGAACTTCACAGTGTAAACATGGTGAATCAAGAAAAACTATTAAAAGAAATAAAATCACTCAGTGATTCTATTAGGATGAAGAATCGTGCATTGAGGATGGGTTTAAGTGAAAGAGAAGAATTTCTAGAGACTACATTTAAACCTATTACGGAACCTTTAAAACAGATATCAGAAACTATTGGTAAACCTCGTTATGAAGGAGATGTTTTACTACCAGTTTCTAAACAAGAAGTACAAGCATTAAAAAAAGAAGAAGATGATGATTCATACACAAGTGCTAGTGAGCAAGAAGAAGCAAAAGAAGAAGAAGAACCAATTGTTGAAAAGGGAGAAGAACAGCCAATACCTGAAGCTGAACAATCTATTCCAAATTTAACTCAATTGAGTAGCGATATATTACAACATGGACCTCTTGGAAGAAAATATATAATGAAAATGCTACATGATATGAAATCAAACCCGAATTTGAGTAGATCACACATATACGGAGCAAGAATTGATGGGAATGAATTAAAGATTGGTGATTCAAAGCTTGAAATAACTCAAGACGATTACATCATTATTGGTGACCATAGATATAAAGGAACAAAAGGATTATATGAATTAATTTTTAAAAATATACCACTAAGATATTCATCCAAAGATTTAAGTGTTTTTAAAGAGATTTTACAAAATACTAACGCTCATAAGAGAAACTACTTAAAGGATGCAATGATTAATCGTTCACGTGCAACAAAATATAACATTGTTATAAAAAAGTTGTTTCCTCCACGAAAATTGCCCACATTACGTACTGCTCCAGCGGTGAGACAACCACTGAAAAGAAAATCTTTATCACTTATGGATTTATCACTTCTTGAACAACATGGTAAAAAGAGTAAAGGAGATACTTCAACCTCTGGTAAAAGATTGATGAAAAATCTATACAATACAAATGTGATTTACTACAACGACATCAATAAATTGGTTGACCGAATGAGACTATTGCATGAAGCCATGGAAGCCGGTCATACGGGTTTGAATAATGAATGGGTGGCTCTAGTTGATGAACTTAGGAATCGTGGTATAGTTGTATAATTGTCCGCGGATATAAAAGAGTAGCAAGCGTAAGACGTATCAGTTCTAACATGAGCGTCGACAAGTTCGGACGGTACTCCGCGTTAGGAGTACAAGTTGGAGAAGACAGAAAAAGAAGTGGATTACCGCAAACACCTGAAGGTGACTATAGCATAAGTAATAAACGTTTAAAACTAGTTAAAGATCCAGAAGAAGATACTGATGGAGCAAATTTGAAGACAGTAAAAGAAGCTACTTCAACATCATTGAAATTACATAAGAATACTTACGATGTTAAATCACATAGAATAATTAATGTTGGTAAACCAACTGAAAGTTCTGATGCAATTACTAAAGAGTACTTATTATCTGAACTTTCAAATACTTTAAAATTGCAATGGGGTAATAACTTAAAAGATGGACAAACGTATGATGCTGGAAATTATAGAATAACCAACGTGGGAAATCCCAAAAATAATAAAGATTCAGTTAATAAAGAATATTTACATTCTATAATACCGGAAAAAACTGAACATGGATTTTCTTTTTATAAATTTATTATAAATGACATTGGATACCCAAAGGAAGACGGTGATGCTGTAAACCTAAAATACATCAAGGACAACTGTATTTTACAAGATGTTAATGGAATTGATTGTCATGGTAAAACATTGACAAATGTAAAGTTTGGTTCTCAACCAAAAGATGCTGTTACTATGGAACAATTATCTAAAGAATTAAAAAAGGAAACATCAAATTTTGTAAAACATGAAGATGCCGTGTTAAAGCGGGGAGATAAATTTATACATGGAAATAAAAAGTTTGATTTAATGCAAGGAAAAAATGATGAATGGGATGCAGGACATAAAACAATAACAAATGGAAGATTTGGTATAAAAGATTCAGATGTACCTCTTATGGTACAAACATTAATTGCAAGTGGTGGTAGATTAGGTACATACGATGGTCGTAATAGAAGAATAAAAAATATTTATCCTGGTTATGAAGAAGATGATTGTGTTACATTGAAACAAACAATAACTTGGGATAAACACTTTGGGACCAAATATGATGCAAAGATGAAGAAAATAATTAATATTTTACCAGGTGAAGATTCAAATGATGCTGCTACTATTGGACAAGTCATAACAACATCAAAAAGTGATTCAACCGCATATACTTGTAATGATAAACGTATTATGCAGTTACAAGATCCTCAACATCCGAAAGATGCTGTAACTTTAGATTGTTTAATAAGAATAGTGGGCAATTTACTTATTGATACCCACAATCATATAGCTAGTACAACGAGTCATGTGATGATTCAACCCGATGAACGAGAAGCTTGGATTAAAAATAGAATTATAAATCAGTATATAATTAATTTGAATAACTAAGTCTTTAAATATAAAAGATTTTGCACAAGTTATTCATTTGTGTAAAGTATCTCGTGGAGTAAACATGCCAGTTATATAAGACAACATAATGAAGACCGTATCGCTCAGTCATCGTCAAGACAGCGGCAAGAGAGGACGTGGTATAACATCAGCTGCATTATCCCTGCTTAGACGGATTCCAGTTGGTGCTGTTGTAAATCGAACAATAGACGCTTTACCATACGAATTACATCTGCCCGGAGGTTATCAATATTGTGGACCTGGAACTAAGTTGGCAAAGCGTTTAGCAAGAGGAGATCCTGGAATTAATAAATTAGATCAAGCTTGCAAGGAACACGATATAGCATATTCAAAGTATAAAGATTCAACAAATAGATCAATAGCAGATAAAATTCTAGCGGAAAAAGCTTGGCAAAGAGTAAAATCAAGTGACGCAAGTATTGCAGAAAAAGCATCGGCTTGGGCAGTAACTACAGCCATGAAGACGAAAGCAAAGTTAGGTGGTGGAAAACGTCGCAGAGGAAGACCTGCAAAGAAAGGCGCTCCCAAAAGAGGTGGAAACATTAAAAAAGGACGTCGTAGAACTCATAAGCCAAATGTAAAGAAGACTTCTGTTTGGCAAATGGTAAAAAACGGAGCAGGTTTATACCTAAGACCATACCGTGTGTACTAAATAAGAAGAGTCAATTGATAATTCCAAATAAAGCCTTAACAAATCATCAGTTAAATGATTATGTGAAATGTTTGAAAATACCATTCTTTCGAGGAGTTTTTATGAAAGATGCATTACCAACTAAAATATGGAAAAATGAAACTGGAATAGTAAATTTGGATTCCACCTATGGTCCAGGTACTCATTGGGTATGCTATAAAAAGCTTGGACAAACCGTTTACTACTTTGACAGTTTTGGCAATCTACCACCGCCAAAAGAACTTCAACATTATTTTCGAAACTCAAAAAACATTTTTTACAATTACAAAAAAGAACAACCTAACAATACTGAAATATGTGGGCATTTATGTTTGGAGTTTCTAGCGAAAAGTGTCAGTCAGCTTTAAGATGTCATCGTATACAGTGTCATTGAGTGGAAATTCATCCACATTGAAAAGTACGCTGTTCCCAGCATTGCGTCTATCCAAGGAACGATTATGGGAAGCGGCATTACTTGATTTGACTACCTACAACTCAATTCCCAATGTTACGGAAGGGAAGAATAATTTACTACATTATTATGAAACTAAGGATGCTACAGGAAAATACTCAGAATTGAAAATAATTACATTTCCTACTGGAGCTTATGAAATTGATGATATAAACCAATTATTACAGAAACAACTCGGAGAAGACAATATTACCGTTAAAGGAAACAATAATACTTTAAAAGCAGAAATAACTTCAAAATATTATATTGATGTCAGCTTGGAACAGTCGATTGGCAGTTTACTTGGATTTACAGATACAAAAAAGAAAATCTTAACTCCTGGAACTACTCATTCAGGTGATTCAACTGTAACAATATTGAAAGTAAATAGTATCGATGTCACATGCAACATTATACACGGATCGTATAGAGATGGAGTTAATCAACATATTTTACATACATTTTATCCAACAGTGGCTCCCGGTTTTAAAATTGTTGAGAAGCCACAAAACTTGATATACCTACCGTTAAACACCAGTTTCATTTCAGACATCGTACTGAACATATTGGATCAAGACGGTCATAGTGTTGACTTTAGAGGAGAAACAATTACTATACGGATACACATCAGAGCAGCAACATAAAAGTCAACATGGGATTATCATTTAAACCGCAACGGAAGAGTCGGGAGCTCAGTAGCTCCTCAACATTGGAAGAGTTAACATCGGACAACATTCGTTTTCTACAGAAGATTGGATTGAAACTTAACAGCGATGGATATCCTGGATATATCTCAAGGACCAACGTTCGACGAAACACTATGGGAGAAGGAATATCACACGTACAACCCTTACACTTCATCAAAATTAAACAATAACGATGAAATAAGGATCCCCATTCAACAACAAGATATTTACACTTTACCGTGTGAAAGTTACTTGTACATCGAAGGACGGGTATTAAAATTGGATGGAAAAACTGCTTCAACAGTTCCTTTTATAAATAACCCGATGGCATATCTTTTTGATGAAATAAGATATGAAATATCAGGGGTGACTGTTGATTCAACAAAAAAGGTTGGTTTAACAACGACATTGAAAGGATTAACATCATTAACACCGCATGAGAAGAATTCAATAGTCACCGCCGGATGGATTGCCCCCGATAAAGACACTATAACACCAGCTTCCAACGGTCACTTTGATTTTCATGTACCTTTACGATTGCTTTTGGGATTCGCTGAAGATTACAAACGGGTAATAATAAATGTCAAACAAGAATTAGTATTACTCAGATCTTCAACTAATAAGGACTTGATACTTGCAGACCCTGCAACTACGGAAGATAAACTGGAATGGCAACTACAGTTGGATAAAGTTGTTTGGAGAGTACCTCATGTAAGATTGGCTGATGAACATAGAATCCTATTATTGAGAAAGTTGAAATCTGACCGTGATATTGTGATGCCATTCCGAAGTTGGGAATTTCATGAATACCCTACACTACCTCAGACAGAACGACAAACATGGACCGTCAAGACATCAACTTACTTGGAACGAGCAAGGTACATAATACTCGGTTTTCAAACTAAGCGAAAAGATGTTATCACTGCAAATGCTGGTCAATTTGATCACTGTAAAATAAAGAATTGTAAAGTTTTCCTAAACTCTCAATTCTTTCCCTATGACAATTTGAATGTCATGTTCAGCAAAAAACGTTTTTCTATTTTATACGATATGTATGCAAGATTTCAATCGTCATATTATGGAAAGACTAATACACCACTATTATCACCTGACCAGTATTATTCCAAGGCTCCAATAATTGTAATCGATTGTTCAAAACAAAATGAATCGGTAAAATCATCAAGTGTGGATATAAAAATTGAAATGGAATTTGAAGAACCAGTAGCGGATGGAACTTCGGCATACTGTCTAATTCTACATGATAAAATAGTTACTTACACACCGCTGACCGGAATTGTGAAGAATGTACTTTAAGAAGAATTGTATAACAACTGCAAATTTTTAAGGTTAGAATTATCTGCTTTAATTTTTGAGGTTAGAATTTCATTTGTGAAAGACAAGTTGAAAACAAACAATTATGTAATTGTATAAATTTCAAGGATTTTACGAAAAATATAAAAGCGAGAAAATAATTAGTAGAAACTTCATTCTATCTTCAACCGTCGTATGGGAAACATCATTCGCAAGATGAATTCTACTAACGGAGAAGAAAATACACCTCTAATGGATGATAATAGTTCAGATATAGAAAAACAAGTTGAACGAGAAATGGACGAGTTCCTAAAATTCAACAAACATAAGAAGAGAGAAGAAGAAAAAGCTGAAAAAGAAGTAAAAAGGAAGAAGGTTGAAGTTAACATTACAACCAATATTTTAACAGAAGTATTTCTTCGGATTATCTACCCAATTTCTTCATGCATGACAAAAAGTATATCAGTTGGAATTTTAAAATCAATGGATTATTCACCAATTGTTATTTTAAATCATGGAAACAAAATGGTTACTTTCAGTGAAACTACTTGGGAATCTCTCATGAAACATTTACATCTTTTGGAGTGCTATTTAAGTAACAACACATTTGGAAGAAGAACAAGATTAAGTTTATTGGAATCAAATATTGAAGTTGATATAGTAAAACATCGTGGAGGACAAATTGTTCGCTTCAGAGATTTAACTACACATAATGTTAAATTATATTTCACTAAAGAAGAATTTTACACTTTAAGTTGTACTACCGGTCCCGTCACCAGATATTTGAAACAATTAATATTTTCAAGTGCAATAATTAAAGACTATCTAATTGATACATTGGACAAAAAACCTTTTGTTCCAATTTTATACGGTCCTGTAGATACTTCAATCTTTAATAGAATACCTCAAGAAGTTGAAATGTGGAGACAATTAAACAACTATCACACCAATTTTAATATTGATGAAGTGGCACAAGAAGTGAAAGAAGAAGAACAATCCTGTCTGTTATAAACATCGGCTCATTCAATTTTTAAGTCAGTTGTTAGTAAGACTTCATCATGAATAAACGGGTTTCGTTTTCTAATGCGCCACATATAATGGAAGTTAAAAGAGGTATAATTGAATTTCAAGCTTTCCGAGGAAATGATGGTAATTTTATTATTAAAGAATTAGTAATCTTGGACATGAACACATCAGTAGTTTATCATTATTTGTTCAAACCTCCAGTACCATTTAATAGACTAACAACTAAAGCGAAAGTTACAAACAAATGGTTGAACAAACATTTTCACAACTTAAGATGGGATGAAGGTTTCATTAATTATAACATGATACCGCACATTATGAATCATTATTGCAAAGAGTTTAAAATTATCTACACAAGGGGATTGGAAAAAGCAAATTGGATACAATCATTTACAAGCAACGAAGTGATTAATGCAATAATTGATAAAGATTTCCAATGCTACTTCAACGAACTTTGTATTTCATCAAAAAGTTTTAAACATCGAAGGTCGCAGTGCGCTTTAAAGAATGCCTACCGCTTGAACAATTTCCTTCAACAAAGTGGTGGGTGTAGTGTCAGTAGTGGGGGTAGTGTCGATTATAAAAGCGAGAGCGCTACCATGACGCAGCATGAGTATTACTCTAACCTCCGAAGAGACAACATCTCCAACGGACATTCTTATTAACAAGAAGATTAACAACAACATCAAGATGGCATCACAGAACTTACTTCAAAGTTTAGTTGATCAGTTCAACGCTCATTCTAAATCATCAATTCTACCTACAAAGAAATGTTCTGAACTAAAAGAAGAAAAACACTACATCATTCATACGATTAAGAAAATGGAAACTTCAGTAGGTGATGCTATTAATTGCACATTAAGCGAGGCTCCATATACAGTTGGTGATGAACCAAAATTTCAGATCTTCCTACCAAGACGCTTTGTACAACTTCTTCAAAATGAAGATCTTCGTGTAGTTCAACCCGGCGCACTCTATTTGGTTTCGAACGGACCAAGTGGAAACAACTCAACTGAACTAACTATTCATGTAACACCTACTACTGATTAGTTTGTACATAACATTGTAACTATTTGTTTGTAATTGTTTTTCAATAAATATGATATAAAGAAAAAACAAAAAAATTAAAAGAAGCAACATATTGTGATGTCTTTGTACATTACAATATGTTGCTTTTTTTAAAAATTCCACGGGATGACCTTGACCCACTTTTGTGTGATTATAAAAGCGAAAATCTACTTGTAAAATTCATCAGTCTACGACTACCTTTCGTACCGTACACATCTCGCTCACTCTATCGCTTAATATAAAAACTAAAAGATGTCTCTCAAAGTCAAATGTGCATCTTATGATACCAACACCATTACAACTTTTGAACAACTCGAAGATTTAACCAACGAAATGCGAGTTTTACTTACCGGTGGTTATCACTTAACTGTTGATGTTAGTGCTACTAATACAAGGATGTTCACTAAAACAAAATATTGCGATGATGAAATATTTATTTCTACACAACCTACAACTTCTTCATCGCCAACTGGTCAACATAACATCAAGTTCCAAAAGTATTACCAATGTTGAATAACTTTTGACAGACAAAACTACAACTAAAGAATCACATGATCAATGTGAGTTAATAAAAAGGATGTGATACTTGTATAAATAATCATTTGCTTCTCAGCTCTCACCACGACAAGACCTATTTAAGAAAATGTTGTACAGAATGATGATTCAACTTGATGGAAAAATCTATGGAAAAGACTACAACACCGTTGAACAAATGACCCAAGATTTAGATGTATTAACTAAAGAAGGATATCAAGCTAAATTAATTTTAAAATTTCCTGAAGTACATCCATTATCAACAGAAGAACTTGTTGCTATGGCTAAGGCGGAGAGAGAGAAAAAGTCTGAAGAAAACAAAGAAAAACAAACTTCCTAAATTTTAATAATCCTTACACTTGTAAGGTATAATTTTTTAAAACTCCATTTGGATGACCTTGAAATTACCCCCACCACTTTTCACAGTACATAAAACTCACTATTCAACACTATACACTCTTATTCTTTCACTGGACTCCGCAGCGTCAACATGGAAAAGCAAAAATACAAGTACAAACCTCGTTACTGTTGTGAACAACAGTGTACAGATTTAGGACCAATGATGGTGGATGGGTTAGCTTGTACTAAATGTGAATTCTTCGGATCTTGTTATTGCAAATGCAAAACAAAACAACTACCACCACCGGAATTGCGAACTTTCAAATTTTACAAATCAAGATATTTTCATACATGTTGTCCTCAAAGATGTTTCAAATTTCACCCTCTAGATCTTGCTCATTGTCAACGCACCAATTCTCATCAAGATGATTTTTGTACACATATGATAAAAAGATGTAAATACAGATCAGATTGGTATTCCGATCCTGTAGAACCATCAAATGTGTAATTTCAGTTTTATACTCTTTTTTAAAACTTCATTTGGATGACCTTGAGATTTCCCCCTAATTTTGAGTTCTAATTTTTATATAATATTAAATCATTCCACTTCCAACACTCTAACTAACAACATGGAAAACAAATTTATCAAGTTTGAACATATAATAACTGACAGGGAAGAGATGGAAGAATTGTTTCAAAACTTACTTTCTATCATTGACGAATATCCTATAAGATGGTTCAGAATTGTAGTTCAATATTTAAATCCTGGTGAATTGTTTTCTTCATCGAGTGAAGAGGATGAAACAACTACTTCGGTTCAAATAATTGAATTAAAAGACGAAGAAGAAGAACTAAACATTTTATTTAATCATAAGCTCAAGGTTCCCCATATAAAAGCCCCCTCCCTAGACAGCCCCCCTCCCTAGACGCCTGCTCAAGGTCACCATTATATAAGCCCCCTCCCTATGCGCCGATCCTCATTCCATCACCGACTCTCCAACAATGAACAACTCTCCATTAGCCCGAATGAATTCTAGTTTTGAAATAAACTCTAAAGAAGAGTTACAAGACATTTTTAATATTTTACAAGAACTTGTAGATAATTTTACAACCATCAAAATGAATTTGGAAATAACATACGATTGTCCTATTTGTGATAAGGTTGAAAGTTTAGACGAAGACAGTTTACTAAATCTAACTCCTGCACCATCTGACACTACTGATGGTAATAATGAAGAGCAACGTCTTTCCCCCACCACTTCTTTGTAATTCATCCTTCCCCCCACCATTTCTTTATTTAACTAACATTTCTCCCTTTTACTTCTTATTCCGTCTTCGACTTCTGAACTATCAACATCACTAAAATTTCAAACACTAACACAATCATGATGGATATGATGGATGAAGTTCCCTTCGTAACTAGAATGGAAGAGGATAAATTGAAATTGGAAATTAAACGATTGGAAATGGAACGGGAAAACCAACTTGAAATGTTACATTTGTTCAAGCTTTTCAAATACATCATCTGGGGACTCTGCATTTACCTTCTCATCGTCGTCGGTGTTTGCATTTACAACTCTGTAATTCATCACAAAAGTTCAACTTGTTTAAACTCTGCTGTTGCACATTAATTGTATGTTCACTAATAAAATTCAAAAGCTACTTCAACCTATCCTACTATCACCAACTAGTTCAACTTAGAACTATTTCTGGTGGTAGTTGGGTAGGCTTTTTTAAAACTTACTCTGGATGACCTTGACATACTTTCCAGATCCTATTTATAAATTTGAATTTCAGTTTTAAACTAACTTTTAGTTTTGTTCAACTATTAAGAGTTTTGTTAACACCGTCAAATTTCAGTTTTCAACTAACTTTTAATTTATGTATACTTTTAGTTCAACCCTAGTTACTTTATTCGCAAATTCAGTTCAACCGACTGCCAACGCTATTGCCATCTCCACCCCAATATTTTAACATTTCTGCCCCCAACACCTGCCCGAACATCTGTTCGGTTTTAAAAATATAAAAGAAAGGTAAAGGAGTGGGGGTGGCTCATGCTCACCAATGCAAAACTAAGGTTTGAGGTTAGAATTATCCATGGCGGCCGCCATGTCTAGTTCAGTTTCACCACATAGAGTCGGCGACCGGTTATTGGTCTAAAGGAGTGGGGGAAGGGGTGGTGGGGGAAGGTTGCCGTTTTATAAGCCCTCTCCCTAGGCGGCGCTTCTCATTCGATCGCCAAATTTCAAACGATAAACACCTCTCCCATGGCACGAATCAATTATCCCGCTATCACCAACTACTTCAACTTAAAACTATTTCTGGTGATAGTTGGATAGAATTTTTTAAAACTTACTCTGGATGACCTTGACATATTTTCCGCATCTCAGTTATAAGTTTGAATTTCAATTTTGAACTAACTCTTAATTTTTCTTCAACTGTTAGAGTTTCGTTAACACCGACGAATTTCAATTTTGAACTAACTTTTAATTTTAATTTTATGCGCAAATTCACTTCACCCTAACGCCAACACTATCGCCATCTCCACCCCAACCTATATGGCATAAAATATAACTACAGCATCTCATATATACCCTCTAACCCCCACCGGAAGCTATGTGACATGGCAGCTGGCGCCAGCTGCCGCGGCACGTGGCCCGGTGGGCACATGGCCGGTTTTAAAAGTGACCAAAACACACTACTAATTAGACATATAGCTATTTATAATGATTATAATAGTAATATGGTGGACAGATTAATGAATAAAAAGAAAAGCAAGAGGGTTGATAATGTTGAAGTACAAAAGAACAAATATGTTTGTGTGGAGTACTCTCATTCAATACACTATGGAGTTGAAGAAACATTAAATCGAGTTAGCTTTTAAGATTAATTATAAGACAATCAACAAATTAAATGTTTCAACTAATAAAACTAAATAAAAGGTGAAAAATCAGGTGTTTATAAAATTAAATGTGCTAGTTGCCCAAGCTTTTACATTGAGAAAACTAGTGTTCATTCAAGACTAGGTATAAAGAACACCACCCGATCCCGAGAGCCGACAAACAAAAATCACCGTTTGCGCAACACCTGGTTGACACAAATCACAACATCAATGATCTGGACACTGGCTAAGAAATTCTTCACACCTGCAGCAAAGGCAATAAATTAGATACATTAAAGGAATTCGAAATTTACAAGGCCTACAAATTTAACAATGACCATGATGATTATATTTAAAATGACAAAGTCCAATATAAGTCACATTTTATATTCAATAAATCGGAGCAGTGAACAGAAGCCATCAGGTGACCGAAGTCCAACTGATAATGCCTCCGCACCAGGAACGACACAAGAGTAGCCTCCAGTCGGCATCTCACCGCGGCAATGTTACCGTCAACCAGTACCGAGCCAGTACCGCGAAGTTAGTGTAAGACAGGCCTGTGCGTGATGGGTTTTTAACTGTCCGTTTAGTGTATGTAAAAATTTTGTGTTATGTGTTTATTTTTAAATTTTGACGAAGGTGCTGCAGCGGAAGATTTGTCTGATGATGCGACATTGTAATGCCGACACGGCCGTAACGATTTATTTACAAACTTTGGAGCTTTTTGACGAAAAGGTAAACCCTTATTTTCAACTTATGACCCCGGGGCTAAACGAATGGATTTTAACGTATTTATTGTTTCATTCATATTGTTTTATTTCATAAAAATTATCCTTTTAAAAATATAACGTTAAATAATTTTAAAAACTCATAATTATTATATGGTTTAATAATAAAAGCCGACAAATCACCAAATACAATACATGAATCAAATACGTAAATGAGTGAAACGTAGTAACTACTATGTTTGGTTGACTCTATTATTACTTTTAAGTAAAGTTGTTCAGTTAAAGTGGATATAGTTTAGTATCAGGGAAAAATTGAATAATTTAGCGTCCAAAAACAAAAACTAATACTTTTAGCTATTAAAGCTGAGCTGAACATAAAAGGTTATTTAGATTGAAAATCTGATTAGTGATTGAGCGTACGTTTATCTGACGAATCCGGTATTGATCTTAAGGTAAACATACTGTAATTGTTGAGGTTCATTTAGAGCTGAACTGAAAAACAAATATGATCAGTGATTGAGCTCTCGTTAGAGTGACTTGGCAAACGGGATTGTAAGGTTTTATTACAGCTTAGAACAGACTAAAAGCTGCAACCGAAGTTGATTAATCGTTGAAATTACATTCGTTTGAAGAATCCTCTACTGGTCAGTTGAGATTGGAGAAAGGCTTTGTAAGTTTGATTATTCAGGGATGAGAGCAGAAGATACGCTTTAAAGCGCGGGTGTGATCAGAGATTGAGCTCACGTGTGCTGGACGGATCGTGACTTGATCAGTTCCTTCGTAAAATGAATTACACAAAGATAACTCTGCTATAATCGTGACATGATTTGTGAATGAAGTGAACTCAGAAAAATGGCTGTTAAGAATCTGAGATTAATCCACAGCCACAATGAAACTAAAATAATTTAAACTTTGTTTACCTCAAAATCGATAAAATGGTTCATTATTAATTATTTAACTCTAAAATATGGGCTAAATGAAAAATCATTAAAGGGGGTTGTTCCGTCGAAATATATCAGACAGATATTCTTCTTCAATACACCCATATATTTTAAATGCCTATTTAAAATTTATATTTAATTATCATAAGGCATATAGTTGTTTTTCTTACAAGCCCCCCTCCTAAGCCCAGGAAAACAGCAAATCCAAAAATGGGGATCATTTACAATATAATCTATATTTTACTTCCTATATTAATTCTTGTTGTAATCTAATTACATATGTATAATACATTCATTTATTTATTTATCATGCGAAAGATGTATACGCTTGTTTGGTAAAACGTTCGTTTTTACCTCAACTCCCCTACAACAAGTACAGACTGAGAAAATATTTCTGACTATATAATGATTTATTCCTAATAAAATATAAATATAAATTTAAGGGAATGGTAGACTTTTATTTTTTTCATTACGAAATCAAACATTATCAATAAATCTAATCTCTTGAACAGTTGGTATTATGGATATTGATTTATGAAGGAAATTATCTCTAACCATTCAAAAGCTAACGATTTAATTCCATTCTTTACATGGATAACTAGTAGTGGAAAAGTAGGGCTGCTGGGCCATGACGTAATCCCAATGACGTCACACAAATTTGTCATGATGACGTCATCGTCACTTACTTCACCATGATGACGTCACTGACGTTACTTAGGTCAATTTCACGAAAAAATTGAAATTTTTTCACTTTTGCGGTTTCTCAAATTGTGTTCAGAGTTTTCGTATTAGTCCCATTGACCTTGAAAAATCTGAGCAAAATTTGATGAGAAACCGCAAAAGTGAGAAAAATATTGTTACTCCCTCGTGTCTTCCTAAAACGTCCCAGCAACCCCACTTAAAAAAAAAATCTCTTACCTGCGACAAAACCTGATGTTTAACCGAAACCGACTGACACCATTACCGGCACATCGATTAGCACTAATTATTTTAAATTTATTGGGCTACACCCACCTTAATATTTATGATGCGTGGATCCTTCGTCAATAGATAAACACACAAAACACAACACACACGTACACTAAATCGGATCCCGCTATCAAAGTCCCGACGTTTCGCATGACCGAAAAACATTCACGCCTCTTCGGGGGGATTATTGACGCCTACGATGTTGTTTGGCGTGAAGTCGCTCCGACCGTCTTAGGCTTCTTTCAGATCAGTGCGGTCCGGCGCCGCACCGGACCGGACGAAAATGTTTTGATTGTTAGTCTTAATGGGAGCGTTCATACTAGTGCGTATGAACGCTCCCATTAGGCTCAACAGTCAAAACATTTTCGTCCGGTCCGGTGCGGCGCCGGACCGCACTAGGCTTCTTTCAGATCAGCGCGGTCCGGCGCCGTACCGGACCGGACGAAAATTTTTTGACTGTTGATCCTAAGGCTTCTTTCAGATCAGAGCGGTCCGGCGCCGCACCGGACCGGACGTGCGGCGGCGACCGGAAGGCCATTTCATATCAAAGCGGCCGAATCCGGCGATTTCCAGGCCAATATTATTCAAATTTTAAATACAAATCCCCATTTTTGTATCTTTTTTATGATTTAATTTTTAGAAAAATTTATAAATTTGATATTCTTAACGGTTTAGAAGATGGTAACGGTAGAAAGTTAGTTTTTGTTTTCAATACCTAAGAATAACATGAAAAAATTCACAACCATTCCAGAGTTTTTGCACACACGGTAAATGAATACGGTAAACGCTAAACGCTAAACGCTATTTAATTAATGGTGGATTTCGGTACTTTTGATGCTTAAAGCTACGAAAGTTCGTTGAAAAGTGGTCAATAGGAACCATTAAGCACTAATAATACAGTTGAAATATCCTGTGTAACGTAATATACGAAAATTTGCCAACTTAAAAATAGCGTTTAGCTTTTACCGTAAGATTTACCGTATGTTGCAAAAACTCTATTAGAGAGTTTTTGCACATACGGTAAATGAATACGGTAAACGCTAAACGCTATTTAAATAATGGCGGATTTAGGTACTTTTGCTCCTTGAAGGTACAAAAAGTCGTTGAAAAATGATCAATAGTAACTATTAAACACCATTCATGCAGTTGAACTATCCTGTGTAGCGTAATATACCTAAATTTGCCAACATAAAAATAGCGTTTAGCGTTTACCGTAAAAATTACCGTATGTTGCAAAAACTCTCTATTGTCTCTGAGCATTTTACGTTAAACAAAACTGTCGAAGCATGAAAATAAATGTCTTACCTACAATATTGGATTGGTGGGATGTCTTTTATTTAGTACTATATGTAATTTTCGTAATGTATCAAAATAAATTGCTCGATTTCGACCAACAAATGCTGTAGGATACAGGGTTTTTTTTACCTGATTCTTCTTAAGAATATTGGAGTGGGGGAGTGATTTAAACTGTAAACAAAAAATTAAAACTCGTGACAAACATGTTCGAGTATCAGATTTCCTTAAAAACGTTTTAAATCAGTTATAATGTCTTTCAGTAACTCCTAGTCAGCTGTTATATTTTTAAGCCAAACCTATGCCTTGTTAAAAGTAACAGTTCTAAAGTAAACTGATTAAAAAACAACTTCTCTAATAACATTGTAAAACTTATACACAATATGCTGTGATGTAAAATTACCGGCTAGTATAAAGCAGTTAAATTAAAAATATAAATAAATAAATAAATAAATAAAAACAAAGGGCTCCAGCCAATTGGACATTAGCGAGGATAAACGAACCCCCGCCACCATCTCTCCCTAGAAGGATCAGGTTTTAAAAAGCTGGCTATATATGAAAACAATTATGCTTCCGGGTTGTGTTATAATAAAAACACATATCCCCATGCTTCCGTTACAAAAACACGGTTATGGTGTTCTTTTAAGGATTTCTCCCACAACACTGGCCTCTGGTTGACCAAACTTATCAAGTGCTTGATGTCAATTCATTCCTCTATGTCGTACACAGTGCTTATTAAAAACTACAGTTCAACAAGAAAACTGTAGAACCAACACTAGTCAACCACTGAGAGATAGAGAGTGAAAAATATTCGATTTACGTCCGGCGAAAACTCTGCCGGAACGCACTGATGTGAACGCGTCGATAAAAACCAATGTACGAAACAATGTACGGTCCGGTGCGGCGACGGAAGGTACGTTTTTGCTTTCCGGCGGTCTTCCGGCGCCGGACGTCCACCGTGGTTCGTCCGGCCGCTGCCGCACTAGTATGAACGCTCCCATTAGGATCAACAGTCAAAAAATTTTCGTCCGGTCCGGTACGGCGCCGGACCGCGCTGATCTGAAAGAAGCCTAATGGGAGCGTTCATACTAGTGCGGCAGCGGCCGGACGAACCACGGTGGACGTCCGGCGCCGGAAGACCGCCGGAAAGCAAAAACGTACCTTCCGTCGCCGCACCGGACCGTACATTGTTTCGTACATTGGTTTTTATCAACGCGTTCACATCAGTGCGTTCCGGCAGGTTTTTCGCCGGACGTAAATTGAATATTTTTCACTCTCTATCTCTCAGTGGTTGACTAGTGTTGGTTCTACAGTTTTCTTGTTGAACTGTAGTTTTTAATAAGCACTGTGTACGACATGGAGGAATGAATTGACATCAAGCACTTGATAAGTTTGGTCAACCAGAGGCCAGTGTTGTGGGAGAAATCCTTAAAAGAACACCATAACCGTGTTTTTGTAACGGAAGCATGGGGTGTTTTTATTATAACACAATCCGGAAGCATAATTGTTTTCATATATAGCCAGTTTTTTTAAAACCTGATCCTTTTAGGGAGAGATGGTGGCGGGGGTTCGTTTATCCTCGCTAATGTCCAATCGGCTGGAGCCCTTTGTTTTTATTTATTTATTTTTTTTTATTTCACTGCTTTATACCAGCCGGTAATTTTACATCACAACATATTGTGTATAAGTTTTACAATATTATTAGAGAAGTTGTTTTTTAATCAGTTTACTTTAGACTGTTACTTTTAACAAGGCATAGGTTTGGCTTAAAAATATAACAGCTGACTAGGAGTTACTGAAAGACATTATAACTGATTTAAAACGTTATTTAAGGAAATCTGATACTCGAACATGTTTGTCACGAGTTTTAATTTTTTGTTTACAGTTTAAATCACTCCCCCACTCCAATATTCTTAAGAAGAATCAGGTAAAAAAAAAGAAATACCTGTATCCTACAGCATTTGTTGGTCGAAATCGAGCAATTTATTTTGATACATTACGAAAATCACATATGGTACTAAATCAAAGACATCCCACCAATCCAATATTGTAGGTAAGACATTTATTTTCATGCTTCGACAGTTTTGTTTAACGTAAAATGCTCAGAGACAATAGAGTTTTTGCAACTTACGGTAAATCTTGCGGTAAAAGCTAAACGCTATTTTTAAGTTGGCAAATTTTCGTATATTACGTTACACAGGATATTTCAACTGTATTATTAGTGCTTAATGGTTACTATTGACCACTTATCAACGAACTTTCGTAGCTTTAAGCATCAAAAGTACCTAAATCCACCATTAATTAAATAGCGTTTAGCGTTTACCGTATTCATTTACCGTGTGTGCAAAAACTCTGGAATGGTTGTGAATTTTTTCATGTTATTCTTAGGTATTGAAAACAAAAACTAACTTTCTACCGTTACCATCTTCTAAATCGTTAGGAATATCAAATTTATAAAGTTTTCTAAAAATTAAATTATAAAAAAGATATAAAAATGGGGATTTGTATTTAAAATTTGAATAATATTGGCCTGGAAATCGCCGGATTCGGCCGCTTTGATATGAAAGGGCCTTCCGGTCGCCGCCGCACGTCCGGTCCGGTGCGGCGCCGGACCGCTCTGATCTGAAAGAAGCCTTACCGCGACTGACCTGTCCGGCGGCTTATCTTTCGTATCAGCAGCGGTGGGCGGGGGCGGGAGCTGGGGTTCTATTATCTTGGCTCTGTTTATTTGTCTTTTAATCTCATTCTCTACTATCGGCAGAAACATCGGGTGGAGCGTGGCACTGGGCTGCGAAATGCAATCCCCGTCAATCGCCATGCACGCTGCCTCCAGTATGTTACTATGTTTCCATTTAGGCTCTGTAAATACTATACTTGCCGAGGCCCACTCAACACTGTGCTGTTCACACATACTGTGCTCAGCCAATCTGGAGTTCTTGGGATCCCCTTTAGAAATCAATTTCTTATGTTCATTTATTCTTACAGTAGCCGGCCTCGAAGTCTGCCCGTAGTAGTTCCGACCGCAGCTACACCCTATTTTATACACTGCATTCTTTGTACTTTGTTCTTTATTAGCAGGCTTCACCCCAGTGACCATACTTCTAATAGTTTTATTATTCTTGAAAGCCGTTCTTATACCAAATTTACTGTTTATTCTCCTCATTTTTTCTGACACACCTCTCACGTATGGGATAACCACAGTTGTTATAGGCTTTTCACGATTTTCTGAGTGGTCGAGGGATTTCTTTGCTCTTTTAAAGGCTTTATTAAGGACACTTTTAGGGTAGCCATTACTAATCAATTCGGTATTAACCGCCATAACTTCGGCCTGTCGGTCTGTTTCTTTGCTGGTGTACTTTAATGCTCTGTTGAACAGTCCCCGAGCTAGTGACAACTTTACGCTGTTTGCATGGTTGGATTTATAATTAAGGTATTGACCTGTGCTAGTAGGCTTTCTATAAACTTTTGTTTCCAGACTATCATTCTCTTTAATAACCAGTATATCCAAAAAAGGAAGTTCATTATTAGTTTCCAACTCCAATGTAAAGTTAATGGTAGTTCTAAGACTGTTTATAAAATCAAGAAAAATAGGAGGCAGCGAGTCATTGTCCCACATACAAAAGACATCATCAAGATATCGAAGCCAACATACAGGTTTACAGTTAAAGGTACTGAGGGCCATTTGTTCAAAAAATTCCATATAGATATTACTTAGAAGAGGGCTTAACACTCCTCCCATTGGCAAACCAGATGTTTGTTTGAAAAAATTTCCATCTGCCTCAAAATAACTATTATTAACACAAACAGAAAGCAATTCCATGATTGTGTTCACTGGCATGTTTGTTCTATCTCCCAGGCCTAGATCTGATTCTAATTTTTGTTTTAATATTGTTAACATTTCAGGTACGGGTACATTCGTAAACAAGCTTTTTACATCATACCTAACCATTACATTGTCCTTATTTACTTTCAGGTGCTTAATTTTTTCCAGGAAGTCATCTGAATTTTTTAAATATGAATTGGTATTCCCAAACAGAGGTGTCAATATGGATGTATATATTTAGATAGACTGTAAGTTGGAGAATTTATGGAGCTAACTATTGGTCTGAGTGGCATGTTATCTTTGTGTAACTTCGGTAAACCATATATAAATGGGTACTGTAAGAATAAATGAACATAAGAAATTGATTTCTAAAGGGGATCCCAAGAACTCCAGATTGGCTGAGCACAGTATGTGTGAACAGCACAGTGTTGAGTGGGCCTCGGCAAGTATAGTATTTACAGAGCCTAAATGGAAACATAGTAACATACTGGAGGCAGCGTGCATGGCGATTGACGGGGATTGCATTTCGCAGCCCAGTGCCACGCTCCACCCGATGTTTCTGCCGATAGTAGAGAATGAGATTAAAAGACAAATAAACAGAGCCAAGATAATAGAACCCCAGCTCCCGCCCCCGCCCACCGCTGCTGATACGAAAGATAAGCCGCCGGACAGGTCAGTCGCGGTAAGACGGTCGGAGCGACTTCACGCCAAACAACATCGTAGGCGTCAATAATCCCCCCGAAGAGGCGTGAATGTTTTTCGGTCATGCGAAACGTCGGGACTTTGATAGCGGGATCCGATTTAGTGTACGTGTGTGTTGTGTTTTGTGTGTTTATCTATTGACGAAGGATCCACGCATCATAAATATTAAGGTGGGTGTAGCCCAATAAATTTAAAATAATTAATGAAAAAACCCCACCCAACAAGAAATCATGTCATTCAGAATAAGAATCGATTTGCACACCACGAGAGCCGAACGGCGACTAATCAAACGATACAGCGTATCCGAGGTATTCGATTGTGTGGTGGGGTAAAGTGAGAAAAGTAAAAAAATTTACTTTGTCATGTGTCTTAAATGACCTTGGGACCTGCATAAATCCAAGAAATGGTAAAGTGTAAAAAACAATATTTTTGTTCCTCCACAGATGACCTTGGGACTTGTAAAATTTCAACCATTCCAAAGTGTAAAAAATTTTCTTACATATCAGTTTATGTTAATGTATAAATCCTAGCCAAAATTTTAATTTTTAACTCAAGTTAAGTTAAAGGAGTGCAAAAGTTCGATTTGCACACTAAAAGTTGGACAGCGACTGATCAAACCAAACACTGTCCAGACTGACGACAAATTTTATTTTTTCTGCCCACTTAATCGAGTGTGTCCTTCATTTGAACTCCATCACTTAGAATGGGAATATTTAATGGGTAGAAATTTTAATTTTGCTCCCACACAGTTGACCTTGGGACTTGCACTTTTCCAGACAACCTTAAAGTAAAATTTTTTTTGTGTTTAAAAGTTTTAATTTTGTTCCTTCCCAGCTGACCTTGTGACTCGGTGAAAATTGGAGTCGCCAGTTTTTTTTTTAAGACATGCCATTTGTCAAATATTGAATTTGTAATAAATTTTCTCTCAAAGATTCAGCCACCATTGTGCTTCGCAGTAAGGTTAGGATAGAACTGAAATACACGTTTAAGTTTTCCACCTTAGCTGGGAGTGGTGGGGGACATGAGGAGGTGTAGTAGGAGTATGGGTTGTTGTAATGTGGTTCGCTTGAAACAGTTTGTGGGTATCGTCCAACTCACAACACGCTTGGTGCTAGCAAGGATCCAGAGCTAATGGGAAAATTTTTCTCCATGCTATACTGTGTGTGGAATAAAACTTGGGCTAAAATTTAATCAGGAGCCTAATATGGAATACCAAGTGACCAAAATATTTGTGCTAGAGAATCACTGTGTAAAGAGACATGTGCAAAATTTAAGTTTTGGAAATATTTATTGTAAGACATAGAAAGCATTAGAGCTAAATCATGAAGTCATTTGTGTGACGTCATATGACGTAATATGAAGTCATCGGTGACGTCATTGATGACGTCATGGCAAACCAGCCCTACTTCCCACTACTATGACTCTTAAAAAGTAACTAAAACATACCTTAATACCAGCCTCCAACACGGAAATGTTAGAAGGGTACCATTTACGTAATTATAGATCTTCTCATATCACATAAAATGTTAAAATACATATTTTTTCGTTTAAACAACTGAAAACAATGTTTTTTTTCCTATGGTTTTTCCAATTATTTACATTATTTTAGGCTTATAAAAACATAACATTATAAAATAACTTTAATTAAAACAAGGACTCGCCACGGTCTCACGTTTATTGATTTTACTTGTATGTAACGGTGTTAATTACAAGTGTTTGTACTTTACTTTATTTAACTATTTCTGCTGGGAGCGTTTTAACCTACTCCTTCAGCGAGAAGGTAATAAAGAAGCTAAAGTAATTGAATTAAAAGAAAGTGGTCCAATTTTCAACGGGTTTCAATAAGCCGAAGTCAGCCGAGAACTAAGAGTACAAAATACAAGAATCTTAACTTCGTGTTTCAAGTTCTTTAAATATATTTAATTTATATATAAAGCTTTCGTGACATATTAAGCAGTAATCATATCTTGACTCTGGTAAGACAGTTTATTATCTGTAATAGTGCTAATTTTCTTTTAAATAAATCATCAACTTTCTTAGTAGGCCTATAACAAATAAATGTAATTGCAAATAAATGTATGGTTTGACTATATTTTTCTTTGCAAAAAAGCATCAGCAACATGAAAATAAATCTAGATCGTTCAGGATGTTAAATCTAGAAGTCAGATTAGGGAGTCTAGTATGGGTTCAAGCCTTTCATCCAGAATCAGGACGTAAAAGCAAGCTGAATTATCATATTCAAAGTGCCAGCTTTATTAAGCTTCTTTGTCTCGAAAGAATTCTTTTGATACTCTTCATGAAGTCAGGCTTAAAAAACCTCTTTCTTTTAATATTTATTCTTTTTATTTTTCATAAAAAACATCAAGGTAACAAGTATTGCCAAGAGGAGGCTTTATTTATTTCCTCAAAATTACTCGAGCTATTAGGTTATAAAAATATGTAAATAAAAATCCAGACAAATGAAGTGACATTTTAAAGCGTAGTTAACATTTATAATTGATTTAAATGTATCGACGGCACTAATCGCAACACTAGACTCAACTTAACAGGGCTGACTTGCCACGGTGTGGTGACAATTGTCAGGCCTGAGTGACTACTGTGTGGTTCCAATTGTTGACTGACGAAGGTTTTGTACCAATAATCGTTGACTGTACACGGTGTAGTGCCAGGGCTGACTGGCCACCAAGTGGTGCCAATTTAACTCGTCAAATGGAGCCCAATCAGAGTTGTATGCTCCAATTACATCCCCAGACCCAACGGCTTTGCAGTGTAATCTAACGTGGACCAACTAGGATGTGTCGGTTACGACGGTCGAGTGGTCAAATTAAAGGACTCAAATGATACTTGCAACTTGGTGTACTGCAACGATAATAGCCAACGAATTCAGTTTTCAAAGCAACACTTTCACTAAACTTTTCGATAATATTACAATCATTCTTTTGGCAAGAAATGATTTTTGTAAACCTTTGTAAAGCAGCTTTTAGTAAATATTTAATTATTTTCAGTAAAAATAGTGTCATACTATGTTTTGCTTTCCTTTTTTATTAATAATATTATTGTAATGGAGTCATGAAATTTAACGCCGACGTATCCACTCAAGGTATTACAAATTAAACAAAAATGTAACTGTTTACCTACAGGACCATAACGTTTTTCGTCAGAACACAGGTTGTTATAGAACCAACCATGAATCCATTCAATTTGCATACTATATGACGCCTTTACATTTGCATAGTTTAGACATGCGCCGACAATATATGTTAGTTTAATAATAATATAATAGTAGTATTATAGGTAGTGGTTAACTAAGCTTTACATTAAACATTTCCTTCAAAAGCCATTAATAATTAAAGTAATTGAACTTCACCACAAATACTAATGGTAATAAACGTAGTTGGTTGTTTACATTTCTTTATGCATTAATATTGCAAATTGCATTTTAAAAATCTTAACTTGCTTGACTTTAACCCTTGATGGCTACATGTAATGAACTGCTATCTAGAAATTGGCTATCAGATGATACTCTACGAAATTATTTGGGAATCCTGGACTCAAAATTTCACCTTACTGACGTATCTTGTCATATATTAAATCCTGTACTCAGTCACATAATAAAAAATGTCATACATTTTGAACATTATTTGGAAAGTCTACATCTGGACAAATTTGAATACATTATCATTCCAATAAATGATGCCATGTCTCTTGACAAACCTGGTGGCACTCATTGGAGTGTTCTCTTTCTTGACAAGCCCAAGGAAAACTTTATTTATTTTGATTCTTCTAAGTGTCCTGTGCTGCATCATGCTCAGACCGTGGCTAAAAAACTGACGGAATATTTGGGGTTGAGTAACTTGAATCTCGAATTTTCTCTTGCCTCTTTCCCAGCCCAGATTAATAGCTATGATTGTGCAATATACACAATTATGGCTGTTGAAAACTTGATACTTGGTATTGTAGATGGCTCTGGACCTGACTTAAACCAGATGGGCAAGCTTAAAATAGATGAAGTTAGTCTTATCAAGAAACGATTATATGTTGCTTACACACTGAACAATCACATCTTCATAGATACTGATATCCTGATTGCAATGATTAAAGAGGTAATCCAAGAAAGTTCTATTGACACCCTTAAGAAGAGGATTTTAGAATTAGAGAAGGAATTGAATGGTTGTTCCAGGCAAAATGGAATTAATCTGGATAGTCCTACTGATCTTAATGAAACAAAAGTTGTGTGTAATGAACAGATACATCCTAGTTCAATGCTCTCTAAAGTCTCAACAAATTTTCCAACTAAACTGCCCTGGATCTCTGTTCCGCATAAGAGAAAAAGAAAAAAAGATGGCAAATTTTCTAAGAATCCTAAGATTTTTGGTCACGAAAATTCAAATGTTAACATTTCGAATCGATTCAATGTCCTCACTCAACATGATGAAGATTGTAATGTTCAATCTATTGAAGGGAGTAGTTCAATGGATAATACTGTTGGAGAGCCAATGAGTCCTCCCAATAATGTGATAATGAACCAAGCTACAAAAGGTAAATTTTCAGGAAGAAATGTGGCTAATGAATCCAAGAATATATCTTCCTTAAAGGATAATACTCTTAGTGGCCTAAATTTGAAGATATCACTTTGCTCAGATAGCCAAGGGAGAGATCTTTATAGATTTATAGACAAATACAGTAATGGCATGATAAATGCTTTTTGTCATGTGAAAGCTAATGCGTCAATGTCACATATTTTGGATTCCGCGTCTTCTGAGGAAAATATCCCACTTGTTGTGGTTGGTGGCACAAACAACAGTTTGGATGATAATCTGGAAGACATTTATTTTAACTTGGAACGTAGGCTTGCCCAGTTAAGTAGTTGCAGACCAGTATTCATTACTACTATTCCTGTGAGATATGATCTTCCCCTTAACCATCACATTAATGAGGAACTGGTTACAGTTAACAACTATATTGCTGAGCTAACACACCGGATGAACAATGTTACCCTTATAAATTTGAATGGTTTTAGAAGAGTTAATTTTACCAAGCATGGCCTGCACTTGAACCGGAATGGTAAATCCAAGCTTGCTTTTCTTATAGTAAAATCCCTTGTCTCTTGGTCAATGGATTCTTCAGCTACCACTGTTAATTTAAATCAAAATTCTTCTTCTATTACAGTAATTGAAACTGACATGTCAAGCTTTGCTGATAATTTTTGTAATGATAAGTCCACTGCATTTGCTCACTGCATCTCTGCTGATTTCCACATGGGTGCTGGTGTGGCATTGTCGATGAAGGAGAAATTTGGCAAACCTTTGGATACGGATTGTATTATTCACCATCTTTCATATCAGAGGTTGGACAGTGGTGCGTCTGTTTACGGGTTAATAACAAAACCTAAATATTTTCACAAACCATATGTGGCTAGATACAATAAATCATTTAAGCATTTTCAACAAGACTTTCTAAAGAAAAAGTTTTTAAATTTAATTTGCTCTCCGATGGGATGCATCAGAGATAGGATTCCACTGCATATTTTCAGCAGGAACATTGTGAAATTCCAACGTACCACTCAAGCTCGGATCTATATTGTTGCTAGTAATAATGAGAATCCTGGAGGAACACTGAAAAATGGTTTGACTTATACGGAGTTCTTGAAACAACTGCAGCAAGCCATTTCTCAAGCATCTGGATCAACGGTCAAAATCTTGAAGCCTGAGGCTATCTTGGCCTCTCCAATGCCCAACAACACTATACTGAATGCCACAATTTCTGCATCGGAGAGCGACTGTGGCGATGACATCTCTAAGGCTGATGACATCACATCGAAGCATGATGACCTTCCTGCCCTTGCTGCCCCATCTTTGGCGTCTCCATGTCACTCTACACCTCTCAAGCCAGTGTCAAGTGAGGCTAGTGCTTGTGAAAGTGTCAGTGGGGTGAAGTTGCCAAATGGAGTTTCTCTGATGCAGAATTCACCTTCCTCCTCTTATTTAAACTCATTGGTGAATCATCCAATCGAACCAAATTGAGCTCAGCTTTTAAATTTCAACAACCTGATCTGCAGAAAACTGCTACAGAAAACAATAAACCATTTAATCTATCTATTTTACATCAAAATATTCAAAATTTAGTCCCTAGAATAGAGTCATTGCAAATTTTATTAGATGAAATCAACCCTAATATTATTATTCTCACTGAACATAACATAAAAACTAATGAAATAAATCGTTTGAATATAGAAGGTTATGTTCTCAATGCTTATTATTGTAGAGAATCATTTGCCAGGGGAGGTGTCATGATTCTTTGTAAGGAGGGACTCTCTTGGAGGCAGGTGGTTTTCCCGGTGGAAGTTCATTTGGCTGAGGAAAAAGTTTTTGAGTACTATGCAGTTAGATATAAGTTTTGTAATTTTCATTGTATTGTTGTTGGTGTTTATCGTTCACCCAATTCAAATCCTTATATATTTTTAGACAAGTTGAGTATTTTGATAGATTTTTTACTTAGGCAATCTAAATTTTTAATAATAGGTGGTGACATTAACATCAATGTTCTTGTTAATTCTAGGGAACATAATGAGTTATATAATATGCTCAAAAGTCATGGCTTGAGATATACTGTTAAATTTCCTACCAGGGTCTGTGACACAACTGCCACCTGCTTGGACAATTTCATGACAAATATTCCAGAAAGTAAAATCTTAATTGAAGGTATCATATCAAATTTATCTGACCATGATGCTCAAATTTTAAGTTTGGATTTTAATAGTACTAACCCTAAAAATAAAAACAATCAAAATAATAATGTTACTTGTCACAAGAGATGTTTTTCTGAGGACAACAAAAAAATGTTTGTAGACATGTTATCGGAGGAAGAGTGGCTTAGTGTTTATTATGCACCTGTTGAAAGTAAATTTGATGAATTTTTGAACATTTTCCTTTATTACTTTAATTTCTGTTTTCCAAAAACCAAATGTCGTATAAATAAAAAACCAAATAGCTGGATATCTACTGAATTGCATGATTTAAAATTGGAACTTAGAAGTGTAACAGAGTATAGTAGAAAATGTACTGATGATAATATTAAAGCCCTAGTAAAAATAAAAAAGAAAGAGTATTTGGGTAAAGTAAAGGAAGCAAAACTTAAACATTACTCTAGAATAATAGATAACTCACAAAACATTTGTAAAACCACTTGGAAAATTATAGGTCATGAAACTAATCATGATAATGTAAATAGGTATAAGAATATAAGTCTTTGCTCAGGTGGCTCTAGAGTGCATGAACCTAAATTTGTTTGTAATATTTTCAATAATCACTTTTCAGATTTTGTTGATACAAAAATTATACCAAACCTGAAACCCTTTTCTAATAATGTAGATTCACCATTGTTCACTGAAAAATTATTCATTCCTTCAACCATTGATGATGCTCAACTGGATAAAATTATCATGTCATTTGATAATAAATCTTCCACAGGATATGATGACATTCCTATGACAATAATTAAATTTGCAAAAATTCCATTAATTAAGCCATTATGTCACATTATTAATTCATCCATAATTTCAGGAATTTTTCCAGACAAATTGAAAATAGCCAAAAACCTCTTTTTAAGTCAAACAGCATCCATGATGTAACTAACTACCGACCTCTTTCGCTGTTACCTATCTTTTCAAAAATCTTTGAACGTGTTATGGCTAACCAATTAACAACTTATTTAGAAAATAATAGCTTACTTGACATAGAACAACATGGTTTCAGAACAGGAAAATCAGTCATTAGTGCCAGTACTGAATTTATTGAATCCATCATAAATTCTATTGATGAAGGTGAAAAGTCAGTTGGCATTTTTATGGACTTAAGTAAGGCGTTTGACAGTGTTTCACATTCTAGACCTTTACTAATGTTACAGAAATTAGGTATAAAAAATAGAGCCCTTTCATGGTTTAAATCTTATTTGGAAAATAGAAAACAGTTTGTGGAAATTACACATCTCAATAAATTTAATCAGTTAATCAATTATAATTCCAAGTTGAGGGACATTAAATATGGTGTACCTCAAGGATCTGTTCTTGGACCATTGTTATTTTTGTGCTACCTAAAAGGTTTACCTCAATGTACCAAATTTAATAATATAACGTTATATGCCGATGACATAAATATAAAAATATCTGGCAAAACAAATGGTGATATAGAAACTCTGGCATTTGAACAACTTTCAATATTGGATGAATTCCTAAACGACAAATGCTTACTTTTAAATCCCTCCAAAACTAAATATATAACCTTTTCTACTGCACAGGGTAGAGCTTCTGTTCCCTTAAATATTTTCTTAAATAAACATTTATTGGAGGATGTCGATGAATCCAAATTTTTAGGTTTAACGATTGATAAATATTTAAATTGGAATTCACATGTTTTAAATGTAACTAAAAAAGTATCTTCAGGTCTCTTTGTTCTTAAAAAAATGACAAATTTCAGTAATTTACAAACTTTAAAAAATATTTACTATGCTTTTATACAATCACATATAATTTATGGGATTGGTGTATATGGTAGTACTACTAATGAAAATCTAAATAAAATTCTTATTTTGCAAAAAAAAGCAATAAGGATTATTTTGGGGCTAAAATGGAAAGATTCTGTAAAGCAGAAATTTGTTGAACTGGGTTTTATGACAGTATTTAGTTTATATATCTTTGAAATAATTTTGTTTATAAAAAAGAATGCTTTCCGAATTGAAACTTTAGGTCAAAACCATACTTACAATACTAGACATAAATCTAATTTTGCACTGAAACACCACCGTCTTAAATATTTTGAAAAAAAACCTTCCTATGCCGGTATCAAGTATTATAATTTCCTTTCTACTGATTTAAAATCAATCACCGATTTCACTTTCTTTAAAAAAAGGCTGAAAGAATTCTTAATTGGCAAACCATTACACTCCCTTGATGAATTTTTTGAATAATATTGTTTTCTATCGTTATTTTCTTTTTTGCATTGTGGGCAGCCCTGATGTACACTCCAGAGCCACATTCAAGCATATTACATGTATAGGCCTATGTCTGTGTAAAGTACAATAACTATTGTATATATTATGAATAAATTATGTTGACGCCATTCTTGTATACTCTGTATATATGTGAATAAAGAAATTTTGAATCTTGAATCTTTAATCTTAATTGTTTGACCTCTTCTTTTTTTAACAGGGATGTTATTTTTCATGTACTTACCGAAAGTAAAAATATAATTTCCCTGATTCATGAATAAAAATGAAATTAATTAACCATAAGTAACAATAACTAAGCCAAACTTTTTAATTGGTAAAACATTTCCAAAACATATTTTAAAAACTATAAAAATAACTACATACATTTGAAAATTAAAATAAAGGTTATTTTAAGTATAATATGTACTAAAATATAGCCAGGCGACTTATTAAATAAAATAATTAGGAATCATATGAATAAAACCAAATAGCCTACAATGATCGAGGAATTATTTAAATATAATAAATTTCATTCAATTCAATTAATTATTTTATTGGAAATTTCATAAATATTGTGTAAAAATAAGCTTATAAATACATAATAGTGTTTTAAATGGCAAGGCCTCCATGTAATTCGTCTGTTCTTAGAACAGGTTATTTCTCTTTTATTAATTATACTTTATAGTACGGCCTAATTGTTTGGGTTGGCTAATAAAATGGTCATAGGCGTGCCCAGGACTTCAGTAGTGGTGGTGCCATCTTTGAAGAATTGAATCTTTACTAATGCTATAGATGTATGTATTTAAATCTAAGCACACAGAACTTAAATAACATTAATAGACAAACAAAGCAAGTTGTTTTATTTAAAAAAATCAAGTTAAAAAGGTTTGAGTTGCTTTGGTATTTAAATTTAAGATAACTTTGGTTAAACTTGGTGGCCGAGCTATCGCTAATAATAATCTATTTTTGCTACATTCCAAAAATAGAGTCTGACTTAAAAAAATATTTCAAACTGAAAATATTACAAAATGAGATAAAAACTATAGGCATCTAGCAAAATGAGACAAAATTGATCATTAAATGAGATAAAAACTATAATCAATAAATAAGAAAAGCTATCTCTAAAATCAAGAAAAATTATCGTTTAATATAGGCCTAAATAAATTGATAAATGCCTAAGCGAGCTAAAACATAAAAAGGAGTCTAAAAGCTTAGGCTACGTATGTCACAAAATGTCAAATAGTAGGCATACACGTTTCACATTTTTTATAGCGTCATCCGACGGTCAAACGCAACTTTGTTTTTGAACATATCAATGATATCACTTGTTGTTCCATTTGCAGCCAGATCTTGCTCCATGAACGGAATCATTATATTTTCTAGACGATCTTGACTCATTGTGGATCTGAGTTTAGATTTTAAAATACTGAGTTTGGAAAAGGCTCTTTCACTTGTGCAGCTGGTCACAGGCATCGTACAAAATTTGTTGACAACCGTACTAAAATTGTTAAAGGTTGAACCTCTTTGAACCTTTGAAAACCAGTCAATCCATTCCAAGACACTTTTAGGAGGAACATTTGTGTCCGTTTTCACCAGCGCTTTTGATTTAACAGCTTAAATTCTGCCACTAGCTCTGAAGAATTTACATTTAATTGTTTTGCTAGAATATCAAAGTCTTTATTCTCCAACTTGTAACAATTATTAACATTCAATTATATAAATTTTCCTACAGCGGATATCACTCTTTTTGTTTCTTAATCGAATCTAGTATTTATACTTTCTACAATGTGGTCCAAAACAGGATAACAAGTAAACAATTTCAGTTCTTCTTTTTTGTTTGTGAATAAAAAGGGGAAGAAGAGCAACTTGCATCTTCTAATAGAACTGATATGTACTTTTCTTTTCCGAACATTTGGGAAGTTTTCAAAATTCTCGACAGGCTTTGCTTTCTTTAGCAGCCATTTTCCATACTATATCTCTTCCCAAAATTAAATTAATAAACCTACTTCTTTACACACTGAACACCAAAGCCAGACTGAGTCTGACACTAAGTGGCAATCCGGCCGCAGGTCCGCGCCCTACACCGCTAGTAGCGGTGAACTGATGGTTCATTGTTGTATTTGTCGCATTTTTGTTTAATTGAAAGTTAGTTTAATACATTATATTTGATTAATTACTAAATAAAAGCTAAATTTTAATCATCGAATATGAATTTGTTTTGAAATAGAGTCGCTAATATAATTATTTTTTGTTGTTCTACTACGTGAAAATCGCAATTTACACAGACCAAATCTCGATCTAGTGGTGGTGCCGCGGCACTAGTGGCACCACCCGTGGGCACGCCTATGAAAATGGTACCACGAAACCCTTACTAACAATTTAGAACCATTTCATACGATTATTATCAAAAAACAAGAACGGAACACACTGAACCATTATTTACAAATTGTACAATTTACATCTTCTTAACTTTTTTTTAACTGAGATTGCTCTTATATAAATGTGGAAAATGGCCTGAATACTACATGGTCCCACGTAATAATCTGAGAGAACAATTCAACATTGAGGTATCTAAAATAAATTTAACACTGTATAAGAAGTTTTATACGTACTCACCACACACATTTTAAAATAATTTGTCAGTGTCAATTTCTTTTATAAGTTTTGTAAATTAATTACGATACATTTCCTCAGTAATTATCCATTAAAATATCTTTTCATACAATATCATAGATCGGCATATTATTTCCAATTTAGAGTAAAGATGGACATAAATTTTATTCTTGATAGTTTTTTTTCTTAGATTTTCTATTATTAGAAATATTGTCAGATAAATATGGAGATTTAATTTTGGTATGGTATGAAAGAAGAGTTTTTTGTTTTGCCAACCGGACAGAGGGTTATAATATAACCATTGTTCTTAAGTGTTATAACTAGGTATTGCATTGTACTATGTAAATTAGTCCCTTCTGAATTATAAGGATAGATAATATCATAATAATAATATAAGTAACATAGTAATATAGTATATATAAGTATAAGTAATAAGTAATAATAAGTAAAGTATTAATAATAATAAGTAAATAATAATAATAAGTAAAGTATAAGTATATATAAGTATAAGTAATATAGTAATATATAATATTATTAGATATGTCTTTGAGTGTTGTAGGCCTATACGTTGGCTTTTATTTCTGATTAGATTTTTACAGAAATTACGTTTGTGAAACGTTAAAAGTTCGAAAATATAAATTCAGTATCAAGTGGGGTTATATTTAAACAACTGCAATGCCGAGTTTTATTCTCAATAATTACAATTTTAAATTAATGTATTTTAATAAAAATCATACGTACAGACGGCTAGGAAAAAGTATTTTTGATCTCTCAAGATTTTGTAGGTTTATAGAATAATGAAACATTTTTTACTTAAAGAATTTATTATAGTAGTTTTTAAGATGGAATATTGAACACATACGGAATTGAACACACCCATTTTTGAATCATTAAGACATCTGACACTATAGCTTCTGTATTTTCTAAACACTGCAAGGAAAATCTAAAGTAGTATTTCACACCGCTCAAAGCCTAGTGATGGAATTGTAGTTGCAGATGTCGTGGATGAAAAGATCATTGGTGCAATATTCACTGCAACAATCGTCGTTGCCTTGGCACTGAAACATGAAAACAAACCGAGTATGCAGAAGGAAATTAACATAATTTGAGATGAGTGAACTATTGAGTGATTAAAGATGAGTGACGAAAATGACCGTGATGATTTTACGTAATCCACGATAAAATAAAAAACGGAAATAACAAAAAACTTAAAGGTGTCAATAACATTTCTAGCCTGTGTTCTTGAATATTTTCGATATGTTCAAAATTGCTAATCCATGACAATAAGTAGTGTTTGGGACATATAAAATTATTAAATTATTTCATTGAACGGTCCAATATATGTAAAACAGCTGTCAGGTTCTTAGAAAACGGGGCGACAATGTTAATTTAATCGAAGGATGCATTCACAGAGCATATTTTCCGAAAAATTAGCACATCTCGGTCGGTCCTATGGTGTCAAGCCGAGACCGTGGACCAAGGCTTGGCACACTGTGAGCAGATACGGTTGGCTGAAAAGCTTCCTTACGAGGTACACCAACCTTGAACACACATACCTTTCCTATGTAGTGTTTCCAGCCCATATGGAGGTCGGTCCAGAATCCAAGCAGCTTCACGGCCTCATCCCTCTCTACTGCCAAGTGACTGTGACCATAGCGCCAAGCCAAGTGACCATACCGTCAAGTGACCATACCGCCAAGTGACCATACCTCCAAGTGACCATACCGCCAAGTGACCATACCTCCAAGTGACCATACTGTTGGCCATACTGCCAAGTGACCATACCGTCAAGTGACCATACCGCCAAGTGACCATACTGTTGGCCATACTGCCAAGTGACCATACCTCCAAGTGACCATACTGTTGGCCATACTGCCAAGTGACCATACCTCCAAGTGACCATACTGTTGGCCATACTGCCAAGGGACCATACCGTCAAGTGACCATACCGCCAAGTGACCATACCTCCAAGTGACCATACTGTTGGCCATACTGCCAAGTGACCATACCGTCAAGTGACCATACTGCCAAGTGACCATACCGTCAAGTGACCATACTGCCAAGTGACCAGCTGCAGTCGCCGATCGCCCAGTCCAGAACCCTTGTCGAGCTGTAGAAAACAAAATGTGGGTTTCGTAACATTAACATTGATTTGATTATTATATTCTATTATTATATTATCTTTCTTGGGCACAAAGTCTGTGATAACAATTGCAATACTGTGTTTTCGCCCAGATCTTATATTTTTTAATACACCACTGATAAGCAAAATCGAGAAGATCCTTTATCGAATGTTCGGCAGCAAGGTAGTCACTGTGATAAAAAAAAATGTTGTATCTTATGCAGCTAGAACTGCTTTCCTTCACTCACTACCCCATTCAAGTCATTACTGTCACATTTATCATCGTCCATTTAATGTAATTTAGATTTAACTATTTTAAAAAAGGAAAAAAATTACCCGTTAAAAAGAGGTTAATATCCAGAGTGGGGCAAAAGTCAGCGTACCAAAAATGCAGTTAGACTGTAGATAGTATTAAACATAACTATATCATTATTATTTTAATGTACCTGTTAGAGAAGCTGCTCAAAGTGACCACTATCATTGTCAATACACTTGTTGCAACTATTCAACACTGGTTTACAGATTTTTTGCAGAGTTTTGGTGAGAATAAAACATCAAAATGTTTCGTTATTAATTCTTTTTAATGTTCTACACTTTGAGATTTCTCCGAAAACACGTGTTCTTTTAACAAACCCCACATACTAAAATCGACGGAATTAGGTCTGGGGACCTACTAGGCCAATCAATCGCTCCTCTTATTCCAATCCATTCATCGAAGTTATCATTTAAAAAGGCTCAAACATTAAGGCCGCAGTGCGGAGGTGCTCCGTCTTGCTGCCAAATAATCGAACGACGTCGCAACTGTTCAAAAGCGGGACTGTTTTCCAACTTTAAGATCACTTCATGTAACATTTCCACAGAACAACCATTCATCGATAAGGAGAAAATGAAGACAAAATAAACCATGACTAGGTGTTAGATTAGATTAACATTGAGAGATGATAATAGCGGGAGAGATAGACAATGATGCTCACCGGCCTGCAGCGGTACGCTGACTTTTGCCCCACCCGGTATATTTGTAATTAGTTTTATTATTTGATTTTTTCTGAGTGATTATTTAATTAATATACTGTATTGGAATTTATATTTTTATGATTTGTAAAATATTCTCAATGATACTCTAAATGATGATAGAAATAAACACTTCATCAAATTACTTACGTAAAGCGCCCTGGCAATTACGGTTGTTGCAGTAAATAGTCCTCCTGCACGAACGATCTATTTACAGGGCATCTGTGACTCCAGATTACATCACTAGACTAGGCTTCAATTGAAGTGTGTATTAATATGTATTGAAACATTGGTTATTCCCAGTAGATATTGTAGGTGAATTAATGATGTAGAACCTGGCATCAAGTTGTCCATTCAACTTATAAGAATTTAGGCATATTAGGTAGCATTTGAACATAATAGGCAATTATCACTTCGTGTTGTTCCCTGAAGTCTTATATTTTCCATTATATCAGTCCAGTTCTTCTTAATTATTCAACTAAAACAAATTCTGTATATGTGCGATATGCTACCTTAAAAACTACTAAAATAAAACTTTAAGCAAAATGACTCTTGTTGCTGAACAACCCCGAGAATGTGATGGAAATTTCATAAGAGATAAGATCATACAATACCTAAGAGATATTTTAAAGAGATGAGAGATAATATCTAAAAAATGGGTAGTTAATTTTTGTAGTTTATTACTCGAAACTTTCATGGTTCATAAACTAACGTAATTAGTTTCATTGAAAATAATGAATACAATTTATATGTTTACAATTATTAACTAATAAATATTCTTCTAGGTGAGACAGCAAACTGTCCAAAACTATTTATTGGCTTCATCAGAAGTTTTGGGTGTAACACAAAAAATTGCAGATTTTGGGGACATTAAAAAACTTAATTTTCATAGTTTACCTATTCAAGACACCTCTCATTGCTTGAATAAACTTAAAGAATTACAGGAAATATAATTTTCCATCCCTTCCTTGTCTCTAAAGGCAGCTTGTACATTTTTTGAATACTACTTATAGTTAAAAAATGTTATAGAAATGAACATCCAACCTTAAAAAATTCCCTTAAAAGGTTTTTGTTGTGTTTTTGTACTTTCAGGTGTGCTGAATAACATACCAAAAGTTTACAGCTGCTCAAGGAGTACCTAAGCCTTATCAGACCAGCAGGTCAACCACCTAATACCACCCCCCAAACATGACACTGAGCGCCATAGTCATGCCATGCCAGGACCTCCGGTATCCCCGGCGGATGACTCCAGGCAAACTAAAGGTTGCTAAAAAGAGTTTGAGGCCATGGTACAACTCTGTGTACCTTTTTCTAGCTATATATCTTCTTCTAGCCCAATGATCCCCACATGATTCCCTGAAAAGTTGACGAATGGTGGCCACGTGGGAATATTAGGGTTTGAATGTAAGATCCATTCCTGACTGATATCTCATACCTCATATCCAGGATGCAGAATTCATACTGTCTAGTGTCAAGTTGGTTTTTATCATTGTCACGAAAATGAGGATCCACCGAGTTGGTAACAAAATCCAGTGTTTGGAGTTAGTACACTTAAAAACTGTGATATATAATTGTATATATGCCATTAAATGTTGTAATTTAAATAAGTAACAAACTGCCAAATGGTCGGAAGTTTTTTTTATCGGGACAAGGGTCTGATCCGAAGGTGTCCAGTCCCTTGACCGAAAAATCTATACCGAAAAATTATACTCCGATATAAAGCGGAAAAATTTATAAAATTTATACAAAATGTGATGAAGGTACCTACTAAATTTTACCAAGATATTTTACTTAATAAGCAATTTATAACTTTTTAAACATTTTCCCGTAAGAATAACAAGGAGAACTTTATTTGAATTCTTTCCAAAACCAGTTAAGCTAAAATACTACATTTTTAAGTTCTTTTAAATGGGTAAGGTTAAATTGTAAAAATTTCAAAAAATTAAAAGCAAAAATTCAAAAACCCATTTTTGACCCTTTCGTAACCCCATAAAATCCCGTTTCCATGATCCGATTATACTGATTTTCGAACTTAAATCTGATGATTACTGCATTACACCTCTGTACCAAATTCCATCAAACTCGGATTACTGTTTAAGAGTCTCATCCACCTTAAGGCAAGTAACGCAGTTCGCTATGTTAACTATACGGCTTTAGGTAAAAGCATGGTAATTAATTTCCCTGTTTCTTTTATACTGATTTTATAGACACTTGGTAATGATTTTTTAATATTTACATTAGAGCTCTCACGCCTGAAAATGTTAAGATATATATGCCAGTGACATCGAATAAAAATATTTTATTTTCCTTATTTTTAATTTACGTGTCCTAATACAATTCATTTTCACTGAAATGTCAGTTATGAGAGGTTTATTTTCAACATTAATTTACAAGAAAAGGTGTTTTTCACCAATAAAACAATAAAATACAAACAATAAAAAAACTTTTGAAAAAGGGGAATGCTGAGGCATGTTTTAAGTGTTTTACAAAGTTGAAGAGAACTCTGCTTGATTGTTTTACCAAGGACTAAAAACAACCAATAAGAAAAACAATATTTGTATGTTTTGATTATGGAGAGGTACCTTTAGCACAATTTCATTACTTTTGTGACAATTGTTTCAAGTTGTTTTGATAATAGGGGAAACCCCACAACAGTAGTACATTTTGCTTTGAAGAAAGACGATTTGGTTGGGAAAGAATGTTCAAGGACTATGCTAAACGATTTTGAAAGAGGTGCGAATGTTTTTCTGTCATTCTATACGATGAAGTAATTATTATTGTCTAATTAGTCCAGGCTCTGAACAGGTTGAGCATGCACAAAAGTCTAACAAAATTTGACTTTTGATTATTGTTGGGAACATTTAGGAGATGTAAAAAACCGATGTTGCCACATTTCCAGAGTGGGCACAACACGGGGGACGCCCCCTAGAGGAAGTCGTAGAGGGAACTGTATTGGCCTATGTCATGTTATATATCATTTTAAAGGTCTTTGGATGTAGATTCAAATGCCACAAACCCGATCTCTAAAAGTAGAATATAACGAGAGTTATTGCGTTTTGAAATTTCGGTAAATTCCTTTCATGCAAAATTTGACTACCTGCCATTTCTGGCTCAGACGTTCATTTGAGGTCGAGTTGATGACATTGTTTTCAAATCTATTTGAATTCTATCTATCTTCTCTTTATAAATATCCTGAAAATTAGGTTAAATGTTTTATTTTAAGTCTTCATTTGCCGTCTTCAATTGCTGTCCGAAATATTATGATTACATTATGATTTTCAGTCAGATTTGGGACAACCCATGAAATCTTATATGAAATATTTAACGTGAGCTTTAGGATCATGTTCAACAGAAAGCAATGCCGAAAAGCCGACCTTAAATGAACGCTCGAGTCAGAAATGGCAGGCAGACAAACTTTGCATATAAAGCATTTTGCCGAAATTTCAAAACGCAATAACTCGCGTAATATTAGACCTTTAGATATCGGGTTTGTGGCATTTGAATCTACATTCAAAGACCTTTAAAATATAATATGACATATGCCAATACGGTTCCCTCTACGACTTCCTCTAGGGGGCGTCCCCCGTGTTGTGCCCACTCTGGAAATGTGGCAACATCGGTTTTTTACATCCACTAAATGTTCCCAACAATAATCAAAAGTCAAATTTCGTTAGACTTTTGTGTATGCTCAACCTGTTCAGAGCCTGGACTAAATCGTGCTATCAAGGATTGAAAACTAAAAAATGTTTTGTATGAAATTAAACTAACTACAAAAGGTTTGAAAGATGTGCATAGTAATAATAATACTAAAGTCATGAAACCATGTGTTTGAGTAAAGATATGCATAATAATAAAATTAAAGTCCTGTTCTGAACATTGTGTTTGTAGAACCATGTTTTTATTTTTTATGTTATTCTTACAGTACGTCACACTCGAGTACAAAAATTAGTATGCATGTATCGACCAAATAATTTCTAGTTAGATTGAAAATAAATTTTCAACACCAGCTAAATGCAGTAGAACACTTGACTTTACATCCGTATAAATTTGAACATGTACAGCCCAAGAAATGCAAAACGCTATTTTAACGCTATTTTTTATGTAGACGCTAACTTACTTGCCGAAAACTGATGATTACAGTGCAGTGTGGTGAAAAATAATCAGTTTTATTTAAGTAAAGCGAGGGATAGAAATTCAAAAGTTTGATCAGTTGAGATATGGTTTATTCAATTGCAAATAGTTCCATATTCTGGACAATTCTTTTAAGAACCTGTGTGGTTAATCTCATTCTTCATTTTTTGCCTGGTGGTGGAGTTGTCGGCACCGTGGCATCTGAGTACTAAAACCAGAAAATAGTTTGTGACAGACATAAAATAATATTATTGATAGAAAATAATCTTTTAAAGTAAAGGTAACACTAAGATAAGGAGAACTAACAGTGGATACATTGTATGAACTTTTGATATATAATACTCTTTTGTTGTTGTATTCCATGTACTACTTATTACTTTCCAAAATATCAGAGAGATTGAAAAGGTTATCATTAAAATTCTTGGAATTGTTTAACATTAAAGAAATGTTAACATTTACATACAAACAAGTGTAAATAAATTGTCTTTATACAGTATATTTATAATTGGAGAGTATTATTAGATTAAATCAATGAATATAGACCTTTTTCTTAGAATTACATTTTAGATATGTTTTTTTATATAATTTTTATGTTTTTGTCATAGGAAGCGAGCCAATAACCCTCTTCTTGTTAATATTAACTAACGTCGTCCTGTTTTAATTTATCTATTATTCCATATAATAATGCAACTGCATATTTAAGTCCATCAAAGAATACCATATCAAATTAATTGTACATAGTATACTTTTTTGTTAAACTTTTCCATGAAACATAATTGCGGTCTCACCATAATTATTGTTTGGTCTGGTAACTGAGAGATCACTTGCGTAATAGTTCAGCTGCCAAAAATTGTTGTTCCTTTAGCACCACCCGGGGAGTATGTGCAACTTCAATGGACGAGTAATGCTGCCGACGCAAACAACATCACCCCCCTTTAGAATATAGGCTCAGTTTAGTTTAATTTTAAATGTACTGACATAGGTGCTTTGCACTGCAGAACATATTATTTATTTCACTATCTATTTATTTAACATCTCCATTTATTTCATTGTTAATATTATTTTCAGTTGGTAGCTGGATATGATAGCCATACGATATATAAATATATATATAAATATATATATATATATATATATATATATATATATATATATATATATTTATTTATTTATATATACCATATTGTTTCCATAAAATTTTAAAAGAAGTCGTTTTATAGCGAGTATACTTACAGCGACGAAGCTGGCTAGTGCCACCACGGCCGCTAAGTAAATTGAGAAAACAGACATCTGCAAACAGTTCAGTCATTGAATAAGTATACCAGTTACCTGGTATGTTGTATGTGAATCTTCCCACTCTTTCCCACAGATGCTTATTTACAGTCATTTAAAATCAAAATGACAAAATATTCCTGAAATTAGGCATATCATTTTATCGGTCCATACAATGCTATCCCTAATTAATAAATGAGTAAATAAATAAATATATAAATACAGGATAATCGGAATAGGTTTATTAAAATAAGTTATAGCAGACCTGCAAACTCAACGAATTTCTAATATATATTTTATTTTAAATCAACTACAAGTTTGGTAACCCACATAGCACACGTTGTCAATTTGACGTCAAAAAGTGATCAAAGTCGTCAAAGTAAAATATTAGACCAAGTATTGAAGTCAAAATGATGTAAAAATTTTGCATTTTTAAATTTAAAATTTAGTGTAATAAATGAAGAAAAAAACATTTCTTTAAGTCTTTTACAACAAGAGAACATCATATTTGTTTAAAACAATTGAACTCGTTAAAAACTTGACATCATTTTTATGTAAAAATTATGTAAAGTATTTGATTACACAGTCAAAAGTTTTACATCAGTTGAGATAACTGCAATTTGTTAAACATTTACACATGAAACAAACATTTAAGGGAACTCTAGTTTAAGACCTATTTGGGAAGACATAAAAATATATAGGCCACAGGAAATGCTTTTGATCAACAAAAAGAAACTTGAGTACCGGTATCAACTGACCAAGTAGTGTAACAAATATAATGAGAAGCAGAGAGTAGCGTGGCGTAGAAGGTAGGGTCGCGGCTTGGGAACCTAGAGGTCATGGGTTCAAATCCTGCCAGCGGGAAAAACATTTTGTCGCTTCTATAGTTGTTTATCGGTTAAAAATTACCATTTTATTACTTTTGTTTTGCTATTGGGGATATTTTGAATCAATATTGACAAGATTAGTTTGTCAGTTTGACATCAATGTGATGTAAAATTGACGTCATAGTTCATCATCAATTTGACATAAAAAATCGGGACATTTTTACTTCACATTGACATCAAAATGACGTTTTTTTGTCACATTTGAAGTCAATATGACATCAACAATATCAATGGCATTGACATCTTTTACATCAATTTTACATCAAATTGCCGTACTTGTGCTATATGGGAACATACATTATTGATGTATTTAAATGATGTGTTTATCTACAATTATTAATTCACACAAGAATATGTCAAACAATTTTTAGTATTTTCCGTTCATGATCATTAGTTTTGTTTTAAAGCACACTAAAATGCGCTCCTCCCCAAGGGTACCATTGCACCAAAAAATTATTAAACTATCAAATGATTAAAAATTGTAAAACCCAGATAAAATTACACATAAGACAATCAAAACGGATGAAAAATCATAAGGGAAGTAAAATTTTAAAGACAGTTTTTGAACACACGTTTTATAAGTAACAAAACAAAAGTACTGTTTGATACTATCACAAATAAGACATCATGACAAAAAGTATAAAATGCTTAAGTGCTATTAACAGGTAAAATCATCGAATGAACAACTTCTGTGTTGAGCACACGATTGCACACAATTAATAACTTTAGACTGCCATGCCATTTAGTGCAGGTTTGCTGTCCTGAGAATTTGTAACTTGGGCATATTAGTTAACTCCCACTTATTAAATGTATATGCAAAATGTTCATAATATTTCTTAAGAGATACGCAAAATGCAATTTTTTAGCTGACTCAAAGAACTTCATGGGATATTATTTCTTAATTTATTATCGTAATCAGTTGTGTGTCGGTGTTTATAATACAAAATACCTAATTGGTTGTTTTTAAATCTTTAAACAGTTTTATTTATTATTAATGCGTTTTAAAGATAAAGCAAAAATTACCAATAAACAAATTTTCAACCTTTTGACATTTCAATAAAACACCAGTAGAAATAACCCATGAAGGTTTGTGAACTCATGAAAATAGGCTTTTCCTTCTCTAATAAACAGTTGATAAAAAGCGAAATATTGAAATATCCAATTTTTTCAGTGCTGCACGTACTCGATAAAAGAATTTGACTAAATAGTATTTTGTTCCTATGAGGATCAAAAAGCGAAAAAGTAATGCCGGGCTGAAATTGGGGTAGTATTTACGGGTGGTAGTATTCACCTTACCGTGAATACTACCGCATTGCTGAAATAGTTGCAAGGGATCTTCAATTCGATCTTATCCAAATCTATCAACGTCATAATGTGTGTATCGTAAAGATACAGGTTTAGGTTTGTTTTTCCAATAAGATTGTGCCGCAACTGCAATTTATAGGGTTGACACTTAACCTCAAAATACTACTGGATGTGATCTACTCACTACGTTAGCAGGCAGACTTCACTTAATGGCGCAGTGTCATTGATGAATTAAACATTTTGTTCCGTACTTTTTCCAGAGTATTTTTATTTAATTATTTTTAATAGTAAGTTTTTGCAATTCAAAATTTTAAAAATTTCTTAGATCTTTGAACCGTCCGATTTTTAGTAGATGTTTGACAGGTTAGTTTCTCGTATAATCCATAAATCCGTTTTTGGGGTATTTTTTCAAAAGTTTGAATTTTACTCAGCATTTCAATGTTCTATGAAGCACACAACTGTTTACTTAAGCAATTACTTAAGTTTATTAGATGTAGTGACTTAGTATTTACACGTGAACTTACATGACTTAGTATTTACACTTAGTAACTTACAAGTGATTTAGTATTTTAAAATAACTTATAATTTACTGTAATTTAGTTAGGAGGTTTTAATCAGAGCCTGCCTAAGACAGACTTGCAGTTCATTATGGCTTGGATTGTATAAGTTATCATATATTCATTTGAATATAACAAGTGGAGAAGTTTTATAATCATTCTTCTAGGTAGCAAATAAAAAGCGAATAAGAAGGCTTACCTTGATGAAGCTTGTGGTAGTCGACCCAAGTCAATGATGGCCCCTTCAGATTCTGCCCTTTTATATTCCTCAAAACCGATAAAATTATGATTTATGTGTTTAGATCGTTTTGATATTTTATACAATTGATTAGAAAATGATAATTGGCATGACTAAATTTTTAGTAAGCCGTGACAATATGATGATAGACTATTGTTTGTTTTTATTAGTGCTATAAAACTTTGTGCTTGACTTCACTATTATAATTGGTATTGATTTATGGTTTGCAAAACCTATAGAAATGCATTACTAAAAGTTTTAGATGCCAATAACTCTACAGTTTCTTTAAAATAATATACAAAATTATCTTTAAAGCAATAAATCATTTTTTCAGTTTATGAGAAACGCCAACGTTTCTTTACAATAAATAAAACTAATTGCAATTGGTACATCGCACCAACTGCGTACTTCCCAAAACTAATTTTTGTGAAATTGCGATTTCTGTTATTCTACTCTTGTGACAAAACGATTGGTCCTATCAAAAAATGTTACTGAACTTGACCGAAAGATTTTATTTTGGATACATTTTTTTCTGGGCATTTTGCCGTATCTCTACGCATTATCCCTCAAAACCGATTTTAATATACAGGATGATCAACTCAAGTAGTGCCACCATTTTCAATCTTAGCCATACGTTAGCATATGTTAACTATTGTCCATCTTGAGAATTGTTTATATTCATCCTTACTCTCTAAAAGGTGTGTAATCCGTTAGTCCACAATTAAATAAATAAATAAATTGGTATTTCGTAAACTAGAATAGTTACACAAAACTTTAAAAGGGGGACTTTACCTCCTTTTTAGAGACTATTAAAAATATGAATTCAGGTTTTAAAATTTTGGTCGCCATTTTCCAAAATGACGGCTAACCTCGAAATTTCCTTTGGAACACCCCATTTTTATTACAGGTTAGATTAAGCAGTCAAATTTAAGACTTTTTTATCCTTTCACTTTTTTTGCTAAGCCTAACGGGTAGGAAGCTAGAGGCATTTAAACTCCATCTTTAGTTCCATCAGAATTACATGTGCCTATTTCTTGTAAAAATTTAGTGAAATGAGAAATACTTTAGAATAAAATAATAATATTTATCTCCCTCCTATTCATGGGCATCACTCACCTTTTTTTGTTTTGTAGTGCGAGACGACAAGTCCAATGATCCGTTGGGAATCCAACGGATCATTGTGTATATTCAAGTAACATTCAAGTAACGAATTATGTACATTCAAGTAACGAAGTTGGATTCCCAACGGATCATTGGACTTGTCGTCTCGCACTACAAAACAAAAAAAGGTGAGTAATGCCCATGAATAGGAGGGAGATAAATAGTATTCACCTCACCTACTAGAAAAAATGTCATTTAAAACTAAAATAATAATGTCTGAAAATAATGCTTTAAGAACATTTCACTTATAAAAACTATCATTTACGCACAAACTAAATATTCCCAATTTAGAAAAAATAAAATTTCTAAATAATTATGTTATGAAAAAATTGCCTTAAAACATTTTATTCTTAAGTATATTTTGTTTTACTGAATAATTTTGGAGATATGAGCAGATAAATTTTGCGCCGTGTTTATTTATTTATTTATTTTACATACCAACGGACAAACTCCATTTTTGCATTTACAACAAACAAGATGGAATGATGGAAAATATCTTACTATTAACAGTGACACTAGTATTACAACTCTGATCTTAATGAATATACATTTGTACATATACGCGGATGCGCGCGCTGCGCGAGTGTTGTTAGTTGTGTGTTTGGCGCTCTGTGAAAATAATCTGAATTATGGTGTTTTTCTGTTATAATGTAGATTAACTTTTGTACAGTGTCTTTTTCTTATGCCTAGTGCATTTGTTAAACCCTTCGGGGAAGTGACAATCATTTTGAATTAACGTAAGTACGTTATTACATGTGCTCTGTCTTTGAACATAACCTATATTCGGTGGACAAACAGAATAAAACCAAGCACAAATTTGGCCCACGTGCAATCGTCCTAAGATGTCAGAGCACCAAGCTACAAACTCTACCTACTAACAGACAGCGTCGCGGTGGTGTAGCGGTCAAGGTTGGCGCCAGCGCTCCACTGATAACGCCAACGTAGATTGCCGTGTTCGAATCCCACTGAGGTCTGATACTTTTTTTGCTACTTTGTATAAGTAATAGTTCAAACTAACGAACTATTTTGTTAATTGACAGCGATTTTTTTTGTGTTAAGCTAACTTAATTCTTGTAATTAATAGGCTATTATATTACAGAGTTTTAAGAAGTTATTTATTTTCAAGAATGGA